>ML804987.1:685421-698306 GCA_009831015.1 Picea engelmannii | reverse complement strand
AATTATAGATTGCTTATTTCATTTTTATGTATATCTTTCTTAATTAGTTGTTGGTTAATGTATTTGGTAGTTTACTTTTTAATGTCATGTTTTAATTTCTGTTCTTAAGCATTTTCCTTATTGCAGTTTGAATTGTTAAGATATATATAGCATAGTTTCACTTTATGTATTGTCTTTCCTAGAATTAGATTGCAATTACAATTTTTAGTTAATGGTTGAGTTTGAGTATGAATTTTTCTTACATAGTATAGAAGTACAATTATGATCTCGTTATATTGTTGATGGTTAATAAATGAACATGCAGAGTAATTAACATTGTTTCTGTAATGACTAAATTCTCATTGGATTGTTTAATCCATACCTTTCACTTTCCTATTGATATCAGTGTTGATCTTATACCACTTGAATTATCCTTTGTTTTCAAGTGCCATCGAGATATTATCAGACGCCAGAGACATTAACACAACCACCAACACTATATTTGAGTTGTCATAGGTTAAAAGATAGTTTCCTGCTTTCGTAGATCATAAGATATAGTTTCTTGCTTTCGTAGGTAGTTTTATTGCTATTGTAGGGTAGATAGCCTTTTGCTTTGATAGGTTAAAAAGAAGTTTGTTTATCATAGATTAAAAGTTAGTTGTTAGTTCTTCTTGCTTTCAATTAAATAGATTCCCTATTATGAATTAGAAATAGTTTGAAGTTTGAAATAAGATATAGTTTACTTGCCTCTTAGGTTAGATAGTTGTTCAATGAGAAGTTTTAATTAGATTACTTGCAGTAGAAGTTATCTTAGAGTAGTTAGTTGTTTACTTTCTTTAATAGGTTAGCTAGTTGTTTTGCTTACTTTTTTACTTTCTTTAATAGAACAGTTGCTTGCTTGTTTATTTACTTGCTTTCATAGGGTAGTTTCTCATTGAATTTAGGTAGGCAAGTTAAGTAGTTTGGTTTTGTTATTTTCTTATTGTTATGATTAATAGTTTCTTTTGCTTATTGTTATGAACTTGTTTTCTTTAAATAGGGTTTTTACCTTTTTTTTAGAACTATCCATCGATCCTTGATCCAAAAGTACTTAGGTTACATAGTTTCAAGTTGCTTAGTAAGGTTTTCTCATTATATAGTTTTGCTTGAATAGATTAACCCTTAGATAGCCACTTGCTTAGTTAGACTATACTACTACCAACCCTTCTACCTTCGGCATATATTTTTCTACAACTCTAAGTTTACTTACCCCGGGTTGACAATTTAGTTGAGGGTTTTTAGTGTGTTTTTAGTGCATATATAACACCCATCATTTTTGGCATCATTGCCGAGGATTTGTTTCAAGGTAAGAAGTAGTTAGGAAATAGATCATTCCTAGACCTTATCATTACATTGGTCATGGGGGAAATTTAAGACGAGAGGTAAGAACCTACGCATCTTCTATTGTAGGCTCCCCCAAACCTAATGGTAGTTTTTCTTTTTCTTTTTGTTTACTTTCATGAATAGACATAGAAACCAAATGGAGGATTTTTCTTTTTTTTTTTGCTTTCTTTCATGAATAGACCTAGAGATCCAAAAGGTAGATACATTAAATCTAAATCAGACCTTTCAACCAAGGTTCCTTCTGACCTTTTTGGAGGAAGGAACGTTCCACTTATAAAATCCCCACACCGATACCAAAAAACAGGAGCTAGCTCAACTCAAAGAGCTAAAATAGTCTTTGAAGAGACTAGCACAGGGAGCGCTATAGAACAAGAAATTGAAGCATCAATCATATTGGGATAGGAGACAAGACCACTCAATCCTTTTGCAGAACCAAACAATACAACCTTTTCTTTTACACCACCACCAGGAGATCCTAATTTTGAAGACATCATAGACCCTGAACAAGTGAATATTTTGTTTGGTAGTTCAGCCAATGTAATTATCTCTCAAACTGACACAAAAAATTTGGCACCAATAGTTTCAACTGGCTCGAGTAGAGTCCCAGATATCCAATCAGTAGGAAGACCTTTCCATCAAAGGGAAACCTTGTTATCTTCAAAGATAAAACCACCTAGGTACTCTCTTTTTGGAAACCAAACCAATATGGATGATCAGGAAGACCATAACAATGTAAGACATGGGGAGGAAGAAGAAACTGGAAACCAAAATGAAACTACCTTTGGGTTTCCAATTTTGGAAACCACTCCAAATGTCAACATGAATAATATTACTCTGTTAGCACTTCCTACCTTTTATGGTAAAAACAATGAAGATACAGACACCTTCCTATTTGAATTTGACATCTTGTGTAGGAGCTACAACTACGTACAAGATGCCCATAAACTAAAAATCTTTCCTGCCACCCTCAAAGACTCTGCACTAAGATGGTTCATGGGGTTGGGAGAATCCAATATTAGGTCTTAGGAAGCCATGAAAGACATCTTTCTTAAAAGTATCAAGACTACTGCAAGAACAAAGAGTCTTGTAATGATATCTTTAAGATCCAACAATTACAAGACAAGACCCTCGAAGATTATATGGAAAGATTTGGTTATATCTCCCAGAAGTCAAAATACCATGACCTCCTAGAGGATGCAATTAGGGATCTTTTCCTTAAGGGAATTTCATAAGAATACCTAGAGATTCTTAATTTGATGGCATCATGTGACATCTCTCATAAACCATTTGTTGAAATATGTGAAATGTGTAAAAATCACTCAAGGAGTAGAGCCAAAACAGGAAAGAATGTTCGGGACTCTTACAATAGAAACTTACAACCAATTAGTTCAGGTGGTATCATGAGATTAGAGATAGGGAACCTTTTAGAAAACTTCAAGATAAAAATCTTAAGCACCATAGTTTCCCAGTTGGATACCCTTAAAATAAAAAAGAGACAGGAGAAGGAAAATGTAGCAATGAACATATATTTCCCAAGATGTAGGAGGAAGCATTCCTCAAGGTAATGCCCATTAGATAACATTTCACTTTGTGGCTTCTGTACAAAAGACCATGTGACTGAAAAATGTCTATCATTGCCTGGTTTATTATCCATATATATGAGTGGAGATCCCGAGGAATCTTCTTATGCACCTAGGAGGCCATGGCATCCTAGGAACCAACCCACATACCCAGATCTACAATCTCAAGTTCCACCCTATTATCAACAACAACAACAGTGGAACTCACCAGGTTGGAAAAACTGGTCTACTCAGTACCAACATCCTTGGTTTCAAGGATGGAGAGGAGGACATAACCAAGGAAACCCTCAAGCTCCACCTATCCCTATGTCCAACGATCCTTATCCTCAATTCCCACCGAACACTCCAAAACTTCTGCTAGGTTTTGTACCACCACCTTTACCTCCTATTCCACAACAACAACTGCTACAATATCAAAATGCAAGCTCCCCGAGACCAACACTAATACTGACACAACCAATGCCGAATCTAAATAATAAGCCCCCTCAACCTCTTCACAATGTTGAGATGCAAGCCTTCCCGACATGTGTTATTACTCTTGTTCCATTACAGGAAATTCAACTAAGATCAAGAAAAGTTTTGGAGAGGCAAAGACCTTCAGTAGCCATCCATGAAGAAGAAGAAGAAGAAACCACCAAACAACCCATGGATGACACTAGGTGGGAAGATGTTATTATCCCGAAGAATCAAGAACCCAAGCTTCCCCAAAGTGAACCTTCACAAATTACAAAGGTCCCTCCTTATCCAGACCGATTGGTAATCGAGAAACCTACCACCTGACCAGAATTTGACATTTTGAATGAATTGAAAAATATTTGTGTCAATATTCCCCTGCTTCAAGCCATTAAAGACATTCCAATCTACAGTAAGGTAGTCAAAGAATTGTGTATTAAGAAGCCAGGTAGGAAGCAAAAGGACCCCTCTACAGTACACTTGATAGGATGACTTTTCGAATACATATCAAAGTAGCCAAAACTAGAAAAATATGGGAACCCAGGAAACCCCGTAGTGACCATAACCATTAATGAGGTCTCCATTGGAAACACTCTCATATACCTAGGGTATCCATCAATGTTATGACCGATACTACCTTGGAACAATTACAGTTACAACATCTTCTTCGGCCTACCCCGACCATTTTGGAATTAGCAGATAAGACTAGGGTTATACCTAAAGGAATTGTAGATGATATCATGGTTACTTTAGCCTTATGGGATTACCCAATATATTTTCTCTTCATTCACTCAAAGGATCCTGCCAGAGGCCATCTCATCATTTTGGGAAGACCTTGGCTAGCCACAACCAATGCATTTATTGGCTATAGAGAAGGGGAAATGACCATCTCGAATGGTCTCTCTATCAAGAATCTCACCATTTACCCTCCATATCAACCTATTATGGAGAATATATGGTGGCTTGAATTTCCATACGAGAAAAAAGACTAGGAAGAACCTGTATTTCCAAGTGACCATGCATGGGCACTTCAGGAGCACACAATAGAAAATGTGCTAAACCAGTTTATTTCTGCTATCACTTGTGTGGATTTTCCACAGTATTTTCCCCAATTTGAATACATGTTTGGGGAATAATTTCAATAAAAATTAGACCCATCCATTTTTTCTTCTACATCTTTTATTTTCGAGATAGATGAGTCTTCCATGTCTTACACTATGCCCTACAATATCAGTCTAGGAAATTTTTTACATATAAACTCTGGGATAGACACAGACCGACAGAAACAATTAGTAGATATCCTTAAATAACAATCATGAGAATTTTCTTGGGAATACACTGACATGAAGGGTATACACCATGACACATGCATCCATCACATATATACTTAGGGGGAAGTAACACCTATTAGGCAACCCTAGAGAAGGATGAACCCTGAACTTAAATATATAGTCAAGGAGGAGATACAAAAGTTGTTAAATGTCATATTTATCTATCCCATCTCCGATAGTAAGTGGGTATCCCAGCTTGTAGTGGTTCCAAAGAAAGTGACTGGGAAATGGATAATTTGTGTTGATTTCCGAGAACTGAACAAAGCCACTCTGAAATACTACTTTCCTCTCCCTTTCATTGATCAAGTTATAGATACCTTGTATGGAAAGAAGTATTTTTCCTTTTTAGATGGGTATAATGGGTATAATTAGATTCTTATAGCACCTGAGGACCAGGACAATACTACCTTTACTTGTCCTTGGGGCACCTATGCCTATAGGGTCTTACGATATGGATTGTGTAATGCTCCTGTCACATTTCAACAAGCAGTATTAGGGATATTTGTCGATCTTATTCATTATTGTGTGGATGTCTACATGGATGAATTCACAGTCTATGGTAACACTTACTAGGAAGCCTTGGACAACTTAGAAAAATTCCTCATCAGATGCCAGGAAATGAACCTATCTCTAAGTCATGAAAAATGAAAAATGTTGTTAACTGAAGGAGTGGTTCTAGGACATCATGTTTCATCTGAAGGGATAAAAGTAGATCCTGAAAATATTGAGGTCATCATCAAACTTCCACCCCCCAAGAATCAGAAAGAGGTGAGAAGATTTCTTGGACATGCCAGATATTACCGACGTTTTATTGAAAATTTTACAAAGATTGTTGCACCTATTTTTGGATTATTAATAAAAGATGTTGATTTTGTTTGGACTGAGTAGTGTCAAACTACCTTTGAAACCCTGAAAGATAAGCTGTCTGTGGCACCAATTCTTACAGGGCCCAATTGGACTCTCCCATTTCATTTATCCACTGATGCCTCCAACACCACAATAGGAGGGGTGTTAGGGAATAAAGAGGACCACCAATCCTATGCCATTTATTTTGTGAGCAAGAACTTGTCCCCTGGTGAGTTAAACTACACAGTCACCAAGAAAGAATTCTTGGCAGTTGTTCATGCTATTAACAAGTTTCGTCATTACATTACAGGTTATGGAGTATTTGTACATAACAATCATTACGCCATTATATTCCTCATGAATAAACCCATAACTAATGGCTGAGTGACTAGGTGGCTTTTGTTATTGCAAGAATTTAATATCACTCTGCTTGACCGACCTGGAAAGGATAATGCAGTAGTTGACATTCTTTCCCGAATAAAAAAATGAGGACGATGACATCCCTGTAGATGATAGTTTTCTAGATGAGCATATTTTTTCCCTTTCTGTCAATACCCCATGGTTTACAGATATGGAAAATTATCTGGCTACTAGGAAATTACCATCTCATTTTTCACCTCATGAAAAGAGGAAAATTATTACACAGAGTGCTAATTACTCTTGGGTTGGTTATGATCTTTTTCGCACAGGTCCTGATTTGATTATTTGTAGATGTGTCTAAGAGGATGTGTAATATACCATATATAAAAAGTATGCAAAACATAAATAAAATGCTAGATATGTCAGAATAACAACAATATAACCAATACAATCACCACAATGGCACTGAAATGATATAAGAATAACAACAGAAATAACACTTCGATTCTGAAAGAAATGTTCACAGGCCTCTTTGAGGGGGAAACCTCTAGTTGAGCATATCTTTATTACAATAATATCCAAGATGGGGTTCTCATACCCTCGACTCCTATTTATACTCAATATGTCTATCAAAATAAGCATCTAGAGGAAGATCCTTCTAGAAGCAAAAGATTCTATTAGGTCTTCTTACATTCGATTTTTTCTATTTTATTGAAAGGCCTTATTAATATTGACCTTTATTACATCCGAATATATTGTTCTACCTATGTGTAGGTTAGGACCCTAACATGTCCGCCCCCTTAAAAACAACCTTGTCCTCAAGGCTTGAGATGTGGAAATTCCTGCGGAATGGTAGTTGGTTCCCAAGTGGCATCTGCTGGAGTTGTATCTTTCCACTAGACTAACACTTCCTTGATGGTTCTCTGATGCAGGAGATGCTCACACTGGTCCAAAACTACTTGTGGCTTTAGCCAAATGGATCCTTCTTCGGCTAACTCGGGAAGGTTGGTTTGAATTCGACACTTAGTTCCAATCACCTTCTTTAAGCATGAAACATGAAAAATAGGATGTAGCTTAGAATGACTGGGCAAAGATAACTGATAGGCCACCTGTACCACACACTTGAGAACTGTATAAGGACCATATAATTTGGGCGCTATCTTCTGACAATGCTCGGCCTTGAGGGAATTTTTCTTGTAAGGGTACAGTCAAAGAAACACCTGATCCCCTTCTACAAATTGATGTTCAGAGTGACCTTGATCTGCTTGTTGCTTCATGTGATTCTGTTCCATGACCAAATTCTCTTTGAGGGTACGAAGAATATCCTCTCAAACTGTAAGTGTTTGGTCAACCGCATGGACCTTCAAGACACCAGGTAAGTATGAGAGAACTGAAGGTGTCTTTTGCCCATATACTGCTTCAAAAGGAGTCATGTGTGTAGCTATGTGGTATGAAGTGTTGTACCACCATTCAACTAGGGGTAACCATTGATTCCACTGATTTTTCTTTTTCGAGGCAAAAAACCTCAAATATGTTTCCAAACACTTATTGACAACTTTTGTTTGACCATCCGTATGGGGACGATAAGTTGTGCTGATATGCAATTGGGTGCCTTGTAGCTTGAAAAGTTCTTGCCAAAAATTGTTGGTGAAATTTGGGTCGTGATTAGAAACAATAGAATGTGGCATGCCATGAAGCTTGAAGACCTGATCCATGAAAAGTTGAGCCACCGTGGATGCTGTAAATGGGTGTTGAAGAGAAAAGAAATGAGAATACTTGGAAAGGTGATCAACAACCACCATGATGACTGATTTATTTCTTGATTTGGGTAAGCCTATAATAAAATCCATAGAAATATCCCTCCAAATAGTAGGTGGAATCGAAAGCGGTTGTAGTGTGCCTGGAGATTTGACTATTTCACCCTTGTTGCGTTGACACACATCACATTCAACTACAAAATTACGAATGTCTTGTTTCATGCCATCCAAGAAAAAAGAGCATTTGACTCTGTCATAGGTTTTGGTAAACCCGAAGTTCCCAACTGTGGGTGTATCATGAAGCTCAAAAAGTACCATGGATTTAAGTTTGGATTTTTTGCTTAAATACAAACAACCTTTGTATCGAAGCTCATCATGGAGCCAAGAGTACCTTGGGGAAGCTGGAGCATTGGACTGCAATTGTTGGATTAGTTGTGAACTTTTGGGATCGTATAGCCATTCTTGGTAGATGGCTTGGAGCCAATTTGGTACAATGAAGGAAAGAGAAAAAAGGGATCAGTCATCTTCATACTTTCAGGAAAGTGCATCCGCAAACACATGGTCTTTGCCTTTTTTGTAAATGATCTCATATTCATATCCAAAGAGCTTGGTCACCCATTTTTGTTACTCTGGGGAGGAAATGCGTTGTTCCAAAAAAAACTTTAGGCTTTGATGTTCTGTCTTAATTTGGAAGCATTGCTCGAATAGATAAGGGCGCCACAGATCAACGAAATGAAAAATAACCAACATTTCCTTTTCATAGATTGATTTGCCCAGATTTATTTTAGACAGTTGCGTGTTGGTAAAGGCCAAAGGCTGACCCTCTTGCATAAGGACAAAACCAATTCCTTTCCCTCAAGCATCACATTCTATAATATACTAGATATAAAAGTATGCAGAACATAAATAAAATGCTAGAAATGGCAGAATAACAACAATATAACCAGAATAATCACCACAATAACATTGAAATGATATAAGAATAATAACATAAATAGCACTTTGATTCTGAGAGCAATGTTCACGGGCCTCTTTGAGGGGGAAACCTCCAGTCGAGCAGAGCTCTATTACAATAATCTCCAAGCTAGAGTTTTCATACCTTCGACTCCTATTTATACTAAATATGTCTATCAAAAGAAGCATAAAGAGGAAGATCCTTCGAGAAGCGGAAGCTTCTATTAGGTCTTCTTACATTCGACTTATTCTATTTTATTGCAAGGCCTTATTAATATTGACCTTTATTACCTAAGAATATATTGCTCTACCTATGTGCGGGTTAGGACCCTAACATGACCTCCCCCTTAAAAAGAACCTTGTCCTCAAGGCTTGAGATGTGGAAATTGTTGCAGAATGGTAGTTGGTTCCCAAGTGGCATCTACTGGAGTTGTATATTTCCATTGGATTAAAAATTCCTTGATAGTTCTCTGATGCAGACGATGCTCACGCTGGTCCAAAACTGCTTTTGGTTGTAGCCAAATGGATCCTTCTTCGGCTAACTCAGGAAGGTTGGTTTGAATTTTGCACTTAGTTCCGATCACCTTCTTTAAGCAGGAAACATGAAAAACATGATGTAGCTTTGAATGACTCGAAAACGATAACTGATAGGCCACCTATCCCACACGCTTGAGAACTGTATAAGGACCATAAAATTTGTGTGCTATCTTCTAACAATGCTCGATCTTGAAGGAATTTTGCTTGTAATCTTGCAGGTGAAGAAACGTCTAATCCCCTTCTTCAAATTGATGTTTAGAGCGACCTTGATCTTCTTGTTGCTTCATGCAATTCTGTGCCATGACCAAATTCTCTTTGAGGGTACAGATAATAGCCTCTCGAACTGTAATTGTTTGGTCAACTTCCTGGACCTTCGAGACACCAGGTAAGTATGAGAGAACTGAAGGTGGATTCTATCCATATACCGCTTCAAAAGCACTAATGCGTGTAGTTGTATGGCATGAAGTGTTGTACCACCATTCAGCTAGGGGTAACCATTGAGCCCACTGATTTTTCTTTTCTGAGGCAAAACACCTCAAATATATTTCGAATCCAACATTTCCTTTTCATAGATAGATTTTCCCATATTTCTTTCAGATAGTTTCTTGTTGGTAAAGGCCAAAGGCCGAACCTCTTGCATAAGGAAAACATCAAATCCTTTCTTTGAAGCATCACATTCCAAGACAAAGGTCTTTGTGAAATCAGAAAGGGCCAAGACTAGAGTGGTGCACATGGCCATCTTCAAGGTTTGAAAAGCTTGAGCAACAGCTGGATTCGAAGTGAAATAGTTCTTTTTTAGGAGAGCAGTGAGAGGCATTGCAATCTTTCCGTAATTCTTAACAAACTTGCGATAATAACCTATTAAGCCCAAAAATCCATGCAAGATTTTGAGAGTCTTTGGGTGAGGCCAGTCTTGCATAGCTTTAATCTTTTTAGGATCCACCCTGACGTCGTCCTTGCCAACCAGATGACCCAAGTACTATACTTTTGAGGCACCAAAAGCACATTTAGACTATTTCAGGAAAAGTTGGTTCTGAGAGAGTAGATGGAGAACGCGATCCACATGAGAAAGATGTTCTATCTAGGTCTTGCTATAGATGAGGATATCATCAAAGAAAACTAAGGAAAAATGATGAAGAAAAGGACGAAAGACATGTTTCATGAGGATTTGGAAGGTGGAGGGGGCATTACACAAGCCAAAGGGAATGACCAAAAACTCATAGTGGCCCTCATGAGTTCTAAAGGCAGTCTTGGGAATGTCTGCCTCTTTCATATGTATCTGGTGGTAGCTCGAATGAAGATCAATTTTAGTAAAGAATTGGGCACCACTCAGTTCATCCAAGAGTTAATCAATGACAGGAATGGGAAATTTGTCTTTAATGGTAAGTTTGTTGAGGGCACGAAAGTTAGGACACATTCGCGAAGAACCTTATTTCTTTAGGACCATGACCACAGGAGAAGAGTAGGGGCTCGTACTAGGGCGGATAACGCCTACATTAAGGAGTTCCTAGACCATTTTCTTAGTTTCATTTTTTTGGGAAAAGGGGTGACGATACAGACGAATATTGGGAGGAAGGATTTTGAGTACAAGGGGAATGGAATGATCATGAATACTACGCGAAGGAGGGAGTCCCTGGGGAGTGGAAAAGACCACTTGATGTTTAGAAAGGATGGCTTGGAGGTCTTGCGGCACCGAGGGTGTTTATGTTTCTTGGATGGAATGGAGTTGAGCAATAACTCCAGAATTACCCTTTTTGAGTAGTGTTTCCATGCGATGGGAACTAATGATCTCAGGTGAACTAACAATGATTCCTTGGAACTTATATTGGTGGCCCTCCTGGTCAAATTGCATGGTTAATTCCTTAAAATCCATGAGAATGGGACCCAAAGTCCTTAGCCAGTCTGCACCCAACATAATGTCACACCCTCCAATGTTTATAGAAAACATATGATATTTTAGGTGGTAGTCACCAATTTAGAGACGCACATTTTCACAACGCCCTCCAAATTTCATGGAGCCACCATTGGCAATCATGATTTGAAAATTATTGACGACATGGATGTAGCAATGATTTTCTTGGGCAATGCAATGATGAATACAATTATGGGTGCTTCCACTATCAACCAGAATGATGACCTTCTGATGCTTGATGTAACCGATTAGCATGAGGGTTTGGGGAGTGGAGAAGCCAGTGACAGCATTGATGGAAATGATCGGTTCTACTTCGGGAGGGTCTAAGGGAGGGGTTATTTCGGGGGTTTCAGGTGACTCAGACACAAGGGGAGTTTCAATATCCTCTTTCGAAATATCCTCGGAGATGTCCATAAACAACTTTTGTTCCATACACTTGTGGCCTGGGAAACATTTGTCATCACAAGGCCTTTGAGTTGGTGTTCAGCCATGGTCAATTTTTGGATCTTTAGTGGAGCAGAGGGAGTAGTGGGATTTATTGGTTTAGGGTGAGGGATAAAGGAGGGTTTCTGGTTTTGAGAAGATACAATCTGTTGTGCTTCTTTAGCTATTTTAGTAGCCTCCACCCAAATCTGAGGCCAAGCCATGAGGACATGGGCCCAAATATCATCCTTGAGGCCACTAATAAAACTTTCTTGGAAAAGGGAATCAGACATGCCCTCTTTTTGAAAAGACAAGCGCTCAAAGGAAGCTATAAAGTCTTCCACTATTCGTGATTGTTTCAACTTTTTCAAACAACCCAAATGGTTGGTGTCAGTGTCAAAGCATTCATAAAGATCTTCCACAAAGTGTGTCCAAGAAATATACCCTTGACAAGAAGTTTTTCTCCATTGCCACCATTTCCAACGTTCTTGATCTATATGGAGAACACCATACCGAAGTTTGGCCAAGTAATCTGTAATGTCGTATAAAGAGAAATAATGTTCCATTTGGGTTACCCAACCAGTGGGGTCTGAGCCATCAAATTTGGTCACATCCACCTGTGGAATGTGTAGGTCACGTTGAAAGTGATGGTTCTGAAAGTAATGGGAATGAGAGGAATGGTCACCTTCAGTATGTGGAGGTGAGGAAGAGGAAGGGTTATCTGTAGGGATATGCAGTTTGGTGCAGAGTGTCGAAAAGACAGATTCAAGCTGGGTGGTGAGGTCTTGTTTGATTTCCTCCATTGAGGACTGCATGGTTGTATTGATGGTGACAACATTGGCACTGAGTTGTTTCACTTCTTATTGGGTCTCGATGAGACCATATTGCAAGGTGTTGAAGCGATCTTCCAAGTCTTGGCTACGGGTATGGGCCATGAAGATGGGGGAACTGAAAAAGGGGCAGGCGGGGTAAAACAATTTGCCGAAAAATGATATGGATGAATGTGATAAGGGAAAAGAGATGAATCCAATGGAATAGGTCTCAAATAACGGTGAAGAAATTTCCAAACGTTTTTTTTACACCTGTGGAGTTATACTCCGGTCTGAATAATATTGCAGAGAGGAAATGTCCAAATGCTTAACCATAAAGAAATGTGTATTTACTTGGCAACCCGAACATAGTTGTGTGGAAATAGATCTTGTCTATTTTAATTTGTTTATGTTTCTATCCCCAAGGGTTAGGTATTCAAGGGTTCTACAGACAAGGGTTTTCCCTGTGCTATAGCTCTCTGATATATGTGCAGGGTCCAACAATAGTACTCGGCCCAATATCTCAGGGCACTAACTAAGGAGGATAGACCGTACCCTTAG
>ML804987.1:663408-684954 GCA_009831015.1 Picea engelmannii | reverse complement strand
TTATTGCAAGGCCTTATTAATATTGACCTTTATTACATCTGAATATATTGTTCTACCTATGTGCGGGTTAGGACCCTAACACATTCCAAGACAAAGGTCTTTGTGAAATCAGGAAGGGCCAGGACTGGAGTGGTGCACATGGCCGTCTTCAAGGTTTGAAAATCTTGAGCTGCAGCTAGAGTCCAAGTGAAAGAGTTCTTTTTTAAGAGTGCAGTGAGAGGTGCTGCAATATTTCCATAATTCTTAACAAAGTTGCGATAATAACCTATCAAGCCTAGACATCCACGCAAGCTTTTGAGAGTCTTTGGGTGAGGCCAGTCTTTCATAGATTCAATTGTTTTAGGATCCACCATGATGCCTTCCTTGCCAACCAGATGACCCAAGTACTCGACTTTTGAGGTGCCAAAAGCACATTTAGATTTTTTCAGGAAACGTTGGCACTGAGAGAGTATATGGAGAACTCGATCCACATGGGCAAGATGGCCTGTCTAGGTTTTTCTATAGATGAGGATATCATCAAAGAAAACTAAGAAAAAATGACAGAGAACAGGACAGAAGACATGATTCATGAGGCTTTGGAAGGTGGAGGGGGCATTACACAAGCCAAAGGGCATGACCAAAAACTCATAGTGGCCCTCATGAGTTCTAAAGGCAGTCTTGGGAATGTCTACCTCTTTCATACGTATTTGGTGATAGCCAGAATGAAGATCAAGTTTAGTAAAGAACTGGGCACCACTCAATTCATCCAAGAGGTCATCAATGACGGGGATGGGAAATTTGTCTTTAATGGTAAGTTTGTTGAGGGCACGAAAGTCAGGACACATTCACAAAGAACCTTCTTTCTTTAGGACCATGACCATAGGAGAAGAATAGGGGCTCATACTAGGGTAGATAACACCCACGTTAACGAGTTCCTGGACCATTTTCTCAATTTCATTTTTTTGGGAAAAGGGGTGACGATACAGATGAATAATGGGAGGAAGGATTCTTGGTACAAGGGGAATGGAATGATCATGAGCACCATGGGAAGGAGGGAGTCCCTGGGGAGTGGAAAATACTACTTGATGTTTATAAAGGATGGATTGGAGGTCTTGTGGCACTGAGGGTGTCTCTGTTTCTTGTATGGCATGGAGTTGGGAAATAACACGAGAATGACCTTTTTTGAGCAGCTTTTCCATGCGATGTGAACTAATAATCTCAGGTGAATCGACGGTGATGCCTTGGAACTTATATTGTTGGCCCTCCTAGTCGAATTCCATGGTTAATTCCTTAAAATCCATGAGAATGGGACCCAAAGTCCTTAGCCAGTCTGCACCCAACACAATGTCACAACCGCCCATGTCGATAAAAACATATGAGATTTGAGGTGGTAGTCACCAATTTGGAGGTGCACATTTTCACAACACCCTCCACATTTCATGGATCCACCATTGGCAATCATGATTTGGAAATTATTGACGGGATGGATGTAACAATGAGTTTCTTGGGTAATGCGGCGATGAATAAAATTATGGGTGCTTCCACTATCAACCA
This sequence comes from Picea engelmannii, assembly GCA_009831015.1. Classification (NCBI taxonomy): domain Eukaryota; kingdom Viridiplantae; phylum Streptophyta; class Pinopsida; order Pinales; family Pinaceae; genus Picea; species Picea engelmannii. The sequence goes on along the minus strand of ML804987.1, from coordinate 683,421 downwards.
GAATGATGACCTTCCTATGCTTGATGTAACCAATGAGCTTGAGGGTTTGGGGAATAGAGAAGCTAGTAAGAGCATTTAGGGAAATGATCGGTTCTACTTCGGGAGGATCTGAGGGAGGGGTTATGTCAGTGGTTTCAGGTGACTCAGACACAAGAGGATTTTCAACATCCTCTTTCGAAATATCCTCTGAGATGGCCATAAAAAGATTTTTTTCCTTACACCTGTGGCCTAGGAAATATTTGTCATCACAATTATAACAAAGGAATTTGAGTTGGCGTTCAACCATTTCAGCCCTGGTCAATTTTTGGATCTTTAGTGGAGCAGAGGGAGTAGTGGGATTTACTGGTTTAGTGCGAGGGATAAAGGAGGGTTTCTGGTTTTGAGAAGATACAACCTGTTGTGATTATTTATCTCTTTTAGTAACCTCCACCCAACTCTGAGGCCGATCCATGAAGACATGGGCCCAAATCTCATCCTTGAGGCCACTGATAAAACACTCTCGGAAAAAGGCATTAGACATGCCCTCTGTCCGAAAAGCCAGGCGCTCAAAAGAAGCTATAAAGTATTCCATTGTTCCTGATTGTTTCAACTTTGTCAAATGACCCAAATGGTTGGTGTCAGTGTCAAAGCATTCATAAATATTTGCCACAAATTGTGTCCAAGCAATATACCCTTGGCGAGAAGTTTTTCTCCTTTGCCACCATTGCCAATGTTATTGATCTAGATGGAGAACACCATATCGGAGTTTGGCCAAGTCATATGTAATGTTGTATAAAGAAAATTAATTTTCCATTTGGGTTACCCAACCAGTGGGATCCAAGCCATCAAATTTGGCCACATCCACCCGCGGAAGGCGTAGGTCACGTTGAAAGTGATGGTGCTGAAAGTTAGAGGAATGTTCAGCTTTAGTATATGAAGGTGGGTTAGATAAAGGGTTATATGTAGGGATATGAATATTGGTGTAGATAATCAAAATGACAGATTCAAGTTGGGTAGTCAGGTCTTGTTTGATTTCCTCCATTGAGGACTGCATGGATGTATTGAGGGTGACAACATTGGCACTAAGTTGTTTCACTTCTTGTTGGGTCTCGGTGAAATTAGATTGCAAGGTATTGAAGTGAGCTTCCAGGTCTTGGCTATAGGTATGGGCCATGATGATGAGGAAACCGAAATGGGGTGGGTGGGGTCAAAACTTTTTCTGAAAAATTATATCTATGAATTTGATAAGGGCGAAGAGATGAATCCAATGGAATAGGTGTCAAATAATGGTGCAAAATTTTCCAGACTTTTTTTTTTTTTTACACCTACGGAGTTATACTCCGGTTGTAAGAATACTGTAGTAATGAAATGCCCAAATTATTAACCAGGAAGAAATGTGTAGTTATTTGGCAACCCAAACATAGTTGCATGGCAAGAGATATTGTCTATTTTAATTTGTTAATGTTTCTGTCCCCAAGGGCTAGGTATTCAAGGGTTCCATAGAGAAGGGTTTTCCCTATGCTATAGCTCTTTGATATACGTGTGGGGTCCAATAGTAGTAATCGGCCCAATATCTCAGGGCACTAACTAAGGAGGATAGACCGTACCCTTAACTGTACTACCCGACTACCCAGGTACTAGAGAGTATCTTCCCGAGTGTTGTTCTCGGTGGCACTATAGAAGTCAGGAAACCAATCGGTTTATCTAAAGAAGGCTTCAGGTAATCTAGGCCGATCTGTATAGATGTGTTGTCTGATGCACTACCACTCGAAGGGGTACCAACAGGGGTTACAAGGGTGGCCAACAGGTGTGCGCTTAAGTACCACTTGTATTTCTTGTGTGTATGAATCCCTCAACCGTGGGTTTATGCACGTAATGACAGATCTATGTGGCTTAAAGATGCCATAATACATCTCTACCCTGAAAAAAAATTAACCCACACTTTCTGCCTAGGAAAGTTCTCTGATACCACTTGTAATATACTAGATATAAAAAGTATGCAGAACATAAATAAAATGCTAGAAATGGCAGAATAACAACAATATAAACAATACAATCACCACAATAGCAATGAAATGATATAAGAGTAACAACATAAATAACACTTTGATTCTAAAAGCAATGTTCATGGGCCTCTTTGAGAGGGAAACCTCCAGTTGAGCAGAGCTCTATTACAATAATATCCAATCTAGGGTTCTCATACCCTCGAATCCTATTTATACTTAATATGTCTATCAAAAGAGGCATCTAGAGGAAGATCCTTCTAGAAGCGGAAGCTTCTATTAGGTCTTCTTACATTCGACTTATTCTATTTTATTGAAAGGCCTTATTAATATTTACCTTTATTATATCTGAATATATTGTTCTACCTATGTGCGGGTTAGGACCCTAATAGGATGAGGTACCTGAAATACTACGAAGTTGTCATGATGGACCATGTGGTGGCCATTTTTCTTTCAAACGTACAACATATAAGGTGTTACATTCGGGTTACTATTGGCCTAGCATTTTCAAAGATGCTTCCAAGTATGTGAGAAGTTGTGATAGTTTCCAAAGGATAGGAAGACCTACATCAGCTAACAAAATGCATTTGCATACCCAAGTTATGATAGAACCCTTCGAAAAATGGGCCTTCGACTTTGTAGGACCAATTTCACCCATGTCTTGTAGGAAGAAATATATTTTGGTTTGTACGGACTATGTCACCAAATGGGTAGAGGCAAAAGCCCTATTCAGGGATATAAATAAGTCTGTTGTCGAATTTATCCATGAAGACATCTTTACCCACTTCGGTGTCCCTCATGAAATTGTTACCGACCAAGGCACTCAATTCACTTCCAAGCTGATGAGAGAGCTAACAGAGAAATATGGGATTAAATACCGTAAATCTTCTCCATACTACCCACAAGCCAATGGTCAGGTAGAATCCACAAACAAAGTTCTGGAAGCCATATTGAACAAGACTGTTCAATTACATCACCAGGATTGGGCTTATAGGCTCCCAGAGGCTTTATGGGCATACCAAACCACCTGGAGAAATACCACTGGGCATACCCCTTATGAGCTAGTGTACAGGAAACAAGTACTTCTACCAATATAATTCCAAGTAAGGACCTTCCGTATTGCAGGAGAATTAGGATTGAACTTAGAAGCAATGATCCCTACAATTGAATGAGTTGGATGAAATTAGGTAAGATGCCATCCAACGGACGATATTAGTCCAAAACCAGAGGAGCAAGTGGCATGACAAGTTTATTAAGAAGAAGCACTTCCAACCAGGTGATTGGGCTCTATTGTTTGATTCCTGATTCAAAACCTTCAAAGTCAAACTCACCACTCGGTGGTTGGGCCCTTATGAGGTAGACACTGTATATGACAATGGAGCTGTAAAAATTAAAACAATTGATGATGGACAAGTCTCCTTTGTAGTAAATGGACACCGACTAAATTTTTATCATAAGCCCATTTCCAAAGAGGATTTTCTACAGGTCATGTCAACTGAAAAAGAATTGGCCTTAGTAGATGGGTAAGTCCCCCCTTGTTCTTGAAATTGTTTCTTAATTTCCTACTATATTTATGTAAGTAGTTTTTGAATTTTGTTAATAAGGAAATTCTAGATATTTCTGTAAGTATTTATTTCACTAGGAGTACACAATTTCAAGGATCTTTCTTCAAAACATTGTTACACTTGAATTTTTTGTCTGCTAAAGCATCAAGTGAATATTGACTTACTGTAATTAGACATATTTTTGCAAAAGTTCTCATTTTTAGGCATTCTAAAATAGTTTCTCTTGAAACTCTTCACCACTGTATACATAAGTGATACCATAACTATCAAGCCTAGAGGTCTCTCATACAGTTTTTTCCAAGAAACCTGAGTAAGTGAGTCAAGTTTCTTTATCAAAGAGTAACAAGGAGGTCTAATTAACAGTTAGTCATGGAAACATCACAATAACTACAAAATAAGAAAGTGAGTTGATCCTAGAGATACCTTTCTGTTCTTTCTCAATGGTACCATCCACTACACACTAAATATATTGATTATATCATATCTTTAGATAGGCCACGTCCTCTTAAGTACCCCTTACATTGGGACAATCACTAAGTAATATAAAAAAAAATCATCCTCTAACATAAATACCATCCCAATTGAAAAAAGAAAGAAAATTTGTTTTCAGAGTTGCCCCCCCATCTTCTTGCATAAAGAAATCTTATACTAAAATCTTAAAATATGGAGGGCCAGTCTCTGAGGGTGTAAGAGGCTAACCCATTGGGATACTGAACATGTCTATTGGCAGTGGGTATCGACCTGTGGTATGACTAGGTAAACCCGCTGGAGTACTGAACATGATTGCTGGCAACCGAGCATTCTACCTAGCGAGGATGGTAATCTGACAAAAAAATACATAATAAATTTAAACTTGTCCTGATGTATGACATTACTTGCAAAAAAAGTTGACATGAAGTATGTGTGGTTAAGCTAAGGTTAATGAACTCCATAAAATTTCCATTGGGAAATAACTCTAAGACTATATTGAAACTCTCTTGCCTATCTCTTCTTATCTATGTATATGATCTCTTATCCTATAGGTGGGGCCATCTTCTAACTGTCTTGTCAGACCAATATGTGAAATTTATTTTTACACTTGACATACTATAAATATTCGGCTATTGGGGGATACTGACTGGTTTCCTATACTTTTGATTGTGAGGTGTCACAATACTTAGGTGTGGGGGAGGGGTTCATGAGATGACAAATTATCATTGCCTAGAGAAATATATCTTTGCAAGAGTTTTTGTATTATTTCCATGTTACAAGTTATTACATTAATAGTCATTTTATTTTTGAAGTGCTAAACTCCTGTGTGCTATAAATTACTGAACATATACTTAACAAACCACTCTTTATTGGTTTATCTTTCATTACAAGCTATACATTGTAGGTTTGACAATACATGTTTTATGCTTGCTATAACCTGCTCATTGTAGGTTTGAAATTATATGTCATATGAAAAATAATTGACTGAGCATGATGGAAAAATCAACAAGGGAACATTATGCCTCTGCTCATTTACCACTGTGATTGTCAAAAACACTTCAAATGTGCAGGCTATCCATTATAATAGGTGCAAATGTACTTAACACAGAGGTACCATATGAAGTACTATATGAGGTGCCATATGAAATGTTGTATGAGGTGCCGAATGAAGTACCATATGAATTACACACCAGTAACTATCCTAGATTCCAGGTAACTAGAAATCAATTACATTAAATTGAATTGGATGCAGGAAATTGATTGAAGATGCTTTATATGTTCATGATCAAATTTCCAAGTCAAAAGACTTGGACATTGATCTAACTATGCATCATTACATTGCCCCCAAAAATGAGCCTCCGAATTCAAAATTTCCCACACATGGAATCTTGTGTGCACATGTGTGCAACCCACTCCATTATAGGCACATTCAAAATCGGGCTGGGCAACCATTATCTCAATTCTCCCTTGCCATTTTCTCTACCCTGTGTTAATAAATCACGCCCAACCTCTACCATTTCTTCACCTATTCAAATTGCATTTGGCCAGTGCCCAATTCGTGCCATATCTTGGCTCGATCATGCCCTTTCCTGGTGAATTTTGCCTCTGCCACAATGCCTAGGAGTTACGAACCCTCTTCCTATGTAGATCTTTTTTCCATTCCAGAATTTGCATAATGCAGAGAAGTGTTTTTGCGGGCAAACTGGGGGCCATTTTTGTCTAACTTGCAGGGCCACGATGATAGCCTCTCTATGCAATTTGTTGTCGGTTTCGATGGGAAGACAACACGCGTGGGGTCTCTTTCCTTTGAAGTCTTAGAAGATTCCATTGCTGCAGCCACGAAGCTCCGAAGAATGGGAGATAGATGGTTCAAAAACCACCAACTGCCGCACTCAAGTTATAACATGGTTTTTAAGCCCGAATTCGAGAACATTTCAAGAGAAAAAGGATATTCTAGGGAGTGGATAAAGGTGGAATTGATCAACCCCCTCATCGTCATCACAAGGTTGATTACAATCGAAGGTAGATACTCCACTTTCAAATCTTGTCATTTCAGATTGCTGGCTCATTTTTAGTTCAACAAACCTTTGAACTTCCCCTTTTGTTTTCTAAAAATCTTGGAGAAGATGTCCTCTCAAGTGAGGAAGAATGTGACTAACCCCTAGAACAATCTCTTTCACCATGGCTTGATCAAACTCCTTGTTCTAGATGAACTAAAGAAACAAAGGAAAACTTGGGATGCATTTATCTATCAATTTGCAAACCCTCACTTGACAATTAAGACAGACAAAAATCCACTTAGCCTAAGAACTATCTCTCCATCCAAGCCTCGCTCTCCAAGAACTCCAAACCCCCTTGAACAAACCCTCTCTTTTCTGAAAAAGTACAAAAAGCTTGTTGATATCCCTGCTTGCTCATCAGGTAAAAAGGCCTAGAGAAAATACCAAAATAAGCCTATTGTTAACCCCCCAATGCCTTCAATCTCTCTTGATCCTACACCTACAAATCTCCAAGAATTAATCCAACAAGACTTTCCCATCATTCCCATAAATAGGAGGGGAGCCAATCGATTTTGTAAAGGACCCTTTCAAAAGAGTACCTGGAGCACAAGAAAAAAACCTTATGCAAAACCCCTGCTTGCTTTAGATCCTATCCAAGTGTTCTCCAACCTTGAGAGCCCTCACATGAGACTTAGGGAAGTTTCTACAGATGGATTAGAGCCACTAAGAAAGACAAAATCAAAACCTACCTCTCCTTACCAATCCCCCATCACTCCTACTTCACCCATGCCTACTCTAGATCCTAAAACTGATAGATTTTCCACATCCCTCAAAGGATCTAAGCCTTCCTCAGAGATCATCGATTCTTCCCCAACCATTGAGAAGCTACAAAAAAAAAACCATCATCTTCTCCAACAGTTGGAAGAAAGGAATATGATAGACACACACCTTCATCATGATAATGCAGTCCTCCAAGAAAAGGTTAACTCCCTTCAACAGTTGGTTGATGAGATGACCAAATCCAACCGTAGCCTCAGACCACAACTAAAGAAACACAAGAGGCACAAGGAAAAGTATTCACAGGAAGAAGGAGAGGCTTCCAAAGTTGATCCTCCTCAGCAAGCCTAGTCATGAGGGGTAATTTATTTTTGTTTGCAGTGGGACCTGCAAAATCGTAAGTGTGGGGGTAATGTTGGGCCCGAGATATGATCAATTTTATGACAGTTATTAGACACTTTTTCCGAATGTACATATGTGTTTTTCATGTTTTGGAGAAGCTTTTTGAAGAATTTTGTGCTAAAACGGTATGATCTACACCAAGTATGTATGATTCATGTTTAATGTTGACATTGAGTATAATTCATCATAATTTTATGTTTCTAAGGATCTAATTCACGTTTTTTGGTGTTATAGGGAAAAAACGCATCATGTTTCTTCTTCCGATACTTAGTCTGGCACTCCTTCCAGTACTCGATCTAGTACTCGGTCCAGCACTGCGTCTTGTACAAAAAAAATGTGTGATTTGGTGGTTATGGTATTGGAGGCTTGCCCCCTCCAGCTACTGAACCCTTGACAACTCATTTTAAGTTGTTAAGCAGGGCGATTATTGGCTCGCTCTATTTCGGCAGTTAGGGCACCATTTATGTAGTTTGCCAATTTTAGAAGTGGTTCGACCCTCTTGTGGTTGACCACTTCGTCTGTAAATATTATAAATACCACCATAGTGGTCAGATAGAAGTTAAGAAGTTAAAGTATCAGTGTGATAGAGAAAAACATGATTTTACTCTCTTTTTCCATTTTTCATTGCCAGATTATATAAAAACTGCGTTTTTGAGTTTTCATGGTGAAATCAAATTGCTAAGTTCATGGCGTGCTTTTATGAAGTGACCACGAATTGCTGGGGCACCCACCAACAGTCTGGTAACTGTTCTTTAAGTTGTTTATGAATTTTATAGTTTAGATTTCTTGTTTTATTTCCTGTACATGCATTATTATTTTGTTAATTGATTTGTTGTTGTAGTTTAATTGTCTTAACTCTCTTTTGCAGGTTAGTATGAAGGCATGTGTTAGTATGCATTGATCTTGTAGTTAGGAACGAATTTGCAAATTGATAGACTAATCCCATGTGAAATTATATATTAGATTATGTTTTATTTATGATTTTAGAATTAAATTTAAAACAGAGTAGAACAAAGTTTTAATTTGAGTTTTCTTTAACAAGGATTTGATGGATGGACATGATTAATTTTAGTTTTTAATTATAGATTGCTTATTTCATTTTTATGTAAATCTTGCTTAATTAGTTGTTGGTTAATGTATTTGGTAGTTTACTTTTTAATGTCATGTTTTAATTTATGTTCTGAAGCATTTTCCTTATTGCAGTTTGAATTGCTAAGATAGATATAACATAGTTTCACTTTATGTATTTTCTTTCCTAGAATTAGATTGCAATTACAATTCTTAGTTAATGGTTGAGTTTGAGTATGAATTTTTCTTACATAGTATAGAAGTACAATTATGATCTCGTTATATTGTTGATGGTTAATAAGTGAACATGCAGGATAATTAACATTGTTTCCGTAATGGCTAAATTCTCATTGGATTGTTTAATCCATGCCTTTCACTTTGATATTGAGATCAGTGTTGAGCTTATACCACTTTAATTATCCTCTGTTTTCAAGTGCCATCGATATATTATCAGACATCGAAGACATTCACACAACCACCAACACTATATTTGAGTTGTCATAGGTTAAAAGATAGTTTCTTGCTTTCATAGATCAAAAGATATAGTTTCTTTCTTTCATAGGTAGTTTTTTTGATGTTGTAGGGTAGATAGTCTTTTCCTTTGATAGGTTAAAAAGAAGTTTGTTTATCATAGATTAAAATTTAGTTGTTAGTTCTTCTTGCTTTCATTAAATAGATTTCCTTTTATGAATTAGAAATAGTTTGAAGTTTGAATTAAGAATATAGTTCACTGCCTCTTAGGTTAGATAGTTGTTCAATGAGAAGTTTTAATTAGATTACTTGTAGTAGAAGTTATCTTAGAGTAGTTAGTTGTTTACTTGCTTTAAAAGGTTAGCTAGTTGTTTTGCTTACTTGTTTACTTGCTTTAATAAAATAGTTTCTTGCTTGTTTATTTACTTTCTTTCATAGGGTAGTTTCTTATTGAATTTAGGTAGGCAAGTTAAATAATTGTTATTTAACTTAATTGTAGGTAAATAATTTAGGGTAGTTTGTTATTTGCTTATTGTTATGCTTAATAATTTCTTTTGCTTATTGTTATGAACTAGTTTTCTTTAAATAGGGCTTTCACTTTTTTTTCTAGAACTATCCATCGACCCTTGATCCAAAAGTACTTAGGCTACATAGTTTCAAGTTGCTTAGTAGGGTTTGCTCATAAGATAGATTTTCTTGAATAGATTAACCCTTAGATAACCACTTCCTTAGTTAAACTATACTACTACCAACCCTTCTACCTTCGACATATATTGTGCTACAACTCTAATTTTACTTACCCCGGTTTGACAATTTAATTGAGGGTTTTTAGTGTGTTTTTAGTGCATATATAACACCCATTAGATTGTATAGGGAAAATTTGTACTCCTGAATTTAAGACTCGATGCGACATGGTAGGTATGTTTAAATTTATAAGGTTTTTCCCAAGTGTGGTATTTCATTTGCAAACCATTGATCTCCCAACCAGATGAACGAGTGAGAGAGAGAATCAAGGAGGCTACAACATACTATATCACTTCAATTACTAGTAATCTCAGGTTATTTATTGCAAGGAAGAGGTAAGCAATGTCTTTGTTGTTTGCAATTACGATTGCGTAGAATAACACTTGTCAAAGTTGTCTTGCAACTCATTATAACATTTTGTGCAACATAATGCTTCCACGAAAACCAATGACTAGGCACTCACCAAGAACACCCAAAATGAAAGGACTAGAGATCGATGAAGGGTTGACACTGGTGACCACAAGGGAGCTTGATTTTGTTTCAAAAATGGAATTAGTTATCCCGACTTCAACCAAAAAATAGTTTACCCAACCTCTAGCGTTCGGGGACACAGAGGCAGGCACTAGATCTAAAGTAATGCTCCCACATTGGGGTGATCTTTATAGTAAAATAATTCAGGAATATTACCCAGAATTTACACCTCACAACAACCCGGACGTCATAGTACTAGATGAAAAAGTTTTCTTGAATATCAAGTGACAGTCTCTGCACAAGGTGGCTTGCTAGACCCCAATTCTTCCCTGCATCAAAACAATAGGATGGATAATTGACCATGCAAATGTGGTGAAGTGCAAGGTCAAAAATGATGAGGGTGAGTGTGTTGGTATTTTTGTTCTAGTGGAGGTGAAAAAATATTACAAACTCTGAGACCCAGAGGAGAGGCTGAATACAAATTTTATGGTTAGGTTTTATGAGCTTCATGACACTAGTCGGTTACTAGCCTTGTGGTGGAGAGAGGATAAATTTTTTACAAATAGGAACAGTGGCTGGTACAACATGGTAAACCTGAGAGAGCCCTATATGTATTTAATGGCCTTGATATGCCGATTGTATGGAGAAAAGGATTGCTCAAAGTTATCAGAAGCATGGATGCCCTTAGCATATACTGTAGCGATATTCAGGAACAATTTCCATTAGGGAGATATTATTTCAAAACAATTGAGTATCAACATCTTACAAGCCCAGACACCAAAAGAAGGAGAAACATTAGTCTTCTTCATGGAATCTTACCTGTTGGACATGATCTATGTGAGAAATGCTTTCACAGATATGAATTTAAACTGGCATGTTGTCGAGTTACATGTGCACATTTATTTCATCATTTTGTGGAAGAATAGGTACAAAAGGTTTTACACCATGATATGTGACAAGTTTATAGATATAATACACTTCATTATCTTTAGAAAAGAATGTTTGAGGCTTTCAATGACAACCAAAAAGATTATATCGAAAGTTGGCCACTGGTATTTTGAAGAAACAAGCACTTACATAAGAGTGTTCGGGGCTACTGGTGCACCACACTTACTCCCTGCTCATGTCCCAGACCGTATGATATTAGGAGAGATTTGTTACAAAACCATCCTACAAGGCTATAACACTTCTTTGGTGAAGAATAAGAAGAGTTAATTCATCCCTTATGGATTTCATATTGGGTTTTATATGGTTAAAGATACTACGCAGGAAAAACAAGAAGGATTGAGTCAGCTTGAGTATCGGTACCCCAGAATGCAGGGTAGGTATCCTCATATTGTCCATATTCTCATGACAGTTTCGAAGATGAGATCTTCACCGAGGGCGCCCAATATTGGGAGGATGTGCTCCAAAGAAGGGCTAACCCTATTTTGACCAAGTTTAAAGCAACGACCATGGATGAACAAGTTGAGACAATAGAGCACACCACTCAAGAAGCCATCAGGACAAGAGAAGAAATCAGAGCAGTGGAAGCAGAAAAATCATGGAAAACAAGGACATTGTTACTGAAAATACCCTCGAGAAGTACCCTGGCTGATACAAACAACCAGAAGGTAGAACTAAATTTCTCAAAAACAATTCCACCAGAAGAGACTATCGCCCAAGAAAAAACTAGCCCCATATTAGCTCAGGCAAGATCACTGGTGAAAACTACTTCTCAATGAAGGAAAGTGAAGGTATTAAGCAGGATGGGTATGCCTATCGTCCTCAACGATTTAATCACCATATACGATGACAAGGAAGGCTCAGAAGCTTCACACATAAACCCGGTGCTAATCACACAGGAGGAAGTACTAGGGGAGACATATTATCCAACCTCTGATTATTTAACCCGAAATCCCTGATAAGGAGACCTGGAAGCTAAGACCACTCTAAAAATTGTATTTCTCAAGAAACTAGAAACACAATGGTTGGGGGAAACACAACCTCATGATGACAACTCTAAGAATGACATGGATGCAGGAGAACAAGAAGAAGGAATGGGGCAGGAAAAAATCAGTATCCCGACGACCAAACTCTTATCCAATACCTATCCTCTTCCCACTTCTCCATCTAAGACAAAGACTTCATCAACTGACAAGGACCAGTAGAAGGCCGAGTCACTAGGACGCACAAGAAACTCCCTTGCTAGGGAGCTGAGTGGACCAAATCATGGAACAAAACAAGCATTGACACCAACATTACCACATAAACCACTACTGAGGAAGAAGGAGGTCAGGTGCCCACCCTTAGAAGAGATAGAGAACCTACCACGGAACACCTCTATACAGTGGGAAGCCTAGGAAATACTTTATCCTAGGGGGATCATCAGATTCCTAAACTAGTAGACGAAGTCATTGATATATAGGCTAGTCCTTATGATAGGAAAAGGAAGGACATGATGAAGAGAATAGTCAGAAAAAGGAAGCTTACGCTCGCTAGTACCCTGTTCATAACCATAGAAGAGACGTTATTCAACACAAAAAATACTAGGATGACTGATCTAATCGAATCAGGGATGGCCATAACCAATGCCACATTAGATAGGGAAAAAATGGATGAAAGGGAGGTAGCTACCATGAGGAAAGAGTTGGACCACCTGCGAAATCAAGATGAATATTACCAAAATTCAACACAGGTGGTGGTACTCTTGAAAAGTGTGTTTCAAGAGATGTATACACAATTAAAAAAGGAGAGGGACCTCTTCACTGCCCGAATAGATGATTTTCAAGAATATATCCTTATCGGGATAGTAACCTGCAAAGACATGCAACGGTGGTATGAGAAGGAACATCAAGACCTAGAATAGATCGACTACATCAACGAAGTGCATAAGGGCTGGGATACTGAAGAACATGACATCTAATTGTTGATGGAAAAAAAAATCACCTGAATATGAAAGGCAACTGGACACTGGGTATACATGGTCCAGGAACCTCAAAGAAAAATGCATGAAAGATGGGAGGAGTGTGTGAAAAGTTGGGAAACAATCAACCAAGAAATGAGAAGTATTGACTTGCCAGAGTTTGGCCTACTAGATAATTTCACCGATTTACATGATATAGTCAAGAGACATGCAGAGCAAAATCGGGTATGTGAAACAAATATTTCGCAAGTTTCCAGCATAATCTTAGGCCAATTGAAGAAGTTCATGGAGCCTTCGATTAAATCTCTCGTAGTCTTACAATGTGTGAGTGTCAAACTAATAAAGTACAAATAAATAACAATTGAGATAAAGGAGGTCCTCTGTTCTCTGATGGATCAACACAGGTTCCCTTATGCAAATACATGTGAAGATATATTTTGCAAATGGTCAGAATATGAGAGGAACAATCCACTTTAGTAAGATGACAAGATGATCTAAAGAAGATGAAAGAGAAAAGATAGATAAAGTTCACCACGTGTTGTTTTCTCCACTTAACACAACTTTAGTAGCTATTTTTAGTTTAGTTATTTTTATAAATAAGACAATAGACCTTGTATTAATGGTCGATGGTTTTGGAGAGACAGACTTTTTCTTGAATATTGTAAGAGAATTATTTATGTGCAAGTTATTTTAATTTATAAGTTATGTTTAGAACCAAAGACACTTCTTTCACCTGAAGCATGAATGTGACTAGACTGAGGGGGATTATCTCCATCTTCGAATTCAATATTTGTTGTTGTATTGAGTAAGAGTTGTTGTATTTGTTGTTTAAGTTATCTTGTAATATTGCGATAGTTCTTTTATTCTAATTGATGAATAGAAATTGATTGTGTTAATATGTGGTTGATAATAGAGTATTGAAAATTACTTTTCTTGCACTCATTTTCTATTACATATGTATTTTATTTCTATAACTTTCATCTTAGATGATGTTGAATGTATACAAATCAATGGTATTACTACTAGATTGAAGTAGGCTCGATCCTCATCATCTACATGTTGAGGTATAAAGGTTATCCAAAAACACATCTTTCTCCAATATATCGTGACTTCACTCTATCATTAGTTTAAGCCCCACCTTTTTTTTCCCACAAATGTTAGAAAAGAACAAAAAACAAACTGCATAGCCTAAGGAAAGGTTTTGTAGAAAGACATACCAATTGGTCACGATCTTGAGAACCATACCACTCAGTAAATTCTTATGAGTCTAATTGGTCCTCTTAAACTAGTTTGGTTCCTACTATTAAGACAAAGGGATTTCAGACCCCTCAACATGCAGGTTGAACTCTAGTTATACAATAAAGACATTCTTACAAGTCTTGGAATTTGTGGGATGTTGGTTTTGAGCAACACAGATGATGAATATAAAGAGTGGGTGTGTGAGTGATCTTTGAGTCTATAAAACCTACCATATCATTAAGGCATGTGAACTGTCTATCATGCCAAATATTTGTGCATACAAAAACATTTTTAAAAAATTTCAACATTGGCCCCATTCACAGGTCATTGTTGCCCATCCTGTACTCTAGCCCTAGTAAAATGTCTTTTAATAGTTGTTTCCTTTAAAATTCTACCGAGAAAATTAAAACTAAATTAGGACGAGATGGGTTGATATATAGAGTGGGTGTGTGAGTAATATTTGAGTCTGGAAACCCTTCCATATCGTCAAGGCATGCAAACAATCTATCCATGTCAAATTTAAATGAATACAAAAACATTTTGAAAACATTTCAACATTGGCCCGATTCACAGGTTAGTGTTTCCCATCAGGTTATGATCTAGCCCTAGAACAATTTATTTTAGTATTTTCCTTTAAAATATGACTGAGATGCATGTCCCCACATCTACTAGTATTGCAAGGGCATGGCACAACAACGTTGATAAAGAATTACTTGATTAATCACGTAAGCTTCAAGTTATTTTATGTTTTTTATTTTCTCTCATCTAAGAACTCTTTTTCTCCTTAAAGAATATTATTATGAAATCATTATTTAAATACGAAATCTCATCTATCGCCTTCTTATCGCCATGACCAAAATCATGAGCCTAATTGGAATGATGTTGGTTTTGAACGACACAAACGATGAATATAAAGAGTGGGTGTGTGAGTGATCTTTGAGTCTGGAAACACTCCCATATCGTCAAGGCATGTGAACAGTCTATCCATGTCAAATTTCGTTGCATACAATTTTTTTTTGAAAAAAATTCAATGTTGGACCCATTCACAGGTCAATGTTTCCCATCATGTACTCTAGCCCTAGTACAATGCCTTTTAATAGTTTTTTCCTTTAAAATTCGACCGAGAAAATCAAAACGAAATAAGGACAAGATGGGTCAATATATAAAGTGGGTATGTGAGTAATATTTGAGTTTGGAAACCTTTCCATATCGTCAAGGCATGAAAACAGTCTATCCATGTCAAATTTTAGTGCATACAAAAACATTTTGAAAGAATTTCAACATTGGCACCATTCACATGTTACTGTTTCCCATCATGTACTGATCTATCCCTAGTACAATTTGCTTTAGTTGTTTCCTTTAAAATACAACCGAGATGCACGTCCCCACATCTGCTAGTACTGCAAGGGCATGCCACAATAATGTTGATAAAGAAGTACTTGATTAATTGCACAAGCTTCAAGTTATTTCATGTCTTTGTTTTTTTCTCTCATATAAGTACTCTTTCACTCCATAAATAATATTAGTACGAAATCATTATTTAAATACAAAACCTCATCTATCACCTTCTTCTTGCCACAACCAAAATCATGGGCCTAATTGGCATGATGTTGGTTTTGAATGACACAAACGATGAATATAAAGAGTGGGTGTGTGAGTGATCTTTGAGTCTGGAAACCCTCCCATATTTTCATGGCATGTGAACATCCTATCCATGTCAAATATTAGTGCATACAGAAACATTTTGAAAAAAAATCAATTTGGCCCCATTCACAGGTTGTTGTTTCCCATCATGTACTCTAGCCCTAATATAATGTCTTTTAATGGTTGTTTCCTTTATAATTTGACTAAGAAAATTAAAATGAAATGAGGACGAGATGGTTCAATATATAGAGTGGGTGTGTGAGTAATATTTGAGTCTGGAAACCCTTCCATATCGTCAAGGCATGCAAACCATCTATCCATGTCAAATTTTAGTGCATACATAAACATTTTGAAATAATTTCAACATTGTCCCCATTCACATGTTACTATTTCCCATCATGTACTGATCTAGCCCTAGTACCATGTATTTTAGGGGTTTCCTTTAAAATATGATTGAGATGACCATCTCCACATCTACTAGTACTGCAAGGGCATGATGCAATAACGTTGGTAAAGAAGTACTTGATTAATCGCACAAACTTCAAGTTATTTTGCGTCTTTGTTTTTTTTCTCATCTAAGTACTCTTTTGCTCCATAAATAATATTAGTATGAAATCATTATTTAAATATGAAATCTCATCTATCACCTTCTTCTCGCCACGACCAAAATCATGGGCCTAATTGGCATGATGTTGGTTTTGAACGACACAGACGATGAATATAAAGAGTGGGTGTGTGACTGATATTTGATTTTGGAAACCCTCCCATATCGTCAAGGCATGTGAATAGTCTATCCATGTCAAATCTCGATGCATACAGAAACATTTTGAAAAAAAATCAACGTTGGTCCCATTCACAGGTCATTGTTCCCCATCATGTACTTTATCCCTAGTACAATGTCTTTTAATAGTTGTTTACTTTAAAATTCAATCGAGAAAATTAAAACGAAATGAGGACGAGATGGGTCAATATATAGAGTGGGCGTGTGACTAACATTTGAGTCCAGAAACTCTTCCATATCGTCAAGGCATGTGAAAAGTCTATCCATGTTTGATTTCAGTGCATACAGAAACATTTTGAAAGAATTTCAATGTTGGCCCCATTCAAAGGTTATTGTTTCCCATCATGTACTAATCTATCCCTACTACAATGTCTTTTAACTATTTTCTTTAAAATACGACCGATATGCACATCCCCACATCTACTAGTACTGCAAGAGCATGGCACAACAACATTTATAAAGAAGTACTTGATTAATCACACAAGCTTCAATTTATTTTATGTCTTTGTTTTTTTATCTCATATAAGTACTCTTTTGCTCCATAAAGAATATTAGTACGAAATCATTATTTAAACATGAAATCTCATCTATTGCCTTCTTCTCGCAATGACCAAAATCCTGGGCCTAATTAGCATGATGTTGGTTTTGAAAGACATAGATGATGAATATAAAGAGTTGGTGTGTGAATGATCTTTGAGTTTATAAACCCTCCCATATCGTTAAGGCATGTGAACAATCTATCCATGTCAAATTTTGGTGCATACAGAAACATTTTGAAAAAATGTCAACGTTGGCATCATTCATAAGTCATTGTTGCCCATCATGTACTCTAGCCCTAGTACAATGTCTTTAATAGTTGTTTCCTTTAAAATTCGATCGAGAAAATTAAAACGAAATGAGGACGAGATGGGTTAATATATAGAGTGGGTGTCTGAGTAATATTTGAGTCTGGAAACCCTTCCATATCATCAAGGAATGCGAACAATATATCCATGCCAAATTTCAGTGCATACAGAAACATTTTGAAAGATTTTAATGTTGGCCACATTCAAAGTTTATTGTTTCCCATCATGTACTGATCTATCCCTAGTACAATGTATTTTAGTTGTTTCCTTTAAAATACAATCGATATGCACATTCTCACATCTACTAGTACTACAAGGGCATGACACAATAACATTGATAAAGAAGTACTTGATTAATCACACAAGCTTCAAGTTATTTTATTTCTTTGTTTTTTTCTCTCATCTAAGTAATCTTTTGCTCCATAAAGAATATTATTACAAAATCATTATTTAAATACGAAATCTCATCTATCGTCTTCTTCTCGCCACGAAAAAAATCATGGGCCTAATTGACATGATGTTGGTTTTGAATGACACAGGCGATGAATATAAAGAGTGGGTGTGTGACTGATCTTTGATTCTGGAAATATCGTCAAGGCATGTGAACACTCTCTCCATGTCAAATATCGGTGCATACAAAAAAAATTTGAAAAAATTTAATGCTGGCCCCATTCATAGGTCATTGTTTCCCATCATGTACTCTAGGCCTAGTACAATGTCTTTTAATAGTTGTTTCCTTTAAAATTCGACTGAGAAAATTAAAAAGAAGTGAGGACAAGATTGGTCGATATATAGAGTGGGTGTGTGAGTAATATTTGAGTCTGTAAACCATTCCATATCGTCAAGGCATGAAAAAATTCTATCCATGTCAAATTTTGGTGCATATAGAAACATTTTGATTGACCCCATTCACAGGTTAGTGTTTCCCATCATGCATTGATCTATCCCTAGTACAATGTATTTTAGTTGTTTCCTTTAAAATACGACCAATATGCACGTCCTTGCATGTACTAGTACTACAAGCGCATGGCGTAATAATGTTGATAAAGAAGTACTTGATTAATCGCACAAGATTCAAGTTATTTTATGTATTTGTTTTTCTCTCATCTAAGTAATCTTTTTCTCCATCAAAAATATTAGTACGAAGTAATTATTTAAATACAAAATCTCATCTATCGCCTTCTTCTCACCATGACCAATATCATGGGCCTAATTAGCATGATGTTGATTTTGAATAACACAGATGATGAATATAAAAAGTGGGTGTGTGACTGATCTTTGAGTCTTGAAACCATCCCATATCATCAAGGCATGTGAACAATCTATCCATGTCAAATTTTGGTGCACATAGAAACATTTTGAAAAAATTTCAACATTGGCCCCATTCACAGGTCATTGTTGCCCATCATGTACTCTAGCCCTAGTACAATGTCTTTTAATAGTTGTTTCCTTTAAAATTCGTTCGAGAAAATTAAAATGAAACGAGGACAAGATGGGTTGATATATAGAGTGGGTGTGTGAGTAATATTTGAGTCTGGAAACCCTTCGATATCGTCAAGGCATGCGAATAGTCTATCCATGTCAAATTACAGTGCATACATAAACATTTTGAAATAATTTCAACGTTGGCCCCATTCACAGGTTACTTTTACCCATCATGTACTGATTTATCCCTAGTACAATGTATTTTAGCTATTTCCTTTATAATATGACTGAGATGCATGTTCCCGCATCTACTAGTACTGCAAGGGAATGGCACAATAACATTGGTAAAGAAGTACTTGATTAGTCACACAAGCTTCAAGTTATTTTATGTCTTTGTTTTTTAATCTCATCTAAGTACTCTTTTTCTCCATAACGAAAATTAGTATGAAATAATTATTTAAATACTAAATATCATCTATCGCCTTCTTCTCACTACGACCAAAATCATGGGCCTAATTGGCATGATGTTGGTTTTGAATGACACACACGATGAATATAAAGAGTGGGTGTGTGAGTGATATTTGAGTCTGGAAACCCTCCCATATCATCAAGGCATGTGAACAATCTATTCATGTCAAATTTTGGTGTATACAAAAACATTTTGAAAAATTTTCAACGTTGGCCCCATTCACAGCTCACTGTTTCACATCATGTACTCTATCCTTAATACAATGTCTTTTAATAGTTGTTTCCTTTAAAATTCGACTGAGAAAACTAAAATAAAATGAGGACGATATGGGTCGATAGATAGAGTGGGTGTGTGAGTAATATTTGAGTTTGGAAACCCTTCCACATCATCAAGGCATGTGAACAGTCTATCCATGTCAAATTTCAGTGCATAGAGAAACATTTTGAAAGAAGTTCAACGTTGGCCCCATTCACATGTTACTATTTGCCATCATGTAATGATCTAGACCTAGTACAATGTATTTTAGTTATTTCCTTTAAAATACGACTGGGATGAACGTCCCTGCATCTACTAGTACGACAAGGGCATAATGCAATAACGTTGATAAATAAGTACTTGATTAATCGCACAAGCTTCAAGTTATTTTATGTCTTTGTTTTTTTCTCTCATCTAAGTATTATTTTGCTCCATAAATAATATTAGTATGAAATCATTATTTAAATAAGAAATCTCATCTATCACCTTCTTCTCACCA
>ML804987.1:642694-653755 GCA_009831015.1 Picea engelmannii | reverse complement strand
TATTGCCAGAACTTGACGAGGAAGGAAAAATCATATTGGAGCCTGAAGCCATCACTGACACAAGAATTCACCAACTGAGGAATAGATCCATTTCAGAGTATCTCATTAAATGGAGGAAACTACTGGCTGAAGATTCCGCTTGGGAAGATGCGTCTTTTATACAAAAGCATCCAGAGTTACTCAAGTGTTGCGAAAAACACTTGTCTCAAGGGGAGGGGCATGTTAAGCCCTAATATTGGCTCATTACCCCTTAATTGGGGCATATTAGATTAGTAATGTTATTTTATTTATGTCGGCGTTAGGCCATTAGTTGTAATTTAGATTAGTAATGTTATTTTATTTATGTCGGCTTTAGGCCATTAGTTGTAATTATACCTCCTAGTCTCCTATATATACCAAGGAGACATCTTCATTTTGAATCATCTTGTACTTGAAAATTTAAGTGGGGTAAAAGGAGGTTGCCCCCTCAAAGAGACTTATTATCTGAAATTATCTCTTTTTCAAGGCGTTGAGTACTTTTCCTGAGGTTTTTCTATGCTATATTGATGTTTGGTTCTTAACAAAATTCTATCCATTTTTCATCAATTTCCTTAAATTCATAACCATCTGTAGGCATTCAAAGAACACAATCTTCAATTCTCTTTTGTGCATGGTAGTCCATAAACTGTGCTATGCTTTGGCACCTGAACAGTAGTTGCAAACGTGGAATTATGGGAATATGCTGGAGAACCTTTCGAGTCACCATTTTTGTTACTTGATCAGTTTGATATCTATTGATACCACATATCAAACATTTTTTTTTCGACGCATGTTGTCCATATATATAATATGATCATTAGTACATGCATCTATACTTTGATACTCCATTCCAATGTCTTTCATAATGGCATGTAAATCTCGATATGTGCGATGTAAAATATTTGACGAGGGTAAAAACAATTCACCTAACAATCTAAAACATAAAATATAACTAGTTAATGTAAATAATAGTAATTGTAAATATTGCATTTTTATTTTACACATTAATTAACACTAAAAAGGGGGGGGAAAAGTCAACCTTTATGTATATGTGATGAAACATATTACATACCTTAGGATCTATGTCATGCAAGTTTTCGACAAACGATTTGTAACCTTTAAGTTCACCAACAACAATGTAGTGGAGAGAATATTTTATCTTGACCCTTTATAAAGATTTGATGTCACATATAGTAAGTTACCAATCATTGACCTGTATTGCCTCTGGTTTGTAGACTTTGAATCATCTTTTCTCAACTTGCAATTGGTTTGCATAGGAGTGGTAAGTGGTTTGCAATTTTCCATTCTGAACTTCTTTAGCATTTCTCTGATATACTTAGTTTGAGAAATAAAAATTCCTTGGTTGATTTGACATATCTGAAGACCCAAAAAGAAGGATAGTTCTCCGACTAATGACATTTCAAATTCATTCTACATATCCTTTGCAAAATTCTGGCTTAACCTATCATCATTACTTTCAAAAATAATATCATCAACATAAACTTCAATTAATAAAATACCATATTGAGTTACCTTGATGTAGAGGTTGTTTTCTACACTTTCTTTTCTGAATCATGTCTGTTGTAGAGATTTATCTAGTCTAGAGTACCATGCTCTAGGAGTATGTTTTAGACCATACGAGTCCTTCTTCAACTTGCACACATAATCTACGTTCTCTGAAAACTAAATTCTTCTGGTTGTTCAATGTAGACTTCTTATTCAAGTTTCTCGTTCAGAAAAGTTAATTTCACGTCCATCTGATACAAGTTAATATTCT
This sequence comes from Picea engelmannii, assembly GCA_009831015.1. Classification (NCBI taxonomy): domain Eukaryota; kingdom Viridiplantae; phylum Streptophyta; class Pinopsida; order Pinales; family Pinaceae; genus Picea; species Picea engelmannii. The sequence goes on along the minus strand of ML804987.1, from coordinate 651,960 downwards.
TGGAGCATGCATAAGCTAAGAGAAATCAGATTGCTTCCATTTTGGCAACTGGGGAAAATGTCTCTTCAAAGTTGATTCCTTGAACTTGTGCGTATCCTTTGCATACCAATCTAGATTTTTTCCTTGTAACATGTCCATCTTCATTCAATTTATTTCTTAAAACCCACTTTGTGCCAATCACATTCTTATTCTTTGGTCTTGGAACCAATTCCCAAGTGTCATTCTTCTCTATTTGATCCAATTATTCATCCATGGACTTATTCCAGAATTCATCCTTGCTGGCCTCTTCAAAAAAATTTGGTTCAATCGTAGATAAGAGTGCTAGGTGCATTTGTTCTGGTGAACAGATTCTTCTTCTAGTCTCAACTCATGCATCCTTGTTTCTGATAATCTGATCTGAAGGATGATTCTTATGTACTCATTTGCTAGGTGTCTTTGGAGGCACTTGTTGAACTTGCTCTTCTACTTTTGTTTGATATTCTTCATATCCTTATTCTACTTCTACTTCATCTTCTGCTTCTTCATAAACTTTTTCCATTGATTCATTTTCTTCTTCCTTTAATTCTCATCCACCTGTTTCATCAATTGTTACATTGATGCTTTCCACAACTTTGTTCAACCTCATATTGTAAAACTTGTATGCTTTCCTTGTACTTGAGTATCCAACAAGTACTCCTTTGTTCACACGAGATTCAAACTTTCCCATCCTGCCATCTTCTCTTGTGATGTAACATTTTCTTCCAAATACTCTAAAGTGCTTCACATTTGTTGGTCTTCCTTTCCATAGTTCGTAGGGATTTTTTCCGTAGTTTTTTCTGAACATTACTCTGTTTTGAATGTGAATTGTTGTATGCACTGCATGTGTCCAAAAAATATCTATCAATTTGGAATCCATTAACATTGTTCGAGCCATTTCCTGTGTTGTCTTGTTCTTTCTTTCAAGAACTCCATTCTGTTGAGGTGTCCTAGCAACAAAGAATTTCTTTTTTATTCCATGCTTGCTGCAAAAGTCCAAAAAATCCTTTGAATTGAACTCTCCTCCATTATCATATATCAAACATTTGATTTTTGAATCCATTTCATTTTCAACCATTTCCTTGTAGACCTTGAAGTTTTCAAAATCTTCTGACTTATTCGTGGGAAAGAAAACTGCAGTCATTCTTGTATAATCATCAACTAATAACATAAATTATTTCTCACCTTTTAAACACTTTGTTGTATTTGGTCCAACTAAATCAGTATGCACAATTTCCAGTGATCTTGTTGTTGAATATTACTTTGATTTGAACCTGGTCTTTGTTTGCTTTCCTTGTTGACAATGCTTGCATAAAGTGTTGGTCAGTTTCGTGATCTGGGAATTTCTCTAACTGCTTTCTTTTTTCTGACTTTGACAAGGTTATCAAAGTTTATGTGACCCATTCTTCTTTTCCATAGCCAACCTTCATCTTCCTTTCCTAGACAAGACTTTTCATTTCCAATTTCATTTAATACATATATGTTACTTGAAGTTCTTGCAACTGTTGCAATCAATTTTCCTGAACCTTCTTTTCTTATCTCTCACTTCTGTGAATCGAAAGTAATTTTAAGACCTCGGTCACACATTTGACTTACACTTAGAATATTATATTTCATATATTCTACTAATAGAACATTTTTTGCCTTGGTATTCTTGTTTCCAATTATGACTGTGCCTTTTCCAATGATTTTAGTTGAATCATCATTTTTGAAAGAGACTGATCCATCTCTTTCCTTTCTTAAAGTAAGAAACCTGCCTTTATCACCTATAATGTGTTTTGAATAGCCATTGTCAACATACCAACCACGTTTCTTCTACTTATATTTTAGAGAAAGTGTGCATTCTTCATTGCTATACTAATTCTGCTTTATTATCCATGTTCTCTTCTAAGGTTTTTCTCTGTGAATATTGTTGTTTTGTTGTGGTTATCTAGGAGGGACTATCATTCTACAATCTTTGGCCATGTGTCCAAAGTTGTTACACTTGTAGCATTCTACTTTAGTGCTCAATGATTCAAACCTGTTGTAGCTTCTTCTCTGTGTTTCACTAGGTCTTCTTGGATAATCCTTTTGTGTATGACTTTCAAAGTTGTTTATGTTCCGGCTATTAGTTCTACAATTCACATCTTTATGCCCAAAATTATTGCATGCATAACATAAACCAAAAAACATAGTTTGATACCTGGGAGTTGAATATCTTCTAAAAGGAGTTATTCTTATGAATCATTCTTCTTCCTGAGGCCTATTTATTTATGTCGGTCGTTGATTATGAAATATGAATCTTCTTGGTGGAGGAGTGTCCTTGTAATATTCTATGTAGGTCTTCCTATCCCCTTTGATTGTTTCTGCATAGCTTTTTGGATATGTCTCTTTTTTTGTTGTTTTGGAGATTGATCCATTTTCTGTCTGATTGTATCCAAGTCCAGACCTGTCATGATGAGGATTTTGATTGCTCATAAGATCATCCAAAATGTTTGAGTTGTTCTTCATATTTTTCTTTTGAATATCCTTTCTCAATGTGAAAATATTTTCTTCCAAATTTCCAATGATCCTGTCTCTTTCTTCTAACCATTCTTTGAGTGCTTCTTCAATTATTTTTTCTTCTTCTATTTGAACCTTCAATTTCATGATCATTTGTTCTAGTTCCCGAGTGTCATCTTTCTTGTCTAGTTGTGCTTGTAGCTTCTTGTTTTTTTTATTTTCTCTTATTGTAACTTCTATGGCACTCAATAATTCTTCTCCGTAGTCAACTTCTACCTCTTCATATTCTTCTTCAATGTCTTCTTTATCAGAGTCTTCTATTGAAATGAATAGAAATATTTATGTCTCACTATCAATGACTTCATCTTCATCTGATGAGGTTTATGTCTTCTTTGGTGCATAAGATTTTCTAGAAATCTTTCTTTTTTATTCTTTTTCCTTTAGATGTTTGTTTTCTATTTGAGTAATATTTATCATTCCTCTTATTTTTCTTATGAGGACATTTGTTAGCAAAATTACCAATACCACCAAAATTAAAACAAATCAATGGAAGCTTACCTTTATATCTATCGTTGGTTCTCTTGTTCAATCTTCTGACAAAGTTGGTCACTTCTTCATCATCTTCCGAGACATCATTGTTGCTACTATGTTATTTTTCCTTTTTCTTTCCCTTTTGCTTTGACCTTTTGGATGTTTTGAAGTCTGCTTCTTTTATATCTGGATTTTCCTGTTCAGATCTCATTTCATATGCTGTGAAGATTCCATGTAATTTGTCCATGCTTATTGAGTATATATGTACTCTTTCTTCTAGTGATGATATATTAGGATCAAATCTCATAGGAAGAGATCTTAATACCTTTTGAAAAATTACAAATTCTTTAATTTCTTCTCCCAATCCTATGATTGCATTTACTATTTCATCAACTCATAAGAAGTAAGATGCAATATTCTCATCTTCCTTCATCTTTAGTTGTTCGAACTGACCTCTGTAAGTTTGAATCTTTGCTTCTTTGGCTTTTGAATATTCTTCATAAATATTTTGAAGTTTGTCCCAAATCTCTTTAGTGGATTTACAATGTATAACTTTAGTGTATACCGATTCACCAAGACAATTCAAAAGTGCATTTGTGGCTTTGGAATTATTTTGATCGATTTTTATTGCCCTTTCAATTGTTGGTGGAATTGTTGGTTCTTTGTAAACATCTACTACAAATTTCCAAATTTCAAATCCCTGTGCCTGTATATATGTTTTTATCCTTCTGCTCCAGAATGCATACTTTTGTCCATCAAACTGTGGTATTCCATTTTTAAACAAGTTGTTTCTCTCCATGATCTAGATTTCAGTGGTTAAACTGATTCTTGAAGGAACCTACTCTGATTCCAATTGTTGGATTACTGAGAGGGGGGTGAATCAATAATAGAGCAATTTAATCATTTTCACCAAAAATGCAAGTGTTATATCAATGTAGCATTATCATCCAATAGTTGCAGAGTAAATAAACAATGAAAAAATGAGAAATCATACAAATACGCAATACACCAATGTTTTTACATGGAAACCCAAAGTGGGAGAAAACCACATAATTCTTTTTCTTATATGTCTTTAAGATTTACATTCATTGGAAACACCAACTTCCTTTGTTTTCCAGTTGCAACTGGAAGGAGGCTCCGACCCCCTAGTTTCTCAGGCTACAACCTAAGGGAAGCTCCAACTCCCCAATTCTCTGGCTACAACCATAAGGAGGCTAAAACCCCCTATGTTCTTTGGCTACAACCGGAAGGTGGCTGCAACCACCTGCGCTTGCCCCGTCCAACTGCCATGATGTAGAAGTAGAATGATGGAACCATTGTCACACTATCATTGTGAGATATACCACTGTAAAACTATACCAACCTGTACCATTGACTTGTGTCCAACCTGTACTACTTCCCTGCAAGCAACCTATACCTAAACTGATCATGTATTAAACAAATACTAAGGATATGTGACCTGTAGTTCTGCAACATGCGTATGTACACACCCTATCTATTATGCAACCCGTGTATGTACATGCCATGTCTATTATGCAGCCTACGTATACCTTCTGAAAACTAGGGTTTTCTTTCTTCTAAAAACTTCTGACCCTCTACAACTTCTTTCACATAGATATGCAACCTGTCACTATATCCAGACTGTAACTATACCCCATGCATGCATACTCATACATAACCTTTACCCCAAAGCATATATATCTCTCTCGTCATGTGCCATACAAGTGTGTTTAATGATAAACAAGTATAATCACCCTCACATGATCTATACATCAAACCCTTTCTGATATTTAGCCTCTCAATACATCAACCACTTTGCAAATACAAGCTCTCAACCATGCACCACAAAAACCCTTAGCCATATTCCAAGAAATACAATATGTCCCTCAACTCTAACAGGAAGTATCAATGATAAATATAGGGATGATTTTAAGGATGGAAATTTACTTTAAAATGTAGAAAACTTGGCGAATCTTACTAATCCTTCATATACCAACTATAAATGATTTGCGATATTTTTGTAAAAATATTCAAATTTCTAAGAATTTTATATAGTTTTTATAAATTTTTGGCGATTTTTAAGGTAAAATAATTTTATCCTATAGAATTTGGGCGAATCATTTTTAAAATAGCGAATCTCATTTTTGGAAAAACCATGGAAAATTAGCCCATGAGCGAAATTTAGCCCCTAAAATCATCCCTGGATAAATATTGATTATACCATCATTGTATTTCTTTAGATTTGACTTATAAAAAAGATCCCATGAAACCACTAGTCTCTCTAGGGAGAATCCTCAAATCTCCATAACCATTTCTCATGCATACATCAAAATCCAACTACTCATAGAAATAAGGAATACCTTTTGAACCAGTGAATAGATCTGATGTATCTGATCACTATAGACCTTCCTGGGATCTTGTTTTCAGAATATAAAACCTTGTCTTCTTCATCTCCTCAGATTTCCATGGCTTTTCCCTCACATACGGGTCCTGTTATATTGGCAGCCAATGCATGTACGCACCTGGTGTATTGGTAGCCTGTGTATTATGCACCCTTTTGTACTCTTATCTCGTGTACACCTCAAAACTTAGGGTTTTTTGTATTCTCTGTAATTCTGAAACTTTCACCATCAACCTTTCGTGCTACCTCAGACTTTCGCAACTTCATATATATCAATGAGTACTTGAAATAATCCTTACACAATAATAGATATTCAATGTGATCAAGTGTGATAATATGAGAGGCCCTTGCCTCTTCTTTATACTTCCATGTAGCTTCCTCAAGGGCTTACCTTCTAATCATATTAACCCACTTTCCTTGTTTTAGGGATAACCCACTTCTAACCACTTGTCCACTTAACTTGACCACTTTCCACAGATAGTAAGTTCTCCACTAACTTTATTATTTAAATAATTTCTTTTTTCCACCACTTTGACTTATCCATAAATAGTAAATTCTCCACTAACTTTATTATTTAAATAATTTTTTCTTTGCACCCACTTTGACTACTTTGACCTTTTAGGCGCTTCTAGTTAACTCATGAGGGTTCTCCAACTTCACATGGTCATAACTCTCTAACCGTGAGGAATTATGTGACGTTACACATACCACCGGAAATGGAATGACATGTACTATCCATCTAGAATAGTTTTACCTACAAATATATCAAAACTCATACCATTACCCATCAAACAAAATTGTGTCCATTACCAATACCTTTGTGCTACCGGAATTTGCTACCGGACTATCTTTAAGGATTGACCACAATGACAACCAACCCAATTAATCAACATTGTCTGGACTAGATTTACACAGTATTGACCCTAGTTTGATGTGTCTACCTGACGTGTTATGTTGATTTGTCCTATCCAATGTGGAATTCATATGCGATAAGACCATCGAGATCAACCTTTTGGGATTTCCCTTTCGGACTTCCCACTCTGTGGAACCCATCAAACAACTTATGCCGTGAGTCATATAATATTATTTATATTGGGATCCTCCTATCAGAAAGTTGTCTTACCCTCTTATTTTGAAATTTCTGAAACCCAAGGCTTGAAATCCCATCAAGCTTTTGTTTTTCATATTGAATTTTTCTACATGTCAGGTTGAAGATCCCATTCATCCTTTGGGCCACCCTTCCTGGTGATGATGTGGTGTTGATGTGTCATTTTAAGTGCCACCCCATTACCCAATGGTTTATATCCATTTGTTTGACCTTGATTTTCCCAACCTTTTCCCATAGAACCTTAATGTTCATCCTCTTCATATGGATATGTTCCCTTTCTCAAATTGACAACCACGGTTCATCAATCAAACAAAACCAATGGTCAACAATCCATCAATCATATGGAATACAAAAATCCATTCCTCTTCTCTTCCATGAATCAATTAATATTCCATATCTCAAATCTCGTATGTCGTCTTTCCTTTTTATATCATCTTCCCATAGTCTTACCTGTTCTCTATTAGCACTAGAAGTCAATCCAGATGCAGAAAGAGTGAGCCCAATACCCATTTAGATATAATTGATTAAATCAGGTTTAAATTTAGGTGGATTAGCAAGGAAGAGAATGAATGAGGGTAGCAAATTGTCTACAAAATCATTTCATTGGGCATGGAGTCAACACATCCTACACATCAAAGGAACTCAAGCTACCTGCTAGACCAAAAGGGCTATAATTGATGTATGGAGGTATAAGTAAGATAAAAAAAATAAGAATATCATCAAGAAGAGATCCTCTCTGCAAAAATGACTTAAAATATTACTAGAACATAGATCATGAAAGGAGGCAATTACTACAAATCATTTGCATCTCATGAATCTTCTGCCCATGAAAAACCATTGATATTCAATTCCTGCAATTCCATTCAAGTAAGATGACAAGGTAAAATGATAATAAAGAAAAAATATTCTAATAAAAAACTTTCATGAATCTATAATGGCAGAAATGCCTACATCACATGCCCCCAGGCTTACAAATACATAGACAAATTTCCCTTGCAACTCTCTCAAGCTCTTTCTCCTCTCTTCGATCATGAATCCCCCCCCCCATTTTCTCCAAGAGATCCCTCCTTCATTAAATAGAAAATAACATCAAAAATATCCTTAGGAGGTCAAATCCCATCTCTTTCATTGGATTCTAGGCCTTGGAGATAGGTGGCAACAGTCAAAGAGACAAAAATCCAACAAATTGCTAATTTTTAGGAATTTGTTGGAAGTCATTAATAAAAAAATTTCAAATCGCTACATGAGGTTTTAATGGAGCTAAATATTAGGTGCAGGTGCCATTTAGAATCTAAATGATCTTTGATAAATCATTCAAACCATCCTTGACAGGTGGCAACCTCCAAACAAGGAGAATATCCAATAACTATATGGTTTGCAGTGCACTAGTGTTTTAATTTTATCTTTCAAATGCCAAAACAAGTCACGATTATTTTTGTTCATCATGCAAATTCCATAATCATGATCCTCCACATTTTTTTTTATAAGAACCCACATCACCATTTTGGATTTTTGATAAAATCTTTAGAAGAAGCTACTACATGAAATGAGTTTGTAGCGCCAGTTTGCAACACACTGGTGTTTTAATTTTATCTTTCAAATGCCAAAATGGGTCAGGATGATTTTTCTTCATTAGGTCAAATCCATAACCATTCTCCTCCACAAAAAGAATTCAGAAGAACCCACATCACCATTTTGGATTTATGATAAAATCTTTAGACAAAGCTGCTACATGAAATGAGTTTGCAGCGCTTGACATCGGCACTACGAACTTTCCTGTAGGTGTTGTTTTGTGCCAAATCAACTCAACTGATTCCAAAACCATGCAAGAAGCCTTGCAAACCTCTAATAAACCAGCTACAACTTCTGAGTAACTAATGAGAAGGGTTTATAACACCAGAATTGTGGGTTTCACTACTACACAATGGAAAAATTGCGATGATCTAATTGCGACGTTATGGATAAAATTGGCCATACTGTCAAAAAATAGAGGAATTGTTTTTTTCTCCATACTTCCTGATAATGTCGCACTTGTGACGTACTTTTCAAATCGTCACAAGAGAGGTGATGTTCAAAAGATGTCTCTCTTATGACAACATCAAATGTGTGTCACACTTACGATGATGTGGACATTAGGTTGTCCCCGCCCAACAATCACCCACTATCTGAAAAAGTCAACATTGAATTGGTCAACAATCGTCGAAATTGCGACATTATGTATGTCACACTTATGACGGTGTGGACACTAGGTTTCCACCCCTAATGGTCACCCACTATTCGACAAAGGCAACATTGACTTGGTCAACTGTCGTCGGAATTGTGACATTATAAAATCTATAAATATGTTTCATTTTACAAATGTTGCGACAAGTTTGCTATAAGAACGACGGTTCAAAAAGGGTATAAGTTCTTCTTGGAAAACAAAAAAAGTTTATTTTTCATATGCTATAATATAAAAACATAATGGATATTCTATTATACACCACTCAATTTTATAAGATAATTATTAGTATATGTCTGTGGGGAAGAATGTCAGAAAACATTAGAGGTGATAAAAAATTAAAGAGGGTGAAAAGGGTGACGAAAAATGTTATTTCCCTTGCAAAAATTGTTGTACTAGACGCCCCGAAAGAGTTTTAATAAAAAAAACTAAAAAAATTGTAGAAAATATGGGCACATGGATGAGAGATCAAATGAATATCGTCCCATGGTAATTATATATATATATAT
>ML804987.1:627476-642644 GCA_009831015.1 Picea engelmannii | reverse complement strand
ATAGTGTTTTATACATGCACTAATTTTTCATGATCGTTTGTAATTATAAAGTTATATTCCCCCCCTAACTTTTTGCAGAAAGCACCAAGTAGTAGCATAAATGATGTTGTACAATATGAGGAACATGAAGAAGATAATGAAGATCAAGTTAATGATCCCATGGAAGTAGATGACAATAATAACATAGTTCAAGATTATGGGACAAATCAAATGATCCAAGACTTGTTTGGTCATCCAGATGAGGATCATGGGGACAATAGTGATGGTGTTTATGATGAGCCTCTGCTTGAAAAGGAAAATAAACAACTGTATAAAGGGTCAAGAGAAAATATTCTCTCCACTACATTGTTGTTGGTGAACTTAAAGGTTACGAATCATTTGTCGAACACTTGTATGACACAAATCCTAAGATATGTAATATGTTTCATCACATATACATAAAGGTTGATTTCCCCCTTTTTTTTAGTGTTAATTAATGAGTAAAATAAAAATGCAATATTTACAATTATTATTGTTTACATTAACTAGTTATTTTTTATGTTTTAGATTGTTAGGTGAATTTATGTTACCCTCGTCAAATATTTTACCTCGCACATATCAATATTTACATGCCATTATGAAATACATTGGAATGGAGTATCAAAGTATAGATGCATGTCCTGATGATCATATTATATATTATGGAAAACATGCGTCGAAAGAAAAATTGTCGGTATGTGGTATCAATATATATTGAACTGATCAAGTAACAAAAATGGTTCCTCAAAAGGTTCTCCGTCATATTCCCATAATTCCACGTTTGCAGTGAATGGTCAGGTGCCAAAGCATATCACAGTTTATGGATTACCATGCACGAAACATAATTGAAGATGGAATTATTGAAATTCCTACAGATGGTTATGCATTTAAGGAAATTGTTGCAAAATGGCCAGAATTTACAGATGAACCTCGTAATGTTAGGATTTCATTGGCAACTGACAATGTTAATCCATTTTGAGAACTTCAGTCTATTTACTCAGTTTGGCCTATTTTTTTTTATCAACAATAACATTCCTCCTTGGATGTCAATAAAGAGGGAGCACATAATGTTGACAATGATTGTTCCAGGTATTTTTTTACATTAATTTTTCGAATGTAAATTTTTCATTTTTCTCTTTTTTTGCATAATATCTTTTATTTACGTATATATACATACCATGGTAGTAATTTTGTGTAATTTCAAAAAATTAGGTAAGTACCAAGTTAAAGATATGAATGTGTATATCGAGCCTCTTATCAATGAGCTACTAAAGTTATGGGAGGGCATCACTATGTATGACATCTGTAAACCAATTGGGAAAAAGATATTTCAATGTTGTGGGATACTTTTATGGACAATTCATGATGCCCCTGGACTAACACATTTTTGTGGTATGTAACGTTCCATATATCACACTTGAACAATATATAATTAATTGAATATATCATGCATGGTTTTTAAATAATCCTTTCGTATATTAATAATTCTCATTAATCCATCTATTGAAGGTCTTAAAACAAAGGGTAAATTTTCATTCCCAGTTTGTGGTCCTAAGATGAAATGTTGTTGGTCAAAAAGTTCAGGAAAGGAGGTGTTTTATGAATAAAGACACTTCCTCTCTAAGAACCATATGTATTGTGCTATTGAAAAATATATTTTCAATGGGAAACAAGAGACTGGACAAAAACCATGAATAATGACACCTCTCCTATGGAAGTTGGTATATGATAGAATTGATCCTCGAGATACGCATTTTGTTTATGTATCTTAAATGGAATCATGTTTTGAAATTTTGTTTTAATTATTCAATCTATTTTACCGCATTTGATAAATAGTGTTCTGATTTTTTTTATGCTTCATCAATGTCGTCATCTTGAAGGTAGTAATAATGGGCTTCCATGAGGAATGAAATGTTATCTCACTCAATTCATGAGATTTCCTTACTACGAGGAGATAAAAACAATTCGTTTTTTTTTGATACAATGCATATCGGGAAGAATGTGACAGAAACATCATGGCGAACCATAAATGGCAGGAGGGATAAAGAAAAAATTGTCAAAATTTGTAATGACATTCAAGAAGCCTATCATGAAAGGAAAAGTGTACTAATCTGATCAAACAACGATGGATACCAAAATAACCTTCCATGGTTATTAACAGAGCAACAAAGAAATGGTGTAAAAGAGGTCATTCAAAGAATTAAATTTCCCATAGGTTTTTGTTCAAACATAAATAATATCTTAATGAAGAAAGGTGAATTTGGTGGGGTAAAAACACATGATTGACATACCTTCATTAAGGTAATCAATAATTTTAGTATTCATATTTATGTATTGCTCGTATACATTTTTTGACATTTTTATTTTTTTTGTATAGTTTTGAAACAAGTGACAATTAATTTTTATTGTTACAGTATGTTCTACCTCTATCTCTCCCAAACGACTTTGACAACAACATAAAATACGTTATATATGATCTTGGAAAATACATGAGGTAACTAGATGCAATATATATGCAAAAATAAAACATTTTTTTGTTGTACTTAATGACATGTGTTTTACTTGTAATGTAATATCTATTATGTTTTGTTGAAACATGTTATTTTCTTCCGTCGTGATCTGTAGATGGTTTTGATTGAAATAAATCCATGAAGATTATATAAAGTATTGGAAGAGAGAAATTCCTCAAATAATGTGTGAAATACAAAAGTATCTACCTCCAACATTTTTCAATGCACAATAAAACTACCTCATACACCAAGTTGAGGACATTGAAATGTCTGGACCTATACACACAAGGTCAATGTGGTTGGTGGAGAGGCACTTGAAATCATTGAAGTCTTTGGTTATACAAAGAGCACGTCCTGAGGGTTCTATGGTGGAGGGATATATGGTATATGAATCCATGGTGTATATTATTTAGTATCTTCCTAAATTAGCAGTGCAAGCTATGAATGTAGTGGATTGCATTTGGGATGTGAACTCTATCAAAAAATTTGAAGGGAAGCAACTGTTGGGGAAAGGTACAATGAAGAATGTGAGAGGTAATATTTAAATTATGGATATTTGTAATAAATACAAATTTTGATTTTTTTGTGTATATGATCATACTCATTTAATATTTATTCTTTCATCATTTATTAATATTTACCATGGTTATAACTAATATTTAATATTGGTGAATTGTGATTTTTTGATCGGTCAGTTGCTCAATATTGGGATGCACTACATTTATATATTGCAAACAATCTTGACTGGATGAAGGTGTGGATTGATAGATGTAAACAATGTCATGGCGGTAGGTTATCATGGAAAGAACTCTCTAAATTTGTTAAAGAAGCTCGTCATAATGGATATTCCAATGTTACACAAAGGGAAATAGATTTAGCATATTGTTTGAAAGATGGAAAGGCAAGAAAATTCACCCATTTTATTCAATTATTTTATATTATATTAATGTGACTGTAGGTGTGATTTTTTCATATTATACTTTCCAAGTTATATAAATTTGTTTATTATTAATTGACAATGCATATTTTACATGTATGGCATATTGCATTTGAAACACCACAAGGCTATGTGTTGAATGGTCACAAATTTTGCATAAAACAGTTGGATGAAACTAGGAAAACTTATGATAGTGGGATAACTGCAGTATTCGAGGTCACTAATGTTTCCTCTAGGAGTGATAGACATCCTCGAGAATATGAAAATATATACTATGGGTTTTTGAATGATATAATTGAGTGTGAATTTAATTCCTTCAAATTATTTTTTTTCGATGTCAAATGGTATAGGTTATGAATGAATGAAAATGATGAGGAAAGAGTTGTTATTCAACATGCCAACAAATTTCCAATGATTAAAACAACAGTTTTTGAAAAATCAAATGACCGCTATGATTTTCCAAGTCAATGTGAACACGTATTTTACTCAAAGGTTCCAGGTAAGAGGGATTGGTCATTTTTTGTTAGATATGATCCAAGAGGAAGGCCAATAAAGTATATTGTAGATGAAGAAGATGATATTGAAGAAGAAGATGATGTATAGATAGAGAAGGAGGAATATGGGTCAAAAGATGAAGAAGACAGAGAAGATGAACTAGGCATAAGAGAAAATGTGCCAGTTATTGATGATGATATCGATGAAGATATGCTCGAAAATGGAATTGACGATGATGATGATATCATCAATCCTTTCAACATTGTTTCTGAACCAGATGTTGATACATATGTTGATTTGGATGATCAAGAAGAAGATACAGAATAAGGATGATACAAATGTTGCATTGGACGAGGTACATAACTAGATATTTTAATTTGTATGAATTATTCTCTTTAAATAATTTTTTATGTGGGTTAATTACATGTTTTTAAGTTTTATTTCATTTTTGTTTTGGTAGTTTTTATGTATGATTACTATGTTTCTTTTGTTTATTTTATATTTTATAGATTGGGTATTGGGGAATTGAGAGTGATGTGAGGGGGGGGAGGGGCCATATGAACTTCCACCTTCATGTGGTTATCCTTGTTTAGTAGAGAATAAATTGTTCTCGAAACCAAGTGAAGTTCATTCATCCATATTTATACTCAAAGATCACTCACAAACTCACTCTATATATCAACCCATGAGATTTTGTATTTAAATAATGAAGTACTTATTTATCAACATTATTGCATGCCCTTTCAGTACTAGATGCAGGGATGTGCATCTCGGTCATATTTTAAAGGAAACAACTAAAATACATTGTACTATGGATAGATCACTACAATATGGGAAACAATAACATGTGAATGGGGCCAACATTGAAATTATTTCAAAATGTTTATGTATGCACTGACATTTGACATGGATAGACTATTCGCATGCCTTGGTGATATGGAAGGGTTTCTAGATTCAAATATTACTCACACAACCACTCTATATATCGACCCATATCTGCGTCCTCATTTCATTTTAATTTTCTCGGTTGAATTTTAAAGGAAAAAGCTATTAAAAGACATTGTACTAGAGATAAAGTACATGATGGGAAATAATGACCTGTGAATGGGGCCAACGTTGAAATTTTTTGAAAATGTTTTTGTATGCACCAAGATTTGACATGGATAGACTGTTCACATGCCTTGACGATATGGGAGGGTTTCCAGACTCAATGATCACTCTCACACCCACTCTTTATATTCATCGTTTGTTTCCTTCAAAACTAATACCATGCCAATTAGGCCCATGATTTGGGTTGTGGCAAGAAGAAGGCGATAGATGAGATTTCCTATTTAAATAATGATTTCATACTAATATTCTTTATAGAGAAAAATAGTACTTATATGAGAGAAAAAAACAAAGACATAAAATAACTTGAACCTTGTGCAATTAATCAAGTACTTCTTTATCAACGTTATTGCATGCCCTTGCAGTCCTAGTAGATGCGAGGATGTGCATCTCGGTTGTATTTTAAAGAAAATAGATAAAATACATTGTACTAGGGATATATCAGTACATGATGGGCAACATTAACCTGTGAATGGGGCCAACGTTGAAATTCATTCAAAATGTTTCCATATGCACTAAAATTTGACATGGATAGACTGTTTGCATGCCTTGACGATATGGAAAGGTTTCCAGACTCAATTATTACTCAAACACTCACTCTATATATTGACCCATATTCACATCCTCATTTCGTTTTAATTTTCTCGATCAAATTTAAAGGAAACAACTATTAAAATAAATTGTACTAGGGCTAGAGTACATGATGGGCAACAATGACCTGTGAATGGGGCCAACATTGAAATGTTTTCAAAATGTCTGTGTATGCATTGGTATTTTACATGGATAGATTGTTTGTATGCATTGACGATATGGGAGGGTTTCCAAAATCAAAGATCACTCACACACCCACTCTTTATATTCAACGTCTGTGTCACTCAAAACCAACAATACGCCAATTAGGCCCATGATTTTGGTTGTGGTGAGAAGAAGGAGATAAATGATATTTCGTACTAATATTATTTATGGAGCAAAATAGTTTTTATATGAGAGAAAAAAACAAAGACATAAAATAACTTGAAGCTTGTGCGATTAATCAAGTATTTCTTTATCAACATTATTGCATGCCCTTGTAGTACCAGTAGATGCATGGACGTGCATATCAGTTGTATTTTAAAGGAAACAACTAAAAGACATTGTACTAGGGATAGATCAATACATGATGCGAAACAATAACCTGTGAATGGGGCCAACGTTGAAATTATTTCAAAATGTTTCTCTATGCACTGAAATTTAACATGGATAGATTGTTCGCATGCCTTGACGATATGGAAGGGTTTCCAGACTCAAATATTACTCAAACACCCACTATATATATATATCGACCCATCGCATCCTTGTTTTGTTTTAATTTTTTCGGTCGAATTTTAAAGGAAAAAGATATGAAAAGACATTGTACTAGGGCTAGAGTACATGATGGGCAACAATGACCTGTGGGGGCAAACGTTGAAATTTTTTCAAAATGTTTCTGTATCCATCAATATTTTACATGGATATATTGTTTGTATGCCTTGACGAT
Organism: Picea engelmannii; assembly: GCA_009831015.1. Taxonomy (NCBI): domain Eukaryota; kingdom Viridiplantae; phylum Streptophyta; class Pinopsida; order Pinales; family Pinaceae; genus Picea; species Picea engelmannii. The sequence goes on along the minus strand of ML804987.1, from coordinate 636,061 downwards.
ATGGGAGGTTTCCAGACTCAAATATCACTCACACACCAACTCTTTATATTCATCATCTATGTCATTCAAAACCAACATCAAGCCAATTAGGTCCATGATTTTGGTCGTGGAGAGAAGAAGGAGATAGATGAGATTTCATATTTAAATAATGATTTCAAATTAATATTATTTATGGAGCAAAATATGTTTTAGATGAGAGAAAAAAAAAAGACATAAAATAACTTGAATCTTGTGCGATTAATCAAGTACTTCTATATCAACGTTATTGCATGCCCTTGAAATACTAGTAGATGTGGGGATGTGCATCTCGGTCATATTTTAAAGTAAACAACTAAAATAAAATTTACTAGGGCTAGATTAGTACATGACAGTAAACAATAACCTGTGAATGGGGCCCCATTAGTACAACGTCTTTTATATTTTTTCCTTTAAAATACGACCGAAACAGGGACGTTGTACTAGTGGGTTGATATATATGAATGGGGCCAACGTTGAAATTATTTCAAAATGTTTCTGTATGCACTGAAATTTGACATGGATAGACTGTTTTCATGCCTTGATGACATGGAAGGGTTTCTAGACTGAATTATTACTCACAAACCCACTCTATATATCGACCCATCTCGTCCTTGTTTCATTTTGATTTTCTCGGTCAAATTTTAAAGGAAACAACTATTAAAATACATTGTACTAGGGCTAGAGAACATGATGGGAAAGAGTGATCTGTGAATGGGGCCAACTTTGAAATTTTTTCAAAATGTTTTTGTATGCACCTAAATTTGACATGGATAGTATGTTTATATTCCTTGACAATATGGGAGGGTTTACAAAATCAAATATCACTCACACACCCACTCTTTATATTCATTTTATGTGTCGTTCAAAACTAACATCATGCCAATTAGGCCCATGATTTTGGTTGTGGAGAGAAGAAGGAGATAGATGATATTTTTTATTTAAATAATGATTTTGTACTAATTATTATTATTATTATTATTATGTTTGGAGGAATCAACAACTAGTTGAGCACGTACTCGCGTTACATGTGGTCGTGTTATCCAACTGCTACCACTATAACCTCCAGGTGTGCCCACGATTCCCCTTACGCAGCACACAGGGTAAGTCGGGGGGATTTGAACTCAAAACCTCATGGATCTTCATATCACTTCATATCACGACACTTGCCAATTGAGATGCCCCCTGGGGGAAATTTTGTACTAATTATATTCTTTATGGAGCAAAAGATTTTTTAGATGAGAGAAAAGAACAAAGACATAAAATAACTTGAAGCTTGTGTGATTAATCAAGTACTTATTTATCAACTTTATTGCATTCCCTTATAGTACTAGATGTGGGGATGTGCATCTCGGTCATATATTAAAGGAAATAGCTAAAATACATTATACTAGGGATATATCAGTACATGATGGGAAAAAATAACCTGTGAATGGGGCCAATGTTGAAATTCTTTCAAAATGTTTCTGTATGCACTAAAATTTAACATTGATAGACTGTTTGCATGCCTTGTCGAGACTCAAATATTACTCGCACACCCACTCTATATATCAACCTATCTCCATGTCCCTGTTTCGTTGTAATTTTCTCTGTCAAAATTTAAAGGAAAAATCTATTAAAAAACATTGTACTAGGGATATAGTACATGATGGGAAACAATGCCCTGTGAATGGGGCCAACGTTGAAATTTTTTCAATTTTTTTTTGTATGCATCGAGATTTGACATTAATAGACTATTCACATGCCTTGACAATTTGGGATAGTTTCCATACTCAAATATCACTCACACACCCACTCTTTATATTCATCATGTGTGTCATTCAAAACCAACACCATGCCAATTATGCCCATGATTTGGGTTGTGGAAAGAACATGGCGATAGATGAGATTTCATATTTAAATAATGATTTTGTACTAATATTATGTATGGAGCAAAAGAGTACTTAGATGAGAGAAACAAACAAAGACATAAAATAATTTGAAGCTTGTGCGATTAATCATGCATTGACATGGTTAGACTAGATGCATGCATTTATGGCATGGGAGGGTTTCTGAACTCAAACATGACTCACACAAAGAATTTGAAAATGAAACAACAAGCCTAGTGCCTATCACCATTAAACAAAGGTAGTTTATAAGTTCTTGGAGGAGGAGGTATATTCAAATGTACACATGGGATAAAAAAAGGAAATGGATGAGGGTCTGGGAGGGTTAGACTAGACACATACAATTATGGCCAAACAATTAAGGCCTATGTAGAAGCTAAATCCAAAGCAACCAAATAATATAAATCCCAAGCAACTAAGTATGCAAACTAGTTGGTGAGGTGAGGAGCCCAAAGAATTAATTTCAAATAAAGCACATACATTAAATGAATTTCAAATAAAGCAAAAATAAATCACATGCATTATAGAACATGTACACACTTTATAAACATATACATACTAATACCATGTGTTTTGTGTGAACTTTTGTGTTTCATATTAAAAAATATTATCTTACTAATTTTTCTATAAGTTTTTACTTCTATATTTATTTTTTATGTCCTTTACCTAGTTGGAAATGTTTATTTTTTCCATAAGTTTTTCTAGTATTTATTAATTTTTTAGGATAATGTAGGGAACACTTTAGGAAATTACATAAAAATAGATCTGATGAAAGATGTAGTGGTTTTATGCATATATTCACACATTTTTGTTGAGATAAACCTTAGTAAGGGTCTTTCAGACAAAAAGATTCTCGCATGCAATAATTTTAAATACACACATGTCTTGTATTATGAGAACATATCGTTCAAGTGTAGGATATGTCATCTTCAAAGAAATTTACAAGCCACTTGTTCCCATGTTCGAGTTCATCCTCGTAGGAAAAAAGGAACCAAATCAAAACCAAAGAGATGGAATTTTATAGAGGAATCAAGGTCAGATATTGACCTTGATCAAAATTAGGTAAATCATGTCCCAAAAGTAACAATTTGGGAATCCACTCCTTTCTCAAGAGATAAAGTAGAATATTTGGACATAAGACTCTCCTTTCTCAATTTCAACAAGTTGTTTGGAATTGAATCACCCTCTTCCATATTCATTAGAAACAATACGTACTCTTAAGGTAAAAGGATCTAACCTTTGGTGGATTTTTCATTCATCTACTTTAGCCTTGTCCAAACTATGAAAGAATCCTCTGCATATTGGAATTGTAGAAACTTATCATTTGTTATGGACAACTTTATTAACATCATAATCTCTCTATTGTTCGAGTGAAATACTTCTTTCTCATTATCATCATGAGAGTTTCCATTGTTGGATCATGTTGTCATTGATGCCAAAGGTTTAATTCATTGATGTCAAGTGATTGATTGATGTATTGATGCCAAAGGATTGATTGATTGATGATTGATGTCAAATGTAATATGTATTTTCCTAGATGAATATGGATCAATGATTTATCATTGATACATGATGCATAGATGAAGATGGATCGATGTGGTTTCATTGGTATATGATGCATTGTTGAATTGATGTAAAGATTATTCATTATTGTATTATCATGGTTGATAAGGATTACAAAAGGATGAAATACAAAGTGGTCCCCTTATGGTGAAAGACATCACAAGAAGATTCTTTACGGTTGAGTTATCCTAGAATAATGGTTAATAAAACCCATGTTTATATGTGGAATAATGAGATGAATATCAATGAATTTGTTAGTGAAACTATCCTAGATGGATAGTGCTTGTCATGCCTTTTCCGGTGGTATGTGGAATGTCACATAACTCCTCATGGTTTGAGAGTTTTGCCCCTACGAAGATGAAGGACCCTCATATGTAGGCTCTTAGCCCCAAAAGGTCAAATAAGTCAAAGATCTTGCAAAGAAGAAATTATTATTTAAATGGTAAAGAAAAGTGACAAAGTCAAGGAGGATTATTTAAATAATAAAGTGAAGTAAAAAAATCAAAGAAGATTATAAAGTGAGGTGACAAAGTCAAGGAGGAATATTTAAATGATAAATAAATGAAGAACTTTCTAATTATGGAAAACGGTTAACCCTAAAAATGAAAAAAATAGGTTAAGTGACCTAGAAATGGGTTAAGTGACCTAGAAGTGGGTTAAGTGACATAGAAAATACTTCTAAGGAAGCTAATTGGAGAGTATAAATAAGAGGCAAAGGTATCTTGTGTAAAGTATCTCTTATGTATCTCTTGAGCATGTATTGAAGATCTATTTTGAGAGAGAAGGTTTGGAGAATCTCATGGATGCATCAAAGTTTGTAGTATAGACTAGTCGCGCACATACGCGAGCTGCACTACTGGTAGGGTGCGTACATACACGTGCTGCACTACCGATAAGTAGTGTACCTATTGACAGATTGATATCTGTTGAGGATTGTTGCCTCATCTCAGTTGGTTCTGAGGGTGTAAGTTGAGTCTTGCATTATAGATCTGGTGTTCTTGTAGAGTTGTACTCTATTCAATTGTTGCTAATAAACCCAAGGATTGTAGTCTGTAATAAAAAGAAAATTGTGCATACATCTTGTGTTCTTTGTGTTCCTTGTGGAGATGATTTATTGATGATATGTTGTTGATATATGTTTCTAATGTATGTTCACATTTAACTGGTTATAAATGACAACAATAAGTAATGAGTAATTGGTGATTGCTAACTAATGAGTTGTGTGAAGGAAAGTGTTGGGAAAAAGAGCCCTACATTGTTCACCCCCCCCCCTCTCAGTGTAGTCGATGTGTCCAAAATATCCTACCCTTTCCTGTGACCAATCCTAAAAATCCATTTCATTGGAATCTGGTAATCATACGTTGCTTATAGACATTGAAATTGTGACCATTGGACTTATTACTAGGGTTCAAAAATATATACAATAAATGCACTAGTTTTTATCAACAAATAAATTCCAAGCACCAATGGAATAATTTAACTAATCCCAATAAATAAAAATTCACCTCCAAAACTATAGAATTCCTGCAGAAACCCTGATAGATCTAGAATTCTAGTTAAATTGAACACAAACAATTTGCTGATATTCAAGAGATGAGAGAAAGTTTTTACTCCATAAATCAGAGAATTATATTAATCAAAAATGAATATACATGAGCAACCATCCTCAAAAAAGAAGGGAGAAGGTGAATATATAGAATTTCCAACATAGAAATTCTAGTAAAAAAAAGCTAGAAATAGCTAAAATAGGTGTCATAAGCTAAGGGAGACCACATAGTTCGACCTAGAACACTAAAGATATATGACACAAACTCATTAATGTCCACAATAGTTAAGTGATGCGCATTATCTCACTTAAGCTCACTTAACTGACAAGAGAAGCAATTCCAACTCACTTAACTGACCCGAAATAGTAGTTACTAATAATAGTAACAACAAAAATAATTAATTAAGGAATAAATCTCTCACTCAAAGAGGAGGTGCGCATTCCCCAATAATAGATGCGTTTTTCATGGGGGTTTTGGAATAAATCAAGGATAAATCAAGAATAAATAAAGAAAAATCAAGAAAATCAAGAAAATCAAGAACCAGGAGTTGAGTCTTGATCTAAAATTAACAGTTTTCCCTAAAATCTAGGGATGAGGTGCACTTCTTCTCTATGTGGCCAAATTAGGTGAAATAAAGTGTAAATGAATGTATTAACCAATATATAGGATTCTAATCTAGGTATAAACTAATGTAAGTTAGGATTATGCTCCAACACCCCCCCTTAAGCCTAACTGTAATGACAAAAAATTTGAGTCCCAACAACTTGGCCATTTTAGGTACTCATTACATAAAAGAATTCCTCATGAAAAGAGNCCCCCCCCCCCCCAAAAAAAAAAAAAAGAGGAAAAAAATGTTGAGTGGCCAAAAGTGACCTAATTATTTGTCGCCACCACTCCAAGCATAACTCTTAGTTCTAAAAATTTCTTTTCAGTGAAGGACTTGGTGAAGATGTTTGCAACCTCAGAGTGTGAATTTGGATATGAATCAAGTGACATATATAAATTTATGGGAATCAAAGTTTCTGTGGCATCCAGGGCTTGAGGATCCCCAAAAAACTGTGATCTAGTCCTTCTTGTATCTGCAGGATCACCGACTAGTTCACCCACATCTTGCAGGGTTTTCTCTGCCCAAGTTGGAAACTGAGTTGGAGAAGCCATGAAATTATCCTCATCCTCTGTATCAGAACTGAAAGGATTCTCTAATGGATTTTCTTAAGTGCTCGAAGAAGTTTCTGACTCCTCCTCATCAGTGGCTACAAGCGGTTCCTCGGCAGGGTCTTCTGAAAAATCATGCAGTGATTCTTCTTCAAACTTCACACTTCGAGCTAGAATGAAATTTTTAGTGTGAGAGTCCAGAAATATATATCCTTTGACACCTTTAGGATATCCAAAAAATATGCATTCAACACTTTGAGGCTCCAAATCCTTCCTCTTATCTGTCGAAATGTGAGCCCATGCTCGTGAACCAAAAATACGAAAGTGCGACACTTTCGATTTCTTACCGGTCCAACATTCAAAAGGAGTGGTGCCTTTGAGTGATTTGTGAGGAGATCATTTCTGAATGTATGCTTCACAATTAATAACTTCATCCGATATCTTGGGAGCTAATGATTTCGACTGTAGCATACAATTGGCCATCTCTTTTAAGGACCGATTTTTCCTCTCCACAACACCGTTCTGCTGTGGTGTATATGGCACTGTGTGTTGTAGTTGTATACTGATTGAAGGCTGCAGGAATGGGACCGTAATGTCACTTTGAATCATCCAAAGTGGTGAAGAATCTCTCTGTTCCTTCCCTTTATCAAACTTTTTCTCTAGATGCTTTCCAATAATGTATCCTTGACATACACCGCTTGTGAATTTAATAGCTGGCAATCCTTCTACCATGTTTTCCTTGCTGAGTTGATGCAAGTACTTATAGTTTATATGGCCAAATATTTCATGCCATAACCTTATGACATCATTATATTGTGATATAAATACATTTATAATAGATTTAGGAACAAAGTGGGAGAAGAAATACAAACGAGAATCGTGATCTGCAATTCCATGTGCAAGTTGTGAGCCTGTGGAAATGTCGGTAATCACTGCGGAGTCTGGAGTGAACTCCACCTTCCTTCCAGAGCTGGAATGAGTGATCTGATATATTGAGAGAATATTTACAGACATATAGGGTACATGAAGCACATTTGTGAAGCATACCCTTTCAAGATCAACAATTCCTTCTCCGCACACCTTTGTGGGTGTGGAATCTCCCAAATAAATTGGGGATCTGGTACTTTCTTCGATGGAGGAAAATTCATATTTTGATGCAGCCATATGGTTCAATGAACCTGAATCAAGGATCCAATCTGATGGAGTGGATGTGACAGCCATTAAAGCATGACCATCTCGTGCTCTCGCTCCCGTTCTGTTATCATCTTTCTTCTTTGCATTTTCGGGCACCGTGAGATTGTGTTGCTGCAATTGCTTAGCCAGCTCATCGATAGTATTCCTCATGCAATTTTATTCAGGATGAAAACCTTTGGAAGGTAGATGAAAAGTTTTATTTTATTCTTCTTATTCTTACCCTTAGGCTCAGAAGAGTTCTCTGAATATTGTGCGAATCTCTCCTTCTTCGATTCAGGAAATTTACTCGTTCCTTTTTCCTTGTCTTTTTCACTGCTCTTTGGAGCATCAGTAGCTGTAGGTGCTTGGTTCTTGGAATGCTTGATGGCACCCATTTGGACTAACTTAGCTTTCTCTTGAGTCAATGTTGCAATGAAATCATTCAATGGGGGCATTTTCCATTTTCCCGAGTCAATTTAGATGCTTGAAAAGATGACACAAATACAAAATATTCAAGGCCTAGTTTCGAGAGAATTGAAAGAATGAGTTGTTCTTCCCCTTTCGTGACTCCACATGCATTAAGTTCAACGAGGAGGGATTTGAACTTGGTGAAGAATTCTTGCAAGTTGTTGAAATGAATTGGACTTAGGGATATGATTCCATTCTCCAGTTGATTCACTCTCATTGCATCCTTCTTGCCAAATAGTCCTTCCAATGTGGTCCAGACCACATCAGGAGTAGTGGCTCCACTAACATGAAAGAGGATATATCTAGAAATTTATAGGCATATAATCCCAATTGCCTCATATAATTTATTGAAATACTTTATCTTCTCCGTTGTAGCAGTCGGTTCTTTCTCCGTTCCCATTGTTACTCGGTAAAGCCCTTTGCTTCGGAGGAGCAGAGAGATCTCTGTCTTCCATTCGAAGTAATTGAAAGGATTTAGAATGAGTTTTATGGGATGAGAGAGATGATACATTTCTGCTTTCTGTGTCTCTTTATGATCTATACCTACAAATAAAACCATGTACAATCCACTAGATTCAATCTATCTCTGATACCATGTAGAATTCCTGCAGAAACCTCGATAGATCTAGAATTCAAGTTAAATTGAACACAAACAATTTGTTGATATTCAAGAGATGAGAGAAAGTTTTTGCTCCATAAATCAGAGAATTATATTAATAAAAAATGAATATACATGAGAAACCATCCTCAAAAAAGAAGAGAGGAGGTGAATATATAG
>ML804987.1:600234-627426 GCA_009831015.1 Picea engelmannii | reverse complement strand
ACACAAACAATTTGTTGATATTCAAGAGATGAGAGAAAGTTTTTGCTCCATAAATCAGAGAATTATATTAATAAAAAATGAATATACATGAGAAACCATCCTCAAAAAAGAAGAGAGGAGGTGAATATATAGAATTTCCAACAAAGAAATTCTAGTAAAAAAAAGCTAGAAATAACTAAAATAGGTGTCATAAGCTAAGGGAGACCACATAGTTCGAACTATACCACTAAATATACATTTCACACACTAATTAATTTCCACAAGAGTTAAGTGATGCGCATTAGCTCACTTAATCTCACTTAACTGACAAGAGAAGCAGTTCCAACTCACTTAACTGACCCGAAATAGTAGTTACTAATAATAGTAACGGAAAAAATCATTAATTAAGGAATAAATATCTCACTCAAAGAGGAGGTGCACATTCCCCAATAATAGATGAGTTTTTCATGGGGGAGTTGGAATAAATCAAGAATAAATCAAGAAAAATCAAGAAAATCAAGAACCGGGAGTTGAGTCTTGATCTAAAATTAGCAGTTTTCCCTAAAATCTAGGGATGAGGCACACTTCTTCTCTATGTGGCCAAATTAGGTGAAATAAAGTGTAAATGAATGTATTAACCAAGATCTAGGAGTCTAATCTAGGTATAAACTAATGTAAGTTAGGATTATGCTCCAACAAAAACTTAGTTGTGTAGACACATTGCTATACCACACGACACTATACCTGATGATTCCACATTGGCATCAATCCAACACCACCATTATCTTGTTGGGTTCTAGTAAAAAGTTTTTGTTTGTTTAATTGACTCTAGAAAACAAAATTTTTCTGTAAAAAGTTCAATTAAAAATTCTGCTGAAATTCTAAATTAGAAACTTATTGTCTTGAACTTATTAATTTGAGTACCAAGTACATGGAGATTTCTTCATCTGTATTTTAGGATTTATAGGTGCATTGGCAAATTTTGTTTCTTAATTTGAGTACCAAGTACATGGTGTCACTAGGTACCTACACTAGAAATAAACCACAAAGATCATTATGGTGATAATGGCATCCATAGGTCCCAACGTTTCATCGGGAAGTGACCAATTATCCCTAGCTTTGAGATCAAAGGCCCTAAGAAGGGAGTTATTGGTGTGGTACCAAGTCAGTGGTGTGCAATATATGATTTCATCCCATTGTAAAAACACTTCAAGTTCTTAGTACTTTCCTTTAACCCTTAGGCTTTCCATCAATGATTTTGTTTCCCTTTAGTTTTTTCTTTCCTTTGTCCTTACTCTTTACTATAAAGGGAATTTTGGATGCTTTTCTATTTCTTATAAAATATTTATTGAATCTGTCCTTTTTTAATAATTGTCTACACAACTTAAATGTAATATTAGTAATCTCCTTGGTGACATTTAAATTTTCAACAAAATTTTCAAAAGGAGATAAACTCTTCAAGTTAATCACTACCAAATATTGGACTTGTAGAAGCTTATCATTTGTTATGGAAAACATTATTAACATCATAACCTATTTATTCTATGAGTGAAAAACTTATTTCCCATTCTCATCATCAGAGTTTCTCTTACCCTTTTCTGTGACCAATCCTAACAATCCATTGCATTGGAATATGGTAATCATATGTTGCTTCTAGACATTGAAATTGTGACCATTGGATTTCTTACTAGGGTTCAACAATATATACAATAAATGCACTAGTTTTTCTCAACAAATAAATGCCAAGCACTAATGGAATAATTTAACTAATCCCAAGAAATCAAAATTCACCTCCAAAACTTAGTTGTGCAGACACATTTCTATGCCACCCGACATTATACCTGATGATGCCACATTGGAATTAATCCAACACCACCATTATCTTGTTGGGTTCTAGTATATTTTTTTTGTGTAAAAATTTTAGTTAAAAATTCTGCTGAAATTCTAAATTAGAAACTTAGTGTCTTGAACTTCAGAAATTTTACCTCTTTCCTAGAGTTTTCCAGATATATTCCCTGAGAATTTACATCCTTAGGGATGATATGAAATATAATAAAATCATAGAAACACTATTAGATGATATTTCACTTCTTAACAACCCTAATCCACTAGAAAATTCAAGAGAAAAGATATCAAGCTTATGCCACAAGTTTCAACATTCTAGGGCAATCTTATCATGCATAAACTAGATCTAAAAGTCACTTTATGCCATTGATGGTGTTATAGGAAGTATACGAAAACATGTATTTTTCATATCTATCTTCATTGAGTGAGGGAATTTCAGTTAGAATAGAGAAAAGTGAGACATATAGTAGGTCTAACAATCAGAGATCAACTAGAGGTGAGAAGATCAGAACAAAATTCTATAGACGCATGAAATTTTTTCTTGCGAAAGGGGGATCATGTTCTTATGATCATGAGAGCATAGATAACAATGAGGTTCCCTTGAGGTACAAACATATAGTGAAACAATGGGTACCCAAATATATTCCTAAAATAAACATTGATTTTTGTGTAAATGAAATGATATACTGGATTGCTCCATCGTCATTACATGGTTTGGGGATATTTTCCATGGATAACATAAAGTTTTGTTACGATGGATTAACTGAATTGATGGAGTACATTGGAACCTATTATATATACAAATATTGGATATGAATAGTCCAATATACAAAAAGTATGTGAAGATATGGCTTGGCTGCAAATTATATACAACTAAAAGACAATGATCAACATAAAGGAGCAACTATCTATATTGACAGAAGGCCAAAAGCAGTGGGGAATATTGCAGGGTTTATAAATAGTACACGACATGTGATGACAAACAAGCAACCCAATTGCATATTTGAGGGGTTTGAATGAAACCATGCATTTGTATGTGCAATAAAATCAATAACTATAGGGGAAGAGTTATTGATTGATTACAATTTGAATCGAATAGATACAAACGTTGCTATTATGGGGGCGATACATATACTAATTTACCCAACCTGTAAGCAATGACTCTTATATTTTATGATTTTCATTATGCTCTTTATAGTGTTAATCCATTTGAAGAGCTTTGATCTATTTACTTAGTGTGGCCTATTTTTGTTATCAACAATAACATTCCTCCTTGGATTTCAATAAAGAGGGAGGATTTCTCATACATTTGAACTTATTTCTCATGATAATGATCATGGTTCTAATTTTAATTTAATGTGGCAGGATGATCGTGGTAAATCAAAAGCGGCCTTAGAACAAGTAAACAAACAACAATTTTCGAATTGCATTTAATGTGAATTTTATTTCTATGGCGATCAGTTATTTTATTTGTTTACATAAATGAATTATCATTTATTGTTTTGAATATGTATTCAGTGGGCCATGATGTTGATGATGATTCACTCAAAGAAATGGATTTGTATTAATCCCTTGACCATATGGTTTTAATTAAAAAAAATATCAATAAAGAAAACAAGGAACTGGCTCACTTGTTAGATATTCTAGATCAAACTCCTGAGGTCGAAGAAAGGATCAGAGAAGTTATGACAAGGCTTAATAAATATAAGGTAATAATCATTATTTCAAGAGGTTTTATTTTTATTTCATAAGATCAATTATGAAAGATTGATTTTTAACTTTTACATTATCTAAATGAAAAAAAAATGTTTTCTTTCTTATATAGAGACTTTTGGATCCTGTTGACCCTGACATTCATGGTGTCAGTAGTAGTGGAACTGCACAGACGCCATAGGGTCCCGATGAAGACCCTCATAAACCTTCTAGGATGTAGATATTCATATCTCCACCTTCTACACCACTAGGTGGGATCCATGACATGCACACCGAGGAAGCGGCCACATAGGTTGGCTCTGGAGGTGGTGATGGAGATGAGGTTGATGATTTGACCAGCTATATGGTTTATTTTCCTAAAGAAAGATGTGTGACTAGCATGGGGACCCTTAAGGGCACATTTATGTTCAACAAGGAAGGGATTCCATTAAATCAAGTTAAAGTCCCAAGTAATTTTTACAATTTTAATTGTTTCATGTTCTCTATGTAGACAAATATAAATCATCTAAATTTTTATTTTTAAATTAATAATCATATCATATTTTTGCGTGTAGGGAACAATGATTTTTATAGGTCCTTGGAGAATAATGCATTGCTGATTTTTGGGCCCACCATATGGGAGAGGTGGAATTCCCAGAATTCTAACCTCAAAAAATAATTGATGGATTATCTTGAAAGCCTTTTTGGTGTAGACACATTTAATAAGAACTTGGCCATCGTCACAATTGGACAATATTTAAAATATATGCGAGAAATGTATAGGAATCAATTGAAACAAAATTATAGGTATGAGCATCCTCTGATGATTCTAGAGAGGGAGTGGAAGGTCCTCATTGAGGATGCAAAAGAGAATAAATTTACAGATGCAGAAAAAATACCCTCTAGTCCCAGAAGGTAAATTATAATTTCAATTAAATACAGTCAAATTTTGTTTAGATGTAAATAAAAGTGTGGTATATATTAACATACTTGAAACTTTTGATGATAGATCGACTAACACGTCAATGGAAACACAATAAATGCTTTCCAAATATGGCCATCATAGGCTAGGCTAGGGTGCCTATTTGAAGTTGCAGTCACTAATTGTAAGTACCCAAATATATTATTTGCATCACCTTCAAAATTTTAGGTAATTGCATCCAATAACATTACAAATGCATACTCTTATGCAATGCAGGGTGACGAGTTCTGTACTGAAACCATGGAGGAATACCTCCAGCTTGGTTACAAGTACGACTATAGAGTTGTAGTTGAACACTGAAAAAGCTTGGGGAAGTTACCAAGAACCACTTTGCAGGATAAGGAAAATAAAATTCAATCCACATTAACCTTTATTATCAATATACTACAATCATTTTTTATATCATCGATAAATTTAATGTGTTACAACTTTGGTTTAATCATGGGAGCAACACTGTCAACCAACCCACTAGTATTGGAGAGAATTGCATTAATAGCGGTTTCCAACCAGAAGACGGTTCTCCCGTGCAGTCCCATTACACTGGGGTGCATCCCCACGATGGTGCAACGACTAACGCACATGACAGTAAATGGTTGTATTTTAATCATATACTTAATAATTTCGTAGTTATACATTTTGTACTTCTATTTTTTTTTTAATTATACATTTATGATTGTCCTTATAAAGTTTGTGGTCTCAATGGCATAGAATTTTGTACTTGAGGGTCATACAGTTGAAGAGGATCACGCAGGGGAAACCATTCCAATGGTGTCACACTAGGTAAATAATGACATTGCAGGTGTTTTTTTTAATATTACTGAACTAGTTCAATGATATTTAAAAATTGGCCATCTAAATTTTATATTTTTTTCTTTTGTAGGTGATGCCTTATCACATATTCTTCCATTACCCCGTGATTACCCCGTGACTAGGAATTCTCTACATGAGAGAACATAATCACAATTAGATTTTGAAGAGCACCCAGAGAATAAAGACATAGATATTGATGAAATGCTTAGGAATTTTAGACCTAAGAAAAAGAGGTCGGCTAAAACTAAATGATGAAGTAAAATATTTTAATAACTATTTATAAAATCTATTTTCTATCAAATATGTTTTTGTACTTGTGGGGTCGCCAAAATTCCATTCTTTTACCAACTGTTTACTCGACTTTTCACCATATTCTGCTTTCCCTCGACCTTACATTAAGACCATCTTCATGATTAGATATGAGTTTAGACCTATTATTTTCCAAAGCATTTGTTTTACTACTTTGAGTGAGTTTATAATTAAATTTGGAAAAATAACATGTTTTCACTTATATATCAAAGTGGGACGAGTTCTATGATGTTTACAAGTGCATTTTAATACTCTAACCAAGTCATATGATGGAATAGAATAAAGCATATTTTCACATCAATTTCCATTCTCTAGTTTTATATGTAAAGTGCTTTAGTGTAGTGTATGATGTTATGGAATAGTTGTTACTTTTCTCTTAGGATAATTGAGCTCACTCCAAATGGATCAAGGAAACATTTTATTTCATTGTAAACAATTGTGACTATTGGTATGTATATATGCTTTCTTTTGTTGTAAATATTTTAATAGATTTATATGATGGGTATTGGGGAATTGAGAGAGATGTGAGGGGGGGGAGGGGCCATAAGAGATTCATCCTTCATGTGGTTGTCCCTATTCATTAGAGAATAATTTATTGGAGTCATTTAATCTTGGAGAAAACCTCCCTCTATCCAACGGAGCAACAACAAAGTCAATGTTGAATTTGTTGTTGCTACTTCAAATCAAGGGATGCAATTTGATCAAATATTAGATGTGTGGATCCAATAAATTATTCTTGAAACCAAGAGGATCTCATTCATGTATGTTTTGACACTCTCATAAAAATGCATCTTAGAGTAAATAATGCGCTACAAATATGTCTTGTATTGATTTTGTAGATATTTATGGAGGTTGAATGATTTTGGTAGGTACTTTAAGATATTCCTTTGTCGAGTGAGGGAAGCTCAAGAAAAATAGAGGGTCATACATCTGAATAGAAAAATGCAGGGGAAACAATTCCAACTGTATCGACCAGTTCATCAGATCAAGTGTGATTTCTCATTTCATCATAGTTTATATAGCCATCAATTCTGGTTATGTTTAATGTTTATGAATTGTTATGTGATTATTTATTAATGCAGGGTTTTCTATGTGATAATTTATTGAGATATATCATTTGTTTAGTACTTGTCATGTTCTCTCCTTACATCCAGTAATGGTAGATACGAGTCCATTTATATTGAGTGAAAGAAACCTTAGCTTCCTGTAGGGATTGATGAAGTGTTAGTTCATGCATATACTGCTAGGGAATACATTGGAATGGCTATTACTCTCACCACTAATATCAAGATCATGCAAAGGATTCATGAAGATTATAAAGACATTGTGATAAAAAAAATTATACTTTGCAGCAATATGTTGAAGAATAGACATTCAATATTGAACATATTTCCTTGAAGAATACTTCATAAAATGTAAATATTTTTATGAATCGACGTTGAAGGTTGATATGATTAATGGTATCAGTATGATTTTATTTAGTGTGTATATTTTGAAGGACTCTTTGAGGAAGAGGAAGAAAGACAACTTTTTATGTGAGAGTCATCACAAAAGTTTAATTTGTTTTTTGGTTTACTTTAAGTTTCAAAAATTTGGATTCACAAGCTCATTGTCATTAGTTCTCACCCGCTTGTACCTCTTAAATCCATCACATTTTGTTGTAGTTTCACTTTCAAAATAAATTTTGTTTCTTCACCTTCGTTATGCATGAATATTTTATAGAAATGCATGCTAAGAAACTTTCATTTTTTCATTTCAAACCTATATATGCATTTTGGTTAACACATCAACAAGAAACAATATGGTTATTTAAATTGTTCACTCTCTTGTCATGTGAAAATCCCGTCCTTTCACTGACAGCAGTCATGTAAGAACATTTTGGAATCCTTTAGTAGTGCACCATTAGCATCGATAGCCTTTTTGCAGACTTAGTAAAAGAAATATGGACATCAGATCTGATCACCCTTAGAACATGTTGAAATATGATATTTCCTATGAGACTTGGGTGACTGCAAAGAAGGAACTCCCTAACACTTGCGGGTTCATTTGGAATTGGGATAGAACCTTTACATTGTTGATCCTTCACTTTTGTTGAGCACCCTCCCCCCATGTACACATGCTTTATATAGATCTATCCATTTCAACAATTATGATAAATCATCATGTTTGGAGCTTGGTGTATGGATTCCCTCACTTACATGGCCACTTTTGGCACATGGAGTTATTATTGACATGTTTGAATTCTACGTCTAAATGGAGATTAATCTATTCTTAGACCTCATTTCAAGGTCCTTTCTGTACTTGCAACATAAAATATACCTAATGTATGAGCCCAAAATATAGGAAATGATGATATTGATTCTTTTGAGGTGTTTTCACATGATAAAAGGTGAAAATATGATACACCAATCAATCAAACAATAAATGAAGTAGGAAACACTCTTGACAACCTGTAAAAATGAGCAAGTCCTAGTAGTAGAAGGACACGATACTTCCCTGAAAAGTGTAATGAAGAACATGGCTCTGATTATGACAACCTCTTTGTCTTGAAATGAGAGTTTTACTTGATCTAAATACTAAGGGGAGTAAGGGTTGTGTTGACCTCATCCTAGCCTTAACATCAACAGTCAGATTCCAAGGTACATTCTTGTAGCAACAAATTGAGTAGTAAGTATCTTGGAGATAAAAACATTTAGTCAATGCTTCATTAGTGAACCTTTTTGTGGTATGAAGCAAGGCAACTCCTTGTCACTATTAAAGGATTATGAGAATATGAAATTTTTAACATCAATGAGAGAGATATTGCATCGTTATTCATTGGTACATCTAATTAATATATCTCTGATTGAGAGATAATTATGGATCAACCTGTTTATGAGTGTTTCACTACAGGTCCTCTAGCTCTTAATGATGACATACATTCCAATCAGTCTAATTATGGAAAGAAATTGTATATCACATCCTATTGAGTGTTAAGAAGATTATGTCCCAGTTTTAAGCACCGGAAGAACTTTGCTATCGAGTGTTAAGAAAATATCTTTGACAGTAAAATTTTTGAGGATGTACCTAAACCTTTCCAAGAGGAATGTCAATAGATATAAATACCTTATGATGTTACAACTGAGGATACACAAGATCTTATATGTGATGATGTATCCTTGTCTTTCCCTCATGATTACAAATCCAAAGAAGAATTAGATGAAGAACATGAAGAATATTACGCCTATAAGTGTTTGGAAAGTGATGATTGTATTGAGATATTGGTTCAAGTTAATCTTCAAAACCATCAAAGTTGTGAGGCTTATCCCAAAACAAATAATGGGTAGTCCTTTGTATATGCCCATGGTTCAAGATTGCAGTTAGAAAATTATTTATACCCTACCACTGATAATAAGCATATTGATTGTGAGTATATTTTTGTTTTAGAAAAAATATAATAATGATCATTGGATACCAATAGCACATTGAAGAAAAAACATTGTTTGAAATATCACAAGGGGAGATGGAAATAAAATCATTTTCTAGCAATAAAGAAAAAGAAGAAAATGTTGTTGAAATTGACTCAAACCCTCATAGTTCTTGTTTCGTTATCATCTATAGTGACATTGAAATACAAAAAAATGAAAGTAGAAAAGTTGTGACGATTAACAAAATGGATGAAGTAATACGTTTTCCTCAAGGGCTTGTGTTCATCATGGACAAGTTTTCATTTTTTAATAAGGAAGAAAACTTTGGATATAATGACTTGTACATTAAAAAATAATGTGTTTCTAGAAAAAGAGTGATGAGAAGGAGAAAAAAAAAGTCTTGCAATACCATCCCTTGACTAATATTATTGAAATGGATCAAATAAATATAATGGGGGTCAATATAATATCATGATCTGAGTGTGTTCAAAAGAATAGGTAAAACACATAGAGATGTTATTATATTGAGATTTGGATGGACTAGGTTATCAGAAATGCATCATTGTTCCACCAGAAGGATATATTCCCATCTCTCATAAGTGTATTGCCTGACATACTAGCTTCTCATTGGTAGTTGTTCAACATTTCTTTATTCTGGTAAAGAATGAAGCATCGAGGTAAATCTCATGGGCTCTGTAAGATATTTTCTTGTCTTCATTGGCTTTATGACTTATTTAGTCTATTTTGTTTTAATGACTAGAGGTAGGATAGCTAAAGATTGTACATAATAATCTCACTCTCGAGCACTTTAGTTTTTACAACAATTTTTATTGTTTTTGAAGCAATGAAACAAGAGAGGTTGGTTTCAAGATTTAAATGACTCCATGCTTGAGGAGAAAAGGCACAGGTCTGCAGTTCTTGATGCTTTTTAGGAAAACATCATCCTTAGGTGGGAGCTAGATGTTGTAACTCCAAATGTTCACCTTGGGTGTTGGGCATTTTATAACATTTTTGTACCAACTTCATCTGACATATGCCAATTTTTTGATTGATTTCCAAAGTTATTCAGACAATTGATTCATGTACTCTAGTTTATATTCATCATTCAAAATGAAACTGATTAGAGGATGGTCATAGGTTTCAATATTCCAATGCAAACACACAAATAAAATATTTAAAATGAGAGGAGTTTAGATCAAGGTCATTTCAAATAGAACTTATTTGGGTTACTCAATTAATTCCATATTGTTGTGGGTTGGTGCTTAGATTTGAAGATGGATTCATTTTTCATACTAGAGAATAGAGGATTGATGAGTCTCGACTAGATTTAGAAGAAATTGCAAAGGAAGGTGTTACCTTGATAATGGGTGGCTAAACCGACATTCTTTCTCTTGGAAGCACTGTTAGTGAAATACATATAATAGAGTATTTGATACAATCTGCAAATGGGATGAATCTTGCATCATTTTGGAAGTAGTCACTCTCTCAAGATTAACATAGGTGATTTGGTATTGTATCATGCTAGGATCATATTTGAAAATAAAATTGGTGTAATGAAAAAGATAAATTATACATCAAATATTGAGTCTATGATAGTGATGGGAGGCATGAAAAACCATTTTGATTCCATATTAAAGAAGAAATTTCAAAAGAAGGTGTTACCTTGATAATGGGTGGCTAAACCAACATTCTTTCTCTTGGAAGCATTGTTAGTGAAATACATATAATAGAGTATTTGATACAATCTGCAAAGGGGATGAATCTTGCATCATTTTGGAAGTACTCACTCTCTCAATCTTAACAAATGTGATTTGCTATTGTATCCTACTAGGATCATATTTGAAAATGAAATTGGTGTAATGAAAAAGATAAATTATGATAGTGATGGGAGACATGGAGAACCATTTTGATTGCATATTAAAGGAACTTAGACAAATTTCCAAATGGGCCATAAAGAATGTAAAGGCGGATGAGGTTGTGTATTTTGGGATTTTAGTGGTGTTGGTCATCCTAGTATGATTTCACTTCAGAGTCGTAGACCATCCAAAAGAACATAACATTGATTGGCATAGTATCTAACATTTATGGTTTGAATGAAGTATGATTAGGTTTTTGTGAATTTGGATTGTGTACTTATTTTCCCCATGTCCCAATACCACCAAAGGTGATTAAAAACCATTTCAGAGATTATAGGCCAATTTTGTAACCTAGTTCAAACATCTCTGATTATATACAAAGGCTACGATGTACATTGCATTTATTGTGGTTTGTTATTTCAGAGGCTCATGGTTAAATTAAAATTCGTATACATTTTTCCTCCAAAATCATGTAAGTCATTGATGGGGATTTGTCCATAAGGCCATGTGGATCATTGGAATTCATTATGGAGTTGGAAAATGAATTGTTAAAATTCCTACACTTGCGTTTCCCGAAGTGTGTGACAACTGTCAATCAAGCGGACACATGGATACATGGATAGCACAACACATAACATGTTTTCAATGCTTTCATATCCATTTTCTTGGTCGTAGTAGTGGTGTTCTAGAAAGGAGACTCATCAATTTTTTGAATTTATGCGATATGAGTTTGACCATACATGTCTTAGATTTTGTTGCTCACTGGTTATATTTCAAGGGTTATTTTAATGGAGGAATGGAATGTCCAACTAGTGGAATTCCTGATGATTGTGTGTGGATATGTCCATTGAAAGTTCCATGATTTGATAGAGCTCTTTTTTATTGAGGGAAAGGCTCTTGATACCAACTATCTCTTTATGGGTGACTATGTTGATTGTGGATCCTACTCTGTTGAGACTGTATCATTGCTAGTTACTTTGAAAGTGTGCCACAGGGAGATTTATAAAATTTAATGTGTTTTGTAAACAATTGGATTGAATTAGAAGCCAATCAGCCATTTGATTGAGACAAACACCCAAATAGGTTCTCAAATTTATGGTTGTAATGCAATCAAAAAGTGGTTTTTTTGTTAATGTTTCCATAAGTGGGAAAGTGTGGCATAGCATAGAACCATATATTGTGATTTTTTGTTTTTGGCATCAGATTTATACTTGCACGAAAAACATAAAACATAGTTACTATCCAACAAATGTGAAGGGTGCCCATAAAACCTTGAGGGGAAATCAATTCAGAGTACCCAATGAATGGATGTGCAAATCATGATTTTCAGATGTCTTGTTCCCAAAAAATGATCGATTAAATCTTATAGGAGTAAATATGCCAATGTTTAAAACTTAGTGAAGAAAGGAATGTTCAAGGAAGATTTAATTATAGATTCATTTCCTTTCATTAGAAAAAAGTTTCCTCTATGGGGCCAATCATCAAAACAAAATTTAAGTGGGAACTCTTCTAGCCTGTTCCAATGCTATAATTCATATTTTCCTACCCTAATTTTGGAGCACCTTCCTTATATTCGTTGAGTAGATTGATTATATTATTTATGTAGTCTATATGTTGGGTACTTTTCAGTTATGTTTCTTCTTGTTGGTCATGTTGCTCATCATGTTGTTGTTCAGGTTTCTCTGAGGTTGTCTTTTATTCTGATCTTACTTGTGAAGCATGGTTATGATTAATGTTGCAATGATTAAACACAAGGGTAGAAAGGGTACTATTGATGAATTTTCGGTAAGGAAGGATTCTAGGGTTATCAAATGCCTGTAAGGAAGGATTCTAGGGTTTTCAAATGCTCCCAAGAAGAGAACTTGACCCCAAGTAGGACCCAAATGTTACCCATTGTGTCGTTAGGCACAAACAAATTTCCATAGTGATGATTACATTGTGTAATTGTCATCCTATACCTCATCCATTGTGATAACAATGAGATTCCTACCATAAACCTCTTTGACACCAATTTTTTTTTTAAAACACCTATAGGTCATTGGTATTCCGATTTCCCCTAGCGTCGTTGATATAACATACACGCCATAAGATCAATGTTAAATTTCGTCGGTATCTGATTTTCGTAGTGTCGTTGTCATGGCGTCAACATCATTGATATAACATCCATGTTAGAAGACAGATGTTACCTTCCAACATTTGTCCGACATTCCTAGAGTCATTTCCATGGCGTCAATGTCGTAGGTGAAACGTCGTTGATATAACATAAACGTCGAAATATCAACATTACCTTTCATCGATCATCCGACATACCTAGAATCATTGTCACGGAATCAACATCCCAGGTGAGACATCGCTGATATAGAGTACATGTTGGAATACCGATGGTCTGTGGTGTCGCAGGTGAGATGTCCCGGTGTCATTGTAGCGATGTCCATATTGGGATTGGACAGTGAAGTCTGAGATGACATGTGTCTGCATGAAATGTCGCAATAGAAATGATATATGTGTCATCTAAAAACTGATGTTATGTGAAACAATGTTTGAGGGGGTCCAATGTTTGTATATCTCCCGAAAATATAAAGTGGCAATTTCTACGAACACACCATCGGAATTTTACCCAAATGTACTAGTGTTTGAGATTTAGCAGTGCATGAACATTAACAATTTGCATCTCCAACAATACATAACAACTTTATATCCTTACTCAAACTTTTAAGAATCATGTAAATCGTCAAGGTGTACCTGGTATGTTCTGAATTTAGGCTAGTGTTTTGGGAACCTGAGTTGGACTTAGAGGGAGGCATCTAATGTGCTAACATATGGCTCCACAGGGGATGGAGACCTCCCTATGAGGCTCCAAGAATATGCAGTTCCATTGCCTTATCTTCTTTCAAATAGGAAACATACATATGCCCATGATGCTTTCACTGAATCCTTCTCATCATACTTTGAAAGCCCAAACTGTCCTGCCAATTGTAAATTTTTCATTCCTTGAGAGCACTTTACTCATTATTGAAAACTAAAAAAAAAAAACAAGATGAAAATTGCAAACCAAATCATAACTAGAAAGAAAATGCTCATGAAGTGAGCTTATTTATGTACATAATTCTACACTATCCTATCTAGCTCAGTTGCTACATCAAGTAATATGATATGTCCAATACAACCAATCAAACAACTGACTGAGAGATTGGACTTGTGGCCAGTCTTGAGATATTAGAATGGACAATGATATAAGGAAATATAACTAAAAATACAGTTGAAATTGATATCCATAGTGCATAAGTGATACAAAATTTGAGCTAACAAAAATTTCCTTGTATTTTGCCACCGGATCATAAAAGTCACCAGGAAGAATACTCTCATAGAAAATGTATACCTCATTTCCTTGTTCATGATTTTTTTTTCATGCATCATAAGCTGGTGGAACTTTGCAGACTTCTGAATATGAAGATTTTGAATCAAGATAATAATTTTTTTGAACAAATGATTCACGAAGATGGTTCTTTGAAAATGCTAGAGGAAATTGAATTTCCTTATCACTCCCACTCTCAGGAAAATGAATCTGTATGTTAGAGTCCACATGTTGTTCCTTTTCATTTAATGAAGAAACAATATTTTGTTGCTCATGGTAGTTACCATCTAACCTATATTCCTACTGCTGATCCAGAGAGGTAATTTTTCCCTGTACATCTTCTGATTTCATACAAAATTGAAGGTACTTGCATTGTGACTCTAGACAAAATAATTGACATTTTTTGTAATAGTCCAAATCCAAAGATGAGACCGACGTCTAAGCAATTTCACCATATTCACCTTCGAATAAACTACCAATCCATTCTTTCAAAGATTCAAAATATGTAGAGTCTCTCATCATACCTATCCATTTGATATATTCTTCAAGGAAAATAAGATTTACCAATAAATCTACCATTTTAAGTGATACAACAACTGGATCGGGAACTAAGTCCTTCTTCTTGAAACTAGTGGAATCGCCAAGATAACCTTTCTTCATGGAGTGGAGTCGCCGGGTGAATGATGTAGTATGAATATGTCCAGCTTCAGTTCACCATCCAAAGATGGATCTAATCAATGTTGTTCTCCTAGGGAATATCTTCAACTTTGTCCCCGACAATAGAGCCAGAAATGTTAGCACTAGAAGTCACTCTTACTGTAGTCTGGAGTGACTTCTAGTGCTAACACTCTCAACATTGCATGGCATATGATATAGTGTGTTACGTTCCATCTAACATGGTGTATGAGGAATCTTCCAATTTTCCAATTATCATATGTTATCCCACAGTACTCCCTTCATGTCATGCTGACCTGTACTATCTAATATGGCATTCAAACATCTAGATTGGTTTCAAGGGCATACTTTTTTTGTCAATATTGAATACCCAGAAATCCATGTATCTAGAGTTTTCATGATACGTTGTGTTTCTGATTTTGAATTCTAGGTGTGGAACCATGACCTAGGTGTGGAACCATGAACTATGTGTGGAATCTTGATCCGTGGTGGATCATTGACCTATATTTGGAAACAAGCCTAATTTTTCCCTAACCACATTTGGAGTTTATTTTGTATATACAATTTGTATAGTTTTATTTGTTTTATTTTTATTTTTAATTTTTTTTATTTTATTCCTATTTAATTTTTATTTTCATTCTATTTTACACATATTTTTCCAAATCCACACACGGTTTTAAATTTCCCACTTCCCATGAATATTTATTTATTATTATCTTACTCTAATGGGAATTTACCATATAAAGAAATTTCCATAATGGGACCTTACTATTAGACTTACAATATCTCGAATTTTCCAAATTAATACTTTATCAACCTACACCATGGATATATATTATATTATTTTCTAGAAATTACTAATGAAAATTTATTTTTATGTTGGAACTGAATTTTCCTACATTTGTCATTAATTCCTAAGTACTATATATGGAATTTTCCAAATTAAGACTTTATCAACCTACACCATGGATATATATTTTATTATTTTCCAGGAATTGCTAATGAAAATTTATTTTTACCTTGAGGACTGAATTTGCATGCATTTGTCACTAATCCCTAATTTATATTTTATGATTGATTCAAGATATTTTTATTATTATTTGGTTTTCCAATTTTCCTCTTGATGTAGATTTATATTTGGATTGTATTAACTTTTTTTTTTATTTAGATTTTTTATTTGGATTAATTTCCCACTCCCGACATGATTTTTTTTAATTTCCTAATAACTTACTTCGTATTTCATTTATTTATTATATTATTTATTTTAATTTTTTTGGGGGCTAACCTCATAGAGATTCACTATTTTGGGATGTCATTCTGGAAATTACCTTCCTGACCATGTCTATCAAACTCACTAAAAATACAAGCATTCGAACTATGAAACCTTAGATTATTTTATTAACTTTTAGGAGTTTTCCATTGAGTTCGAGTTATCAGATTATCAATTCCATTGACATCCTTCACATGCCTTCCTAACCATCGGATACCAATCGATGAAACCCCTTTCCCAAAACACCTTTGGTTTTATATTATTTTATTATGGTGGATTATTTTATTATTATTTTAATTTTTTTGGCTCTCCCCATTGGTCGAGCTCTCTCCATAAAATTCACACCTTCAACATTACATTCCTTCCCAACCATCATAGTCTGATAGGCCTATCAGATGACAAGCCATCAGATAATCCATGGATGATAATTCGTTCACATTTTATCACGATAAGCCATCATGATAAGTCATTAGTTGAAAAGTCATCGAATTTGGGCTATCGGGTTGAAATTTTTTCTCATGACTCTCTGCCCATCATATTTCGAAGCAATTGGACATGAGCCTCCAAGATTTTACTATATTTTACCATTTGACGGTTTACAGTCAGTTACCATCTGAGGGTTTTAGTGTTAGTTACCGAATTTACTATTACCAATTGGGTTGGATTATTTTATCAATTTTCAATTTATTTCCTATTTTTCCTCTGGATTTCAGGTCAAAATATCTACATGGGATCAAGGTTCTATTTCTACCCTAAATCCACATGCAAACTACTAAGGGGGAGGTGTAACACACCCAACCCCTTATTTACCCTTTAATAGATGGGTTATTAATTTTTCACTTTTCCTCGACCACCTCAAATCCTCTTCAAAAGGATACCATCGCCCTCTGCTCGGCGAGAGCTTTCCAACAACTATAAATTTGTCTCAATCCAATTTTGGGATAAAACATTATGGAATCTTAAATTTTTTAAGTCCTCTTCCATTTTTTACCCCCACGTGGCTACACGTCGCCTACCACCTGCCTCACCTGACTATCGACTTATTGGTTCCCGGGACCTCGACCAATTTTCTGAAGTCTTATCCACCCAAAATCCTGATCTGACATGATCTAGAGCTCAAGGCACATGGCCCTTTCATAAGGTGCCACTTGTTCGTGATGTATTGGTTTAGTGACTCTTTCTCGCATCCTTCCAAGTTACCAAACTATCGGCCCACCGAAAGACCAGTATAATACCTTAACCCTCAATGCCCAATCCAGTATGAGCTGGCACCTTGGACAAGTAGTACTATCATATTCCACCATTTTTCCTTCACCATATCACGATAGGTAACCACCATAGCAAGATCGTATCCATTTTAAAATTAAGGCCCGATTCGACAGCTGAACTATCCCTCTGACCTATGGAATTTCCATGATCTTCCATGTAGAATCCCCTCATGGCCCTATTACAACTTGACACATGGAACTGTCACTACCTAACACATGGAACTTATAAACCACCATGGTCTTGCCCAAATATACCAATTTACCTTGACCCTGCACCAATCGCCATGTGACACATGGACTGATGTGGAGTATATGTCATTGCTGCAGACCTTTCTCATTTTTTTAGGTGTTGACACTTGTCTCTTTGGTGTTTCTATGTGATGTCTCCTTTGTCACACCAGATCATTGGATCTCTAGGCATCGACCTTACTTGCACGTTCAATCAAATCAAATTACCCAATCCGACGTGAGTTGTTACCCGAGGCACATGGCCCTGTCGCATATCGCCAATTTTCTTGATCCTCGTTGCCACATGTGGATATCGAGAATCAGGCACCAAGCTTCCTAGCATAACTGAATTGCAAGACTCCCTGATAGGTCACGACCGATTGACTCCTTTGATCCAAATCGATGGTGGATATTTATCCACCCTTGGATCCAATGACCAAGAATTAATGGTGCTACCCTAAGGGTACTCACCTTTGGTTGGTCCCACACTCAACACCTCGATGAGCCTCCTACCGACATGTGGTATGACACGTGGTACCCATACCACTTGACATGTGGCACTCATTTTCCTTACAAATCCCTATGCAATTCAACCAAATCCACATGACACATAGAAACACCATGGGGTGACATGTGGCCTTCCTTCGTCGTGACACATGAACCACTTGTCACATGCCGCATCACTAGTGGGAATCATATGTCAGACCTTACCTATGGTGTTAACATATAAATCTCCCAGTGTCAGGGATTAGGAGGGGATTAGTTAATACTAATCCCGTGATTATGAGATTGCTAATTAGGTTTAACAAGTGTTACAACCCTGTGAGATCTATGGATGAGATCTATCATCGAAATCTATCGATCTACGGTCTATATCATCCCTCATAGTCTTACCATCAGTGAAACTAATCCTCGACACTCTAACGTTACCCCGAACACCACACTCCAACGATAAAACATACTATGGATCTGACGATGAAAACCCTTTCCTACAGACTCTTTGATGGATTTAATGGATTGGATTCATCCTTGGATCTTTCCCATCAAAGTTCCTTATCAACTTCATGCACAATCATCCTGAAATCCAAATCTCTGATCAATGATGGGGATCTCTCCACCCACAGATCCTACACTCGATAATTAAAGCACACAATCAAAGGCTTGAGCTTGACAAGGGTCCATTCACAATCTCTCCAACAAATTATAGGTTGCCACATCATCCTCGGTTATGTAGACACTTCCTGTGAGCATGATGTCAGCAAGACATCACCTTCCCCCTTAACTCTACTTGGACAAGATCCTACGAAGATCTATGGATGCGTATTGATCTCAAATTCACTTTGATTGATGGTCCATATTTCTTGTTGGGGACCTTCCCTTTGGAGTACCTTCATTTTGGTTTTCCAGGGCTACTCCAATCGTCAACCTATTACCAACAGATTGGATATTTCTGCCTCTGACCTTTGATAGATCAACGACCCTTGTTGATTTAGGGTACTTCTTCTATGGGCATCGTATTCAACTTGAACGAAGGGTCTAGATCTATTTGTGATTCTAATCCAATGGCAACGTGTTGGCACAAAGTTGGCAGATAATGGTCCTCTGCAGGTTACCAAAAAAAGGGTATTGATGTAGTCTAGGGCGTTGGCATTTTCATCTTTTCGAAAGGAAAGAAGTCTCACCTTAAGCGCAACTGAGACAAAAGAGCTAAGGGAAGGGTATGAAGAATGTTATACAAATCTATAATCCATCTGTATTGTTACCATTCTAGTGCAAGATAGATACTTCGTTTAGTTCCTTAGCACATCATACACTAATATAGAAGAAAAAAACTATACATACCATCAAGAAGTGATAAAGACATGTAATTCATAACAACCAATGCATAATGTCATTTCAGAGATACATAAAGTAAGATGAACCAGGAACATTTTCAAAATTTGATCTCCATTATATTTCTAGTATGTCAGAAGTCTTGGAAAACAAGAAGTCATGAATTTACATTAAACATCCACCCTACTCAGTATACAAGAGATCAATAAGTACATCTCAATACAATACTACAACTGATCACAATGAGTCTAGGATCTTCCCTTCCTAATTACAATCTAGATCTGGAGTATAGATCCAGTTCTTGCATCTCCCTATCCCTCACACACCCATTACAATACAACAGATTACAAAAGAGAATCCCTACCAAAGCGAATCATCATCACAATTGTTTCCTTCCTTCCTCTTTAGAATCCATCATCCCTCTTCTCTTCTTGATTCATTTGTAATTGTATTATGCGTTGGCTTCAGACTGTGTTATGTTCCAACATCTTTCTATTGTGTGTTTCCTTTTTCAGCCTTCTTCACTTGGTTGGTTGTCTCTTTAATAGATTTATCAACTTATTTTATCAAAATGAAGGGTCCAACACTATGATTCCATCCAATCCAAAACATATTTCTTCATCAAGGAGACCTTCCATCTAATGGTTGAGATCATCTCACCTCTTCAAATCGATGGTCGCAATTCCATCCACTCAAAACACGAGATTTTTGCAGGTGAACAATTTGATCATGGACTTAGTCATTCAAGAAGATCTTCTAAATATTTTCTAAGGCCTTACCAGGCCTTCAGGGACTTCATAGTCCATTTCAAAACTGGATAAGGAATTTACTCCTAGACTTTATCATTCCTCTCTTAGTTTATTTTCTTGTATTCCTTTCACAAGAAACACACCATAGCACATAACCTATTGTGCACATAGGAGGCACAAATACATACATATATATCCATGAGGCCATTCATAGGAGGAAATCATTTGTACAACTCCTCAAGTATTCTAGGTAAGATGTAGGGTCCTCCTACTCAATTATGCACTACACATGAAATTCCATTCCTATACTTAATCATCTGGGTATAATTTCTTCCCAATGGGACAAGTCCATTAGCCAGGAACACACATTTACAACATCATTACAAGCATAAATTAATTGTTCTAATTAAATTAAATAGAATTTAACAATACTTATATTTTACATGTTATAGCCAACTAACTGTGGGTGTTCACCTTTCCACCCAACCATAGGATCTGCATGCTCAGTCACTTCGGTTACAGGCCACTCCCAGTCCAAGACATGATACCACCAAGGAACCTATCTCTCTCTGGTTATCAACAATTTGTGAATGAAACTCTCCTTCATTCCACTCTTGGTAGAGATTTTCCCCACACCCACTTAGCTCAGGCCTCAACGAGGTTTGTCAGATACCTTCCTAGTATCTAACTCACATCCTTCTCAGCTCAGGTCAGGATTTTGGAATCTCACCAATTCCTTTTCTCTAGGTCTAATATTTAGACCTGAGGAGTCAGAGCTCCATCTCCTTCTCTGTTACTGTGTTTTTACATAGACCATCCTCTTTCTCCCATGTGAACTCTCTCAAGTTCTCTATCTTCCCAAATTATTCTACCTGATATCCTATCTACCCTCGTGTGTTTCTCTTGCATGCATCGTTAGGGAAGGTTCTCGACCTATCCCCTTCCTTATGTTATAAGGAAACCCATGGATCAATATGATTAGAATAAATGGTACCTTTGGATAATCATTTCAGTTGTCCTATATGGATCTCCTATACCTAGATTTATTTGGGGTAGTTGGTTGTCCAACTACCATCCTTCCTCATTAATGGATTTCCCTTGATACCAGGGCTGAGGAAAATAATATGAATATCAAATATTATCAACAATGAGGTTTGATCCATATTTAGCATGATGAAGCCCTCTATATTTTTCCTCACCCTTTCCTCTAGTGGTATCATGGATAGTACTCAATTTTTCACCCCGACGGTCAGTTGTTGGAAATATTAATTAAAATAACAATACATTTACATTGTTCACATGCCATGGCATGGAAATAATTAACTATGATTAATTACATATAATCATGGGTTTAATAAAGGGGTGTTACAATCCCCCCCCTTTAAAGGAGCAATGTCCTTAGTGTTATTTCTTAGCAACACCTTCCATGCCTTTATCCTTCAACTACTTCAACATCATTTTCCTTTTCTTGATTTGGTCCTTTCCTAGAATCTTGGCATTTAGCACATGCCTATGAAAATTTCAAACACCAAGCATGTCAATTCATCATTTCATGCATAAACATTTTATTATTGTTCATAACTCAAGAATAAATTTACAGTAAACATAATACTTATCTATGTAGTTTATGGATTTGTATCCATATGGTTGTCTAATTAACTTGTCTCATTGTTTTCCTTGACATAATTGTTGTGTGAATGATCGTAATCGATAGATTACAAGAAATATGGAAGTCTCCTCTTCTTTGCGGTCACTCACCCCCCAGGCCCAAGGTTAGGCATCCCCTTCTCTACTATATAGTCCCATAGGTGTTCAATCTTTCCTTGACAAGGCTTTTTCACACAAGAATAATTTTTTATACTTTCTCGAGTCTTGCAATCAAGGTGTCCCTCTGACTTTCTCTTTCCAAGGTTTCCCTCTGGACCATGTCACCATGACACATCATCCTATGAGGATCACAACTTATCACGGGATTCTCATGTCACTACAATATCCCGTTTGTCGTGCTTTCTATCTTTGACATCCATCATATATTCTACCCAGGCATATCTTTCATCCCACCTATATCACATTCATCTATACATTTGTGAGATTTTATCATTAATTCTAGTCAAATTTATTTCATATATGTCACCCACAGATTTCAAATTTCACATTTTTATTTTCATATATGTTACACATAGGATCCAGATTCAAAGGTATGATATTTCCTTCTCATAATAGTTTGCCTCTTTGATAACCAATAGGCATTGGTTCCCCTTATGGACTTATTTTTATACTATATCCAAGACCCTTCTTCCTGCATTTCATTCTTCACACAACCAAACAAAATTGTTAGTTCTCATGCATTTTATATTTTCATTGCACACTTGTAGTGGATTCCAAACTATTTCAAAACTGTGCATACTAACAATCATATCACTTTAATCTATTCAATGGTATAAAGAAAAAACAAATTTCAATTCCTTGAACAAGCATCATTTCAACATACCACAATTTTTAAAATGCACTCAAACATTAAATGAAATTAATCAATGTGCCAATGTCCATGGCCACATTCACAAACATTTCACTCTTCCATTGTTTTCATATTATTATATTTCATGTTAGGCACTCTCTCTAGAGTGTGTTGGAATTCAACCAACCTCTTACCATATGGATTCTCTATCCATATTCATTATTACAGCAGAACCATAGTTTTTTCTCTAAATTGATCAAAGCATCAAATCATCACTCATGGAAATCAAAGTTTCACATGAATTCCTTTAAGCATTTCTTTCTTTACTAATAATCAGGGTACCAACATTTAGGTTCACCTAATTTCTCTCTTTACCACCATACAACTCCGTAGAGTACTGGAAGATACTTATTCCATAATTGGAAGCCCTATATATTCCCATTCTCTTACCTCATGCATCTCATTAATGCATTAAATCAATGTGTTGTCTATGAGAACTTTTGTTCCCAATCATTTCTTTATTGGTCAATTTATTCATAAAATATTATTTCATGAATTCTTCCAAGGATTTCAATCATCCTTTACTACCAGAGGTTCACACCTCCATCATTTAGGTTCTCCTTCATGAATCATACCCTATTTGGGTTTCAATGGCATACAACGACCTTTCAAAATCACATGCATAACATTAAGACAATAAAACATTTCAAAAGGGATTGTTACCCAATCCCTTCATACCTTATGCCACATAAGCATGAACATTTTTATACATGTTCTGACTTCCAACACCCTCTCTGATATTACCTCATCAGTGGTGCTTCCTAGAGACTTCTAAAGTCCCTTTCATAGTTCTCTTTATCAACATCCTTCTTGTATTCCTCCTCTCCTTGAGGATGTCCACCATTGGCAACTATCCTCCCCCAACAACTCAAATCATTTCCTACACATCACATGCATCATCACATTCATAGTTTACATCAGCTATCATGTCCACTAAAATTCATGTACCACATCATTTAATTCATCAAAACATTTTCAGATATGATATAGCATATATATATGCATTCCATCACATTGTCCCCAATGTTGTTCATGAGTGAAAACAAAATCAATTTTAGTTGTTTATACAGTCACACCATTATCAACATCCACATGATAACAATATTTACATACCACAACATATTGGTTTCTCATCCCAGAGAAACACAATAATAATCAATAAAGGAGTTAAGGGACTCTTCCCTTTTTCCAACTCCTTCTACACAGTCTGGAACTTCCATTCCATCTAATTTATTTTCAAAGCTTCATTGTCTTTTGATATCATGGCTCAAACTAGTCCTTTTAAACACATTCAATATTCAGTCTTTTAATTACCGACTATACTTATTTTCACAACTGAAATTCTAAGGCATACAACTCTATCTTATCATTCAAGGTTTCATAGTGAGAAAAGTATTAATTATTTTCTCCTTCTTTTCCTTTACAATTTATCCCTCCTGGGATCTACCTACTTTATTCCTTGAGTAGTCTTAATCAGGTCCTCCTTGACCTCCTTGATTACATTATCATGATACAACAATAAGACTTTAGTTCATAATGAATTATGAACCTACATATTCTACACATTTATCAATTAGGTTGGTCATCATTCATTTGCATTTCTTCTATACATGCATTATATTTTATAATGTAATCCAAGATTCTTATATAAATAGGCTTTGCATCCCACTGCCTAATTCTCAACAATCATTAAGATTATAACTTAGTTCTCTTGATAGAGTATTCACATAGTTCCTCCAAAAGGAACTTTTATAGCATGAAACCTTCTCATTGCATATCTAATACCATGTGAAATGATCTCAACCTAGAATTAACCTTAGCTTTATTAGTTCATGGATTTTACTCAATATTCCTTAAGGAATATCATCATGCATTATTATCATGCATCAATATACAAATTCAAATATGTATATTTATGTTACCAACTTGATTTTAGGTTGTTCTTACATGTACTTAATCACATGCATTAGCAGTCTATGTGTGTCCACCATAGGCACACTTTACAATCCACAATCATTCACAAGTGAAATTTAAAGTCATAATCATATTGTCTTCTAACATGACAACATAACATCCTTTCTCATTTATTCTCTCAACAATTAACACTAACATTTTTGAGCAAGTGGAACAAAACCTCCTCAAGTTATTACTCCATCAAGGTAGCTTATACCCTTCTACATAGGGTAAGCCATTCCCCATAGCATTTCCAATCTAGGCAAGTATAAATCTTGCCTCACAATCATATCATACCTTTAAGAATGTATATATGCATATTTACATATATGTAGGTGAATCACTTGCACCCTGTTACCTCATTCATTCATATTGATTTAAAATTATCCAGTTTTGATGAGACTTTACAGTCACTTACACAACTAGTCTCAACAATAAAATCATAATTATGTTGCCCTGTTTACAAGATAATAGCCAACAAAAGGCCACTTTTTCTCTTTTCTCTCTAATCATTTTATCTTAGCTCTTTCTAAGGAATTTCATACTTCCTCAAGTTATTATTTTAACAAAATACTCGAACCCTTCATCATAGTGTCAACCATGCATCCATGGAATTATTCAGTCCAGGAAAGCACACTCCTTTCCTTACTACCCTCTTACTTAGGCAGGAATATCATGATTTCAAGCATATAAGTATATCTATGTATTTATTATGCATGTGCATTGTTTTCACTATTTTATATCGTTATTTCATATTTATATGATACTAATACCAGTCTTCTTTAAAGATAAATTACATCCATCCACATGATTAGTCTCACATACATATTCATTATTTCCTTCCTACTAGGAAACTCTATAACACATTCAATCCATGCACACAAGAACCTACTTACATTATGGATGTTCAACATGTAGTTCATTGCTTGCACCTTTTTCCATGTTATTCACACAAATTGTCTTTTCAAACTTCCATGCCATCTCTCTCAAAGATATTACAACCAATCTTATGGCTAGTCTTATAGGGATATTCATTAATCATTCTTCCCTTTTTGTATGGAAGCAACCAACAAGAGACTAGCCTTTCCCAACTACTACAATCAACATTTCACAATTCAGTAATATAGACTAGATAATTACATCATTAGCCAAGGCACACAAAATTACCAATTTTCCAATTTCCATGCCTCAATTCACTTTTTGTCATGAGACCTTTAACTAAGGGAATCCTTTACTAAATCCCCTTTTACTACTTTTTGGTCATACCAATCCACATTTACCTGGCCACCATCCACCTCGGGATGTCAATCTGACCCATTGGTCATTTAGAAATTCTCCAACACTTTGTTTACCAGAATTTATATCATTTTTCCATAAGCCATTATATCCCTATCTTCCTAAGGCAATATGAAACAACATTATCATTCATGCTAGTAATTTTCCTGTAGACACTAGTTTATCCTCATCTAAAAGTTTCATCAATATACCATGCCTTATAACCCACTATACGTTTTAATATCTCTATATGCATGTTACATACATGCTTACATGTTACATATCCACATCTTTCATTTCCATGCATAAATAAGTACTCATGCCAATAGGGATGTACACATTTTTGTATAGACATGAGCTCATAAACTGGCTCATATGTTCATCTCATTTTTCCTCTTTCTAAGGATTAGCAATAGTCCCAAAGGAATATTCTTTATTCCGCTTAAATAGATTATTCCTACTGCAAGTTTCAAACATTATAGGTTGTTATAGAAAGATTTGTCTCACCCCATGCAATCTTGCACATAAGGCCTTTTTCCATTTCCCCATGCAGAATTTTAATCCCTTTTTGAAAATCCTAGAGATAAAAATACAATTTTTCCACATATACACACCTTGCCTACTATAGAACATGTGTATATGCATGTTGCACCACTACATCCCATGTACATCGAGAAATGTGCCCAGAATTGAAAAATGGTGTCGGGTTTCCATGTCACGACATGATATCAATGATCCTTGGCCTTCCATATACTAGAAACGTTCCAACTTGGCCCTTCAGTTCCACTTGAAGGCTACAAATGGGCCAATTTCGAGCTATGGAAAAGAAGAGAAAGAATTCAACTTTGAGAAAAAAGTTACCCCGGAGGAATTATTCATTTCACATTGAGTCTGCATCCCTTTTCCCTTTGAGAACTTCATTGTCTCTCTTATATGAGCTTGCCTTTGGTGGAGTATTGAAGTGGTGGAGGCCCAGCTGGAAGGAACTTAGTTTCTCAGTTCCGAATGTCCCGACACAAAAGTCTATAATTTATTCACTTCTTCTGATTACATCTTAATAGAAATACTTTTTTCTCGTGCAATTGATATCTTGAAAATATTTGAATTATTATTACATGGGAGCATTTGTTATGAATGTTAATGGATTATGCTATTGAATGTGCTAGCATCATATATTATCACTATATG
>ML804987.1:554775-584529 GCA_009831015.1 Picea engelmannii | reverse complement strand
GATTACATCTTAATAGAAATACTTTTTTCTCGTGCAATTGATATCTTGAAAATATTTGAATTATTATTACATGGGAGCATTTGTTATGAATGTTAATGGATTATGCTATTGAATGTGCTAGCATCATATATTATCACTATATGCTTACTTTTCTTGGTTTTGGAGGACTAGTTGCAGGTATATTTCTTTGGGTTAAGCTCTCAACGGTGGACTTCATTGAACGTCTGGACGAGGTAGGCCTTTTATCTTGTATTGCTAGCATATGTGTTTATATAGAATACTTGAGAATATAGTTGATTTCTGCAGTCATTTTTGTCTGTTGTGGTTTACCCCTAGCCATAGAGATATTTTCTTCGTAACAGAATTGGCGACCATACTGGGGATTGAATCCTCTTTTTTCAGGGTTTGGAGTGTTTTTCTCCTTAGATTGCTCTCGTTCATATTGCGTTTCTTGTCGTATCTATGCTTGACAGCCTCTGTTCACTCTGGTTCTTAGTATTTCAGCCTTCTCCTTAGCCTAGCTTTGTTTTTGACACATATACGTGGGTTTTTTCTTATTAGTCGCATATATATGTGTTTTTTCCTTCTGCAAGTTGCGTACATACGCACTTTTCCCTTGAACAATCATGTACATCAACCTCTTTTTCTTGTTTGTTGGGTTTAGTGGTTGTTGGGTAGGTTTTGATGATTGTTGAGTCTTCTTGGGTCTCCTTAGTGACTGTTAAGTGTCTGTGGGATGGCAGGAAACCTGTCTTTAGTTGAATTTTTGGGCAGTGTCTTTATCATCATCTTTTCATTTTGATTGTCCTTGTACATTGGGTTGGGTGTTTTACTCCTTGGAATCCTACTTAAGTTGTATATTTCTATACACAGTAGATTCTTTATATATCAAGTTGTTGTTTAGTCCATGCCTTTTCATTTTTCTTATATTGAAAATACAAAAATATTAGGCCTTCTACATTGGTTAGAATTTTGATATTTTGAGTCTTTGTCATTTAGCTTAGTGCATGCAAAGAAAGATTGCATTTTTATTCAAAATTGCAAAACTAAAGTGAAAATTTCATTTTTAGTGTTGTCACAAGAGTTGGTTCTAGGTTGTAATAGAGCCAAGCCTTAGCATATTTTAAATGAAATAATAAGTCATCACTCAAAACTTGACTTGGGTTTCATGCAAGTAAATTCTGAGATCACCTCGAACCACTTTGATTTGAAGATGCCCCTTCCAATTCGAGAGGGATTTCTCAAATGTATGTCACGATAAGATATTCAATAAGACTAACGGTGGACAGAGCTATGGGTAACATAAATTTTTGGGTTTTTAGGATTTGGGGTTGAACCAGGAAGATAGTCCATTGGGCATGGAATCAAATGATCAAGCCAATAACATGAGTGTTCGACAATGGAAATCCATGGAACAGAGGCGAGATAGAAGTTGATTGGAGAGAGAAGGATTTAAAACGGTATGGCAGCAGAATAGAGAAGAAACATGTAAATACACGAGGAGCACTTAGCGATGAGTGAATTCCAAGCATAAATCAGTGGAAAGCGATGGTTGGGACAGAGCATCTAGCAAAGGATGAATTCTGAACATTCAGATCTCTGCAAAAAGCAACTTATAACCTATCTTGAAATAGAGCATATAACAAATGGATGAATTCCATTACAAACATAGTTATAAATTGGGAATAAAATGGAAATAAAACCAAGTGAAATTACATGAAAACAAAGGAATAATACATTCTTTGCAAACAAAATCACAAGAATCTCTGATATGGATAAAACATGCCTCTGCAATCTTTTATAAAACTGAAAATGAAATCTACAGCCCAGGAGTACTACCCCTGTGTTTTCTCCCCCCCCTTCTCCTTTACAAATATGCCTCATATATGTATTGAGGTCAAAAACCTCTTCAATCTAAAAGATAACAACAGTTACAACCAATTCTTGAAACTTTCTGCCATAGAAAATGGGCCAAACTGCTGAAAACTAGGGCTATGATTATGGATCTGTATCTCTCAAATAGAGACAATGATGTATAAACTGAAAGAGGATTTTGTGAATCTATTTATTTTGAGAAAAAACCTCTCTCAGTTCCCTGAGACCCCTTTTCATGTTCCCCAAATCTGCATTTAACAAACATGTGTCAAAACAAGAAAATATGAAATCCAAAAATTAGGGCTCGGAGATGGATTTGATTATCCCAATATGTGACACCTGTAGGAAAAATGAGAGAGGATAATGATATTTGATTTGTTAGGCACAAAATTCTCCAACCGTTTCTCAAAATGATCCTCCAGTCACTCAAAATCATTATTTGAAAATGATGACTCAGCATAGTAAAAAACCAAAAACGCCACATTTCTGAAAACAAACCTCATCTTGCGGGGGACTTTTGAATGACTTACAAAGCTCCAAATGAAATTATGAATACACCACTGGAAATATTAGGATCTTTATATGTCAATCGACTATTCGAACGTGGAAAATGGCCTCTCCAAGGCTGAGGAAAATGGTTTTCTCCCAAGGCATTTTTTTGCATATGACTGGAATCTCGATTTCGAGCCTTCGGGATTCGGGGAAATGAAGCATCGGTTATTTAAAATCTCGACGTCGGCCAAATCCCCAACACAGAATTTGTCTTTTACATTGCACTCTTTTAGGCCTTTGGGTTTCGGGTATCATGTCCTCAAGAGTTATGACATGCAAGGAATCCCGAATCAAAAAATCGTGATGGGATTAATTAGACAATAATCATTTGTTTTAATCTCTTAATTAATCATGATTAGCAATTAACCTTTAACCTTTCATGGATTTAAGCGTCAGGACTTCGATAACACTTGACGTGATAAATCCTGAATCATGAAATTGTGATGAGATTTATTAACGTTAATCTTTCTTAATATTTATTTGACCCGTCTTATCCTTTAATACTTTAGTGAATTCGGGGAATAGGGTTGTAGTTATTAAAATATCTACGTCGGCCAAATCCTCGACGAAAAAAAACCTGGACTTGTGATATTTTTCTCCATGTGGCTTAATTCTTGGTGTATGCGGTCGTTGCACTGCCAATGCTTCCATTCATTCTCGTTGTGACTCAATGCTCGAACATATGGTACATTTCTTTGATTCTCACGTGAACCCTGTCTTTGGATTTTTCGTGAGTTGTCTTGTGACTGTTATACTGTTGTGGCATTTGGGGTTGATTTGGCTTTATTTGACTGAAGATGATAGGTAGAAAACATTCAGTGATGTGCGTGACAGAAAAATGGTCGTTTTCTCACATCTACACTTTCAGTAGTTAAACACTATAAAAAAAATCCTCTCCTAAGTTACTGAAATAACAAATTTCAATATTCGTTACAACAAAGGCTCCATATAGGGATGGTGATTTCCTGCAAATAACCAATAACAATAGACCACGTTCCTTCATCCATTGGGTGACCTAAAATCATCCTTATCAAACTCTGAACTCTGTCGCTTTACTTGCACCTTTCCGAAACAAAAAACCGCTTATGCATTCATTGGGCTATGGAGTCGTAATGCTTTAAAACAAAACCATACTGGATTCCAAACTAAACCAGAAACATACTGAAAACCACTATTGCACTCTAGTGCTCAAAGTTAAGCTTATTTATATACATCACCTACTCTAACCAATATCATTGTTTTCTTAAAGTATAGGAAAACTTCCAAATCAACCAAGCGAGTATCCGACTAACAAACTTAATTATACTTCCATATTTGAGAAAAAGGATGACAAGAGCAGCTGCAAATTTCAAAACATGCTCTGGGAGCAGGTACTTACAATTTTGAAATTTATATTTCAAGAAGTCAGAAATAAAAAATTCATTCCCTCATTTTGACTCCATATAAACTGCTACTAGATCATAAAACTCACATAGAAATACCTCATTTTGTTGTTGTTTCAACTGACTGAAATGTTGTTTCTTGTTGCCTTTACTAAGTTGAATGTTAAATGTGGACTGCTCGATATTTGTTGGGGAAACATGCATGATCAACTTCTGATTTGAACCTGTCTGCTATCATTCATCATATCCCTGTAATTTGAATTCATCACTATGATATGATGGCCTATTACAATTGACAATTTTTAAGAGAGAAGAAGAGATATGTTCTTCTTTTCCTACATTACTGTCTTGATAATGATCAAATGAAAACTGAGTCTTAAAATATGCATCATGAAAAAAATTTTGATCACCCTCTCCAACAATGATATCTTTAGAGGATGTATCAAAGTTAAAAGTATCTTCATTGGACTCTTGAACAACAGATTCATATCTATTTTCAACCATAACATTCATACTTTTATGATCATCTCTTAGTTGATAAATAGGATTTGATGAAATTTCATTAGACAACAAATATTTAAAATCCTCTTTGTCATCACTATATTTATCGAATACTGGAAAATCAAAATAAAATCCTGAAGGTTTCTGCATTGAAAAATCAACAATTTGATCTTGAAACAGATTTCGAAAAATATCATTGTCTTCTTCATCATCAACAACCTTTACATCAAAATCTAAATGATTCTTGAACACCAAACATTCTTCGGGATGGTTAAACATGACAGGTACTTCTTTTTCATGAAACAAAACAGAGTCTACAAGATATTCAAGATTCTGTGGATGTTGCATATCTATCTCTTCTTTTGTTAAAGGAGGAGCTGTTCTGTGCAATTTCTGGATCAAGAAACTATTTTTTTCTTTCTCCTCTGTAGGTTGACCATGATACTGAATATCTTGTTCATGAATGTGATCACAAGAGCTATCATATCCTACTTTTGTATCAGCCAACTCTTCTTCATACTGATTATCTTCATCGACTTGAGAAATTCTTGATATTCCTTCCTCCTCTTCAAGAAGATGTGTTTGATCTGTTTGTCTTATGAATTTTATATTACAACAATCTTCAAAAAGTATTTTAGTTGAATAGATTCTTTTACAATGATGATGAAAAAGTATGTGAAAATCTTTCAATGAAGGAATACTAGAATGAGGTAAAAATTTATACCAGAGTCTAGCATCTCTTCCCAATGAAAACATAAACAGTTTCATGAGGACATCTTCATGATGTATATTTAATTCATCCATGAGCTTGTGGAATTCAAACAAGTGTTGAGCGGTATTGTCGTCCGCATATTCTCCAAATTTAGGAAGGACATCTTCCCAAACTTTAATGTCTGGAACAATGTTTGGAAAACCATACACATTTGTAAAGTCCAGAGGAGAAAACCTTGCAACAATCTGAGCAGCGAACAAATACGACATTTTGAGACCAGTGGAGTCACCAGTGAATCATGTAGAGTCTTCGAACCAATGATTCGCCGGGTGAATTATCACAACCAATTGAATGCCTATCCCTTGTTCACCATCAATAAATAGATCTGAACTTTTTATTGTATCCCAGGGAAGATAACTTCGTTCCTCCATCCCCGACAACGGCGCCAGAAAATGTTGTCGCAAGAGTTGGTTCTAGGCTGTAAGAGTGGGAAGATCTGTGGGTAACAAAAAGTTTTGGGTTTTTAGGATTTGGGGTTGAACCGGGAAGATAGTCCATTGGGCATGGAGTCAAATGATCAAGCCAATAACGTGAGTGTTCGGTAATGGAAATCCATGGAACAGAGGCGAGATAAAATATGACTACAGAGAGAAGGATTTAAAAAGGTATGGCAATGGAATATAGAAGAAACATATCAATACATGAGGAGAACTTAGAAATGAGTGAATTCCAAGAATAAATCAGTGGAAAGAGATGGTTGAGACAGAGCATCTAGCAAAGGATGAATTTTGAACCTTCAGATCTCTGCAAAAAACAACTTATAACCTATCCTGAAATAGAGCATCTAACAAATGGATGAATTCCATTACAAACACAGTTATAAATTGAAAAAAAAATGGAAATAAAACCAAGTGAAATGATGTGAAAACGAAGCAATAAGACATTCTCTGTAAACAAAATCACAAGAATCTTTGATATGGATAAAACATGCCTCTACAATCTTTTATAAAATTTAAAATGAAAGCTACAGCCCAGGAGTACTACCCCTGTGTTTTCTCCCCCCCCTCTCCCCCCTATCCTTTACAAATATGCCTCATATATGTATTGAGGTCGAAATCCTCTCTAATCTAAAAGATAACAATAGTTACAACCAATTCTTGAAACTTTCTGCCATAGAAAATGGGCCAAACTGCTGAAAACTAGGGTTTTGGTTATGGATCCGTATATCTCAAATAGAGACAATGGTGTATAAATAGAAAGAGGCTTTTTTGAATCTGTTTATTCTGAGAAAAAAACTCTCTCAGTTCCCTGAGACCCCTTTTCATTTTCCCCAAATTTGCATTTAACAAACATGTGTCAAAACAGGAAAATATGAAATCTGAAAATTAGGTCTCGGAGATGGATTTGATTCTCCCAATATGTGACACCTGTATGAAAAATGAGAGAGGATAATGATCTATGATTTGTAAGGAACACAATCCTCCAACCGTTTCTCAAAATTATCCTCCAGTCGCTCATAATCATCATTTGAAAATGATGACTCAACATAGTAAAAAAACAAAAATGCCACATTTCTGAAAATGAACCTCATCTTGCAGGGTACTTGTGAATGACTTACTAAGCTCCAAATGAAATTCTGAAGCCACAACTAGAAATATTAGGATCTTTATATGTCTATAGACTATTCGAACATGGAAAATGGCCTCTCCAAGGCTAAGAAAAATGGTTTTCACCCAAGGCATTTTTTTTCATATGACTGGAATCCCGATTTCGGGCCTTCGGGATTCGAGGAAACGAAGCAGTGGTTATTTAAAATATCCACGTAGGAAAAATCCATGATGGCCAAATCCCTAAAATAGAATTTGGATTTTACATTGCACTCTTTCGGGCCTTCGAATTTTGGGTATCATGTCCTCAAGAGTTATGACATGCAAGGAATCCTAAATCGCGAAATCGCGATGGGATTAATTAGACGATAAGCATTTGTTTTAATCTCTTAATTAATCACGATTAACAATTAACATTTAAACTTTCATGGATTTAAGTTTCATGACTTCAATAATACTTGACGTGAGAAATCCCGAATCACGAAATTGCGATGAGATTTATTAACGTTAATCTTTCTTAATATTTATTTGACGTGACTTATCCTTTAATACTTTAGTGAATTAGGGGATTGGGGCTGTAGTTATTAAAATATATATGTCGTCCAAATCCCCGACGACAAAAAACCCAGACTCATGAGCTTTTTCTCCATGTGTCTTAATGCTCGGTGTATGCGGTCATTGCATTGCTAATGCTTCCATTCATTCTCCTTGTGACTCAACGCTTGAACATATGGTACATTTCTTTGATTCTCATGTGAACCCTATCTTTGGATTTTTTGTGAGTTGTCTTGTGACTGTTATACCGTTGTGGCATTTGGGGTTGATTTCAGCGTTATTTGACTGAAGATCATAGGTAAAGAATATTTAGTGATGTGCATGATAGACAAATGGCCATTTTCTCACAT
The DNA here is from genome assembly GCA_009831015.1 of Picea engelmannii. Taxonomy (NCBI): domain Eukaryota; kingdom Viridiplantae; phylum Streptophyta; class Pinopsida; order Pinales; family Pinaceae; genus Picea; species Picea engelmannii. Next base: position 576,995 of record ML804987.1, on the reverse strand, counting down.
CTACATTTTCAGTAGTTAAACGCTATAAATTTTTTCTATCCTAAGTTATTGAAAGCCAAAATTTCAATATTCATTACAACATTTAGAAAACATATCATTCATTGGAAATTGAAGTTAGGACTTTTCATTGTATTCATATTTAATTTACTTTATGAGTCATAAAATCACTAGTTTCACGACCATAACTTTTGAGAAAGCATGGCCATTAAAATTAACGCTATAATTTAAAATTGATCAGTAAGGATTTTATTTTCTAAGGTGCACAAACTAGCTTAGGATTTAGTGCCTTGGAATAGGATTTTGTGAGTAAACTTCTCCAAGGCTATTAAATAAACATATGTGTCCAACTAAGGGAGTGGATAAATCCATTGTATAATTGGTAATATCAGGAGGCTCTTCTTAAACCAGAGTTAATCACGAGGTTGCGTGAGGTCGGTTGAAGGGATATCCCCCTGATACCTTCTTAGCATCATAGATATTTTTGGGGATCTATTTATATCTAGGGATCTTTCTAGTGCCCTTACTTCCATGAGAGGTGGTTCTTTCAAGGTTTCAGGCTTTGCTACCCTACCCATACGGTGGACCTGACTTATGACTGCTCGCCTGTGCATTGATTATACAGTGGTTGCTTAGTTGGTTGACTTAGGTGACACATAGGTTACTTGTAGGGGTTATTATGTAGGTACCCTAGGTCAGATAAGTGTCATACAACACACAACCTTTATGGAAGAATACCTCTCTGGGGGGATTTGAAAGACTGGTTGTTAATCCCACTAGGTCCCTTATAATTGATTATGTTACCTTCAATCTTTAGCAGGGAGTCTCATGCCCCTCTTGGGAGAGGAACACTAACTTTAGGGAAGGAGGCCCCTTTCAACCACTTTATCTTGTTTGTGTGCATATTGGTCGTTTGATTATTTTTGGTGTGCTCTTTGATTACTAGTTGGCCTTATGATTTGTTTTTATATCTTGAGTCTTAAGTTATCGTGGAGTCAAACCAACGTTCCCGCTAGTCTCACCGCTTGTTACATTTACCACTAGATTTTGAGTATTTTCCTTCTAAAAGGTGTAGAGTTATTACACGTGGTACACACACCTCCATTTTTCAGACTCGTGATTCTACAAGGATGAGTACTGAATTGATTCATCAAAATATTGGGAGCCCTCGACTCCCACACCTACTATAGTTAATGGCACCCCTTCGACTCTTGCAAACACAATGGTTGTAGTGTTGAAGGCACCTATCATCACTGACGTTTGTCCTATAGTGAATTCTCAACCTATTGTCAAAAAACCATTTGGGTCTCTTGGTCACTCACCGGGCTATAATGTTCAGTCCATCCCTATGGCCTCTAGTCCTTTTTCCTATGGTATGCCAAATTTTACCTCGCAGTTTTCAAACTCCATCCCAGCAACTGGCCCTAATGCTCGCATTGGACTTGGGGGCCCAACACCTCCTTATACTCATTTTTCATTTGGTGGCTCTCAGATCCCTCAAACGACTCTTATAGTGGGAGTTATTCATTCTTTTAAACCTAGGTCTATCCTTGTTGTTTCTGGGTGGAGTAACTAACCTGTCAAAAAATATTCTTCTCAAGTTTCGTCATATACCCTCACCTCCTCAGTGTCGATTACGACCAACACATTTGGCACGACGAATCCACCTTTATCCTTCAGATTCACACCTTGAGGAGGTCAGTTTTACACCTTGGGAAAACCCCAACCTAGAGCCACTCTGGCTGATGGAAGGTTTTATAAACCCCATCAGAACATTCCTACTGGAATGATGCCCAACCAACCTCTTATGAATCATCCTGGAGGAGGGCCTTACAATCGAGGACATGGCCATGGTGCTTTCCAGAACCCTGGATGGGATACAGTTCCCCAAACACAATATTTCTAGGGAGCTTGGGGCTAGATGTCGCAACCCCGTCACCCTTTTTTGGCCACGATAAACTTTCCCTAATTGTCTAAGTTGATGAACGACCCTATGTGTCATGATCCTACATGCCCCCCCATTCCCACCAAGATTCCTTCTGATATTCTGAAATTTGAAGGTAAGAATAGAGAGGATCCCAGTGATCACGTCACCACCTTTAACCTATGGTGATCTTTGAATTCCCTTAATGACGATTCCATTCGGTTAAGATTATTTCAACACACCCTCATTGGGGTTGCCATGAAATGGTATATCGAGCTACCTAGGGGGACATATGGGACCTTTAGTCATATGGTGATAGTATTTCTTAACCACTTCCAATTGTCGGTTTGTTATGATGTTGGCCTAGAACTTCTGTCGAATTTATGCTAGGACACAACCACTGATATCTCAAATCACATCTAGGAGTGGTGTAGACAGAAGATGTTGACCAAGACATGCATCCCCCCAGATTTACTATTAGAATGGTTCCTTAAGTCCTTGCAACCTCCTATCTCGAAGGATGTTCCTACATCCAGGGTTACATCTGAGGAAGAAGAAATCTTCAAAGCGCATTAGTTAGATCTTATATATGCTCAGTCTAGGATGTTATACCAGATTCTTCCAGACACACCAAGGTCAAACTATGACCCTAGAAAAAAGCCCGAACCTCATGCCGATGTCAATGTAGGCTCTGCCAATGTGAATTCCACAAACTTTGTGACAAGCCATTTGAAAGAATTGTCTCTAAACTAGTCTACAGGAGGGCCAACTTCATCTGCATCTTCCAATCCCACTCAGTCGACGGATGTACATTCCGTGCAATCGTCAACCGACCCAAATGGTAACCAATAACTAGGCAGGAATAAGAAGAAAGGACGTAATAGTAATCGTAAGGGTGGGAAGAATAATAATAAACCCAAGGACAATGGTAATAATGAGAAGACAAATAATAATGTTGGTGAGGGAAAGAAAGAAAGGCATAAGGTAAAATGTCCCTGTAAGATTTGTACAGACGATCATCTTACTCATTTATGCCCCAAACTTTCTGAAGTTGCGAGGATCTTATCTCTACCACCCATCGTGCTGACGAATCCTTTCCCACATAACCAACACATGGCCTAGAGCTCCTAAAATGATGGAAATGTGGCCAGTGGGAGTCAAACCCCACCGACACAAGAAGGTGACTGTTTGTGCATCAATATGGTCAATTCTTAGGTTAATGTAGCCACCTAGTCTCATGATTGCAATTCTTCGCAAACTGTACCTGGTCTAGAATCTCCTCCTCCTCCTCCCCTGGAGAAACCTTTGTAGATCGAAAAACCAAAGCTACCACCTCTTATTCCGAAAGGAGTACTCAAGTGATCTACCCACAATCCAAATTCTAGAGCCCCCCATAGTTACTCTATTTTTGAGGACCTAAGTCAAACCCCTTGTGCAATTTCAGCTTTGGAGGTACTCCAGACGTGTCCTTCACAGAGGAATTCCTTGGTATCTGCATTAGGAGTTCTAGACCCTAGTGGATCAAAATTTATCAATTTTGACATCAAATATGTGAATCCTCACTTGCCTTACCATTTGGCATTCAAAATCAATGTGGGTTACTCAAAGTATACCATCAAACATGCAGTTGTTGAGGAAGGCGTTGCTACATGTGTGATGTCCTTGATCTGTTGGAAATATCTCAGCTCTCCGACTCTCTCTCAATATCTGACCATTTTGACTGCTTTTGATGGTTGTTCCTTCTGTCCTCACGGTATTATTCTTGTATTTCCGGTCTAGTTAGGTGGGAAGACGGTAGAGGTGGATGTCGAGGTGGTTCATGCACCCCCTTATTATAACTTGTTACTAGAATGCAATTTGACTTATGCTATGACTGTCGTTGTATCGTCCATCTTTCACAATCTTTGTTTTCCTCACGATTGGAAGATCATGATGGTCGACCAGTTATCCTTTGCATATGCTAGCCCTAATGCATCTATTGGACTGTCGATCCCCATGGTTGACAATTCTTAGCTAGCAAATGAGAATATCGGTGTCAGAATATATTCATCCCTTATGGGTACCTTCGACTTCATGGAACCGATTAACCATGTTTATGCCATGTCCAATAGGCTCATTTCGTCAGAGAGGTTCGTTCCTTTCCAAACTTCCTATTTTAACGGTGTGTGGACCCTACCTTCCTCAAATTCATCTTGTGAATGTCAGTCACATGCTGGAATGACCATGCCACTATTGACAGTGGAGATAATGTATCAAGTTGTTCTTGACTCTTCCACCGATACCGATCCTATTACCTCGCACACTATTCAATAACTTCAAGGTTTACAGGGGAAATCTAACATTTTACTTTGGTTTATAGTAAATGTTGGCACAAGAGCAGACCCGGGGTTCAACACTAAAACAACACACCAACAAATCCCTAACTATCGACCTTTTTGTCAACACCTGTGAAGTAGATGAAGTCTCACCCGAGGTAGAGGCAGGGGTGGTTGTAAGACTCAGTTGTCTGCACCCTTAGCTGGGAAACATATATGTGATTGTACTACTTAATAAATCAGTTAGCACCGTTAGTTCCTCAATATACAATCAATAATCACTTCACTGATAAAACAAGGCTTCGCAGCATTAACGTACTTCAGCACTTAACATCAATAGATAGGTCAGATCTAGCAGATCAAGAACTCAACACATTCATATGGATCATATATAACATTCTTATACATCATTAGCACTAAGCATACACATATCTATCTAATCATCTCAAAGTACTTAGCAAAAGAAGATATAAACACATCTAGACAAGCACAAAGCAAGACAACACAGTGTTTACGTGGTTCACCCCCACCTTGGGGCTACGTCCACCAAATGTTCTTCTTTATTTTCTTCAGTCAATCAGTTACAAGCACAGAGCCATAAAAACCCTACTTCTCACATGACAGAAGATCTACGCATCTTGCTAGATCATTCTTCCTTGCATTCTAGCACTAAGCCCTCCACAATCTATTACAAAGACCTGCACTTAGCTCTGCAAGTCTCTTACAGTCATGCACAAAGAGATTATAGACTCTACTTTCACTTAGAATACATTCATATCACATAGATGCACTATTCAACTTCTCTCTCTCCTTTCTATCTAGCCTAGGCATCTATTTATATATTACAAAATAGGCCTAAACAAGTACTCATGGTAATAGGGATGTACACATTTTCATATAGACATGAGCTCATAAACTGGCTCATATGTTCATCTCACTTTTCCTCTTAATAAGGATTAGCAATAGTCCCAAAGGAATATTCTTTATTCTGTTTAAATAGATTATTCCTACTGCAGGTTTCAAACATTATAGGTTGTTATAGCAAAATTTGTCTCACCCCATGCAATCTTGCACAGAAGGCCTTTTTCCATTTCCCCATGCAGAATTTTAATCCTTTTTTGAAAATCCTAGAGATAAAAATACAATTTTTCCACATATACACACCTTGCCCACTATAGAACATGCGTATATTCAGGTTGCACCACTACATCCCATGTACATCGAGAAATGTGCCCAGAATTGAAAAATGGTGTCGGGTTTCCATGTCACGACATGATATCAATGATCCTTGGCCTTCCATATACTAGAAACGTTCCAACTCAGCCCTTCAATTCCACTTGAAGGCTACAAATGAGCCAATTCCGAGCTATGGAAAAGAAGAGAAATAATTCAACTTTGAGAAAAAAGTTACCCCGGAGGAATTATTCATTTCACATTGAGTCTGCATCCCTTTGTCCTTTGAGAACTTCATTGTCTCTCTTATATGAGCTTGCCTTTGGTGGAGTATTGAAGTGGTGGAGGCCCAGCTGGAAGGAACTTAGTTTCTCAGTTCCGAACGTCCCGACACAAGAGTCTATAATTTATTCACTTCTTCTGATTACATCTTAATAAAAATACTTTTTTCTCGTGCAATTGATATCTTGAAAATATTTGAATTATTATTACATTGGAGAATTTGTTATGAATGTTAATGGATTATGCTATTGAATGTGCTAGCATCATATATTATCACTATATGCTTACTTTTCTTGGTTTTTTAGGACTAGTTGCAGGTATATTGCTTTGGGTTAAGCTCTCAACGGTGGACTTCATCGAACATCTGGACGAGGTAGGCCTTTTATCTTGTCTTGCTAGCATATGTGTTTATATAGAATACTTGAGAATAGAGTTGATTTCTGCAGTCATTTCTGTCTGTTGTGGTTTACCCCTAGCCATAGAGATATTTTCCTCGTAACAAAATTGGTGACCATACTGGGGATTGAATCCTCTTTTTTCATGGTTTGGAGTGTTTTTCTCCTTAGATTGCTCTCGTTCATATTGTGTTTCTTGTCGTATCTATGCTTGACAGCCTCTGTTTACTCTGGTTCTTAGTATTTCAGCCTTCTCCTTAGCCTAGCTTTGTTTTTGACACATATACGTGGGTTTTTTCTTATTAGTCGCATATATACGTGTTTTGTCCTTCTGCAAGTTGCGTACATACACACTTTTCCCTTGAACAATCACGTACATCAACCTCTTTTTCTTGTTTGTTGGGTTTAGTGGTTGTTGGGTAGGTTTTGATGATTGTTGAGTCTTATTGGGTCTCCGTAGTGACTGTTAAGTGTCTGTGGGATGGCAAGAAACATGTCTTTGGTTGAATTCTTGGGCGGTGTCTTTCTCATCATCTTTTCATTTTGATTATCCTTGTACATTGGGTTGGGTGTTTTTCTCCTTGGAATCCTACTTAAGTTGTATATTTATATACATAGTAGATTCTTTATATATCAAGTTGTTGTTTAGTCCTTGCCTTTTCATTTTTCTTATATTGAAAATATAAAAATATTAGGCCTTTTACATTGGTTAGAATTTTGATATTTTGAGTCTTTGTCATTTAGCTTAGTGCATGTAAAGAAAGATTGCATTTTTATTCAAAATTGCAAAACTGAAGTGAAAATTGCATTTTTAGTATTGTCACGAGAGTTGGTTCTAGGTTGTAATAGAGCCAAGCCTTAGCACATTTTAAATGAAATAATAAGTCATCACTCAGAACTTGACTTGGGTTGCATGCAAGTAAATTCTGAGATCACCTCGAACCACTTTGATTTGAAGCTGCCCCTTCCAATTCGAGAGGGATTTCTCAAATGTATGTCACGATAAGATATTCAATAATACTAACGGTGGATAGAGTTGTGGGTAACATAAATTTTTGGGTTTTTAGGATTTGGGGTTGAACCAGGAAGATAGTCCATTGGGCATGGAATCAAATGATCAAGCCAATAACGTGAGTGTTCGACAATGGAAATCCATGGAACAGAGGCGAGAGAGAAGTTGATTGGAGAGAGAAGGATTTAAAAAGGTATGGCAGTGGAATAGAGAATAAACATATCAATACACAAGGAGCAATTAGCGATGAGTGAATTCCAATCATAAATCAGTGGAAAGCGATGGTTGGGACAGAGCATCTAGCAAAGGATGAATTCTGAACCTTCAGATCTCTGCAAAAAGCAACTTATAACCTATCCTGAAATAGAGCACATAACAAATGGATGAATTCCATTACAAACATAGTTATGAATTGGGAAGAAAATGGAAATAAAACCAAGTGAAATGACGTGAAAACGAAGGAATAATACATTCTTTGCAAAGAAAATCACAAGAATCTTTGATATGGATAAAACATGCCTCTGCAATCTTTTATAAAACTAAAAATGAAATCTACAGCCCAGGAGTACTACCCCTATGTTTTCTTCCCCCCCCCCTCTCCTTTACAAATATTCTTGATATATGTATTGAGGTCGAAATCCTCTCCAATCTAAAAGATAACAACAGTTACAACCAATTCTTGAAACTTTCTGCCATAGAAAATGGGCCAAACTGTTGAAAACTAGGGTTGTGATTATGGATCTGTATCTCTCAAATAGAGACAATGATGTATAAACTGAAAGAGGATTTTGTGAATCTATTTATTCTGAGAAAAAACCTCTCTCAGTTCCCTGAGACCCCTTTTCATGTTCCCCAAATCTGCATTTAACAAACATGTGTCAAAACAAGAAAATATGAAATCCAAAAATTAGGGCTTGGAGGTGGATTCGATTATCGCAATATGTGACACCTGTAGGAAAACGGAGAGAAGATAATGATCTTTGATGTGTTAGTCACAAAATACTCCAACCGTTTCACAAAATGATCCTCCAGTCGCTCAGAATCATCATTTGAAAATGATGACTCAACATAGTAAAAAAACAAAAAACGCCACATTTTTTAAAACAAACCTCATCTTGCGGGGGAATTTTGACTGACTTACAAAGCTCCAAATGAAATTATGAATACCCCACTAGAAATATTAGGATCTGTAGATTTCGATCGACTATTCAAACGCGGAAAATGGCCTCTCCACGGCTGAGGCAAATGGTTTTTGCCCAAGGCATTTTTTTGCATATGACTGGAATCTCGAATTCGAGCCTTCGGGATTCGGGGAAATGAATCAACGATTATTTAAAATCTTGACGTTAGCCAAATCCCCAAAATAGAATTTGGCTTTTACATTGCACTCTTTCAGGCCTTTGGGTTTCGAGTATCATGTGCTCAAGAGTTATGACATGCAAGGAATCCCGAATCGAAAAATCGCGATGGGTTTAATTAGACAATAATAATTTGTTTTAATCTCTTAATTAATCACGATTAGCAATGAACCTTTAACCTTTCATGGATTTCAGCGTTAGGAATTCGATAATACTTGACGTGAGAAATCTTGAATCGCGAAATTGCGATGAGATTTATTAGCGTTAATCTTTCTTAATATTTATTTGACCCATCTTATCCTTTAATACTTTAGTGAATTCAGGGATCGGGGCTGTAGTTATTAAAATATCTACGTTGGCCAAATCCCCGACGAAAAAAAACCTGGACTTGTGATATTTTTCTCCATGTGGCTTAATTCTTGGTGTATGTGGTCGTTGCACTGCCAATGCTTCCATTCATTCTCCTTGTGACTCAACGCTCAAACATATGGTACATTTCTTTGATTCTCACGTGAACCCTGTCTTTGGATTTTTCGTGAGTTGTCTTGTGACTGTTATACTATTGTGGAATTTGGGGTTGATTTTGGTTTTATTTGAATAAATATGATAGGTAGAGAAGATTTAGTGATGTGCGTGACAGAAAAATGGTCGTTTTCTCACATCTACACTTTCAGTAGTTAAACACTATAATTTTTTTTCTCTCCTAAGTTACTGAAATAAACAATTTCAATATTCGTTACAACAAAGGCTCCATATAGGGATGGTGATTTCCTGCAAAGAACCAAGAATAGTAGACCATGTTCCTTCATCCATTGGGTGACCTAAAATCATCCTTATCAAACTCTGAACTCTATCGCTTTACTTACACCTTTCCAAAACAAAAAACCGCTTATGCATTCATTGGGCTATGGAGTCGTAATGCTTTAAAACAAAACCATACTGGATTCCAAACTAAACCAGAAACATATTGAAAACCACTATTGTACTCTAGTGATCAAAGTCAAACTTATTTATATACATCACCTATTCTAACCGATATCACTGTTTTCTTAAAGTATAGGAAAACTTCCAAATCAACCAAGCGAGTATCCAACTAACAAACTTAATTATACTTCCATATTTGAGAAAAAGGATGACAGGAGCAGCTGCAAATTTCAAAACATGCCCTGGGAGCAGGTACTTACAATTTTGAAATTTAGACTTCGAGAAGTCAGAAATAAAAAATTCATTCCCTCATTTTGACTCCATATAAACTGCTACTAGATCATAAAAGTCACATAGAAATACCTCATTTTGTTGTTGTTTCAACTGACTGAAATGCTGCTTCTTGTTGCCTTTACTAAGCTGAATGTTAAATGTGGACTGCTCAATATTTGTTGGGGAAACATGCATGATCAACTTCTGATCTGAACCTGTCTGCTCTCTTTCATCATATCCCTGTAATTTGAATTCATCACTATGATATGCTAGCCTATTACAATTGACAATTTTTAAGAGAGAAGAAGAGATATGTTCTTCATTTCCTACATTACTGTCTTGATAATGATCAAATGAAAATTGAGTCTGAAAATATGCATCATGAAAAAATTTCCGATCATCCTCTCCAACAATGATATCTTTAGAGGATGTATCAAAGTGAAAAGGATCTTCATTGGACTCTTGAACAACAGATTCATATCTATTTTCAACCATAACATTCATACTTTTATGATCATATCTTAGTTGATAAATAGGATTTGATGAAATTTCATTAGACAACAAATCTTTAAAATCCTCTTTCTCATCACTATATTTATCGAATACTAGAAAATCAAAATAAAATCCTGAAGGTTTCTGCATTGAAAAATCGGCAATTTGATCTTGAAACAGATTTCGAAAAATATCATTGTCTTCTTCATCATCAACAGCCTTTACATCAAAATCTAAATCATTCTTGAACACCAAACATTCTTTAGGATGGTTAAACATGACAGGCACCTCTTTTTCATGAAACAAAACAGAGTCTACAAGATATTCAAGATTCTGTGGATGCTGCATATCTATCTCTTCTTTTGTTAAAGGAGGAGCTGTTCTGTGCAATTTCTGGATCAAGCAACTATTTTTTTCCTTTTCTTCTGTAGGTTGACAATGATGTTGAATATCTTGTTCATGAATGTGATCATAAGAGCTATCATATCCTACTTTTTTATCATCCAACTCTTCTTCATACTGATTATCTTCATCGACTTGAAAAATTCCTGATATTCCTTCCTCCTCTACAAGAAAATGTGTTTGATCTGTTTGTCTTATGAATTTTATATTAAAACAATATTCAAAAAGTATTTTAGTTGAATAGATTCTTTTACAATGCTGATGAAAAAGTATGTGAAAATCTTTCAATGAAGGAATACTGGAATGATTTAAAAAATTATATCAGATTCTAGCATCTCTTCCCAATGAAAACATAAACAGTTTCATGAGGACATCTTCATGATGTATATTTAATTCATCCATGAGCTTGTGGAATTCAAACAAGTGTTGAGTGGGATTGTCGTCCGCATATTCTCCAAATTTAGGAAGGACATCTTCCCAAACTTTAATGTCTGGAACAATGTTTGGAAAACCATACACATTTGTAAAGTCCAGAGGAGAAAACCTTGCAACAATCCGAGCGGCGAACGAATACGACATTTTGAGACCAGTGGAGTCACCAATGAATCATGTAGAGTCTTCAAACCAATGAGTCTCTAGGTGAATGATCACAGCCAATTGAATGCCTATCCCTTGTTCACCATCAAGAAAATGTTCTCGCAAGAGTTGGTTCTAGGCTGTAATAGAGGCAAGCCTTAGCACATTTTAAATGAAATAATAAGTCATCACTCAGAACTTGACTTGGGTTGCATGCAAGTAAATTCCGAGATCACCTCAAACCACTTTGATTTGAGGTTACCCCTTCCAATCTGAGAGGGATTTCTCAAATGTATGTCATGATAAGATATTCAATAAGACTAATAGTGGGAAGATCTGTGGGTAACAAAAAATTTTGGGTTTTTAGGATTTGGGGTTGAACCGGGAAGATAGTCCATTGGGCATTGTGTCAAATGATCAAGCCAATAACATGAGTGTTCGGAAATGGAAATCCATGGAACAAAGGTGAGATAAAATATGACTGCAGAGAGAAGGATTTAAGAAGGTATGGCAATGGAATATAGAATAAACATATCAATACATGAGGAGCACTTAGCGATGAGTGAATTCCAAGAATAAATCAGTGGAAAGAGATGGTTGGGACAGAGCATCTAGCAAAGGATGAATTTTGAACCTTCAGATCTCTGCAAAAAACAACTTATAACCTATCCTAAAATAGAGAATCTAACAAATGGATGAATTACATTACAAACACAGTTATAAATTGGGAACAAAATGGAAATAAAACCAAGCGAAATGATGTGAAAAGGAAGCAATAAGACATTCTCTGTAAACAAAATCACAAGAATCTTTGATATGGATAAATCATGTCTCTACAATCTTTTATAAAAATGAAAATGAAAGATATAGCCCAGGAGTACTACCACTGTGTTTGCTTCCCCCCCCCCCCCTCTCCTTTAAAAATATGCCTCATATATGTATTGAGGTCGAAATCCTCTCTAATCTAAAAGATAACAATAGTTACAACCAATTCTTGAAACTTTCTGCCATAGAAAATGGGCCAAACTGCTGAAAACTAGGGCTGTGGTTACGGATCTGTATATCTCAAATAGAGACAATGGTGTATAAATAGAAAGAGGATTTTTTGAATCTGTTTATTATGAGAAAACAACTCTCTCAGTTCCCTAAGACCCCTTTTCATTTTCCCCAAATTTGCATTTAACAAACATGTGTCAAAACAGGAAAATATGAAATCTGAAAATTAGGTCTCGGAGATGGATTTGATTCTCCCAATATGTGACACCTGTATGAAAAATGAGAGAGGCTAATGATATATGATTTGTAAGGAACACAATCCTCCAACCGTTTCTCAAAATTATCCTCCAAACGCTCATAATCATCATTTGAAAATGATGACTCAACATAGTAAAAAAACAAAAATGCCACATTTCTGAAAATGAACCTCATCTTGCAGGGTACTTTTGAATGACTTACCAAGCTCCAAATGAAATTCTGAAGCCACCACTGGAAATATTAGGATCTTTATATGTCGATCAACTATTCGACCGTGGAAAATGGCCTCTCCAAGGCTAAGAAAAATGGTTTTCACCCAAGGCATTTTTTTGCATATGACTGGAATCCCGATTTCGGGCCTTCGGGATTCGGGGAAACGAAGCAGTGGTTATTTAAAATCTCCATGTAGGACAAATCCATGATGGCCAAATCCCTAAAATAGAATTTGGATTTTACATTGCACTCTTTCGGGCCTTCGAGTTTCGGGTATCATGTCCTCAAGAGTTATGACATGCAAGGAATCCTGAATCGAGAAATCGCGATGGGATTAATTAGACGATAATCATTTGTTTTAATCTCTTAATTAATCACGATTAACAATTAACATTTAAAAATTCGTGGATTTAAGTTTCAGGACTTCAATAATACTTGACGTGAGAAATCCCGAATCACGAAATTGCGATGAGATTTATTAACGTTAATCTTTCTTAATATTTATTTGACGTGACTTATCCTTTAATACTTTAGTGAATTAGGGGATCGAGGCTGTAGTTATTAAAATATATATGTCGGCCAAATCCCCAACGACAAAAAACCCAGACTCATGAGCTTTTTCTCCATGTGTCTTAATGCTCGGTATATGCGGTCGTTGCACTGCTAATGCTTCCATTCATTCTCCTTGTGACTCAACGCTCGAACATATGGTACATTTCTTTGATTCTCACGTGAACCCTATCTTTGGATTTTTTGTGAGTTGTCTTGTGACTGTTATACCGTTGTGGCATTTGGGGTTGATTTCGGAATTATTTGACTGAAGATCATAGGTAAAGAATATTCAGTGATGCGCGTGATAGACAAATGGCCATTTTCTCACATCTACATTTTCAGTAGTTAAACGCTATAAATTTTTTCTCTCCTAAGTTACTGAAAGCCAAAATTTCAATATTCATTACAACATTTAGAAAACATATCATTCATTGGAAATTGAAGTTAGGACTTTCCATTGTATTCATATTTACTTTACTTCATGAGTCATAAAATCACTAGTTTCACGACCACAACTTTTGAGTAAGCATGGCCATTAAAATTAAAGCTATTATTTAAAATTGATTAGTAACGATTTTATTTTCTAAGGTGCACAAACTAGCTTAGGATTTAGTGCCTTGGAATAGGATTTTGTGAGTAAACTTCTCCAAGGCTATTAAATAAACATATGTGTCTAACTAAGGGAGTGGATAAATCCATTGTATAATTGGTAATATCAGGAGGCTCTTCTTAAACCAGAGTTAATCACGAGGTTGCACGAGGTCGGTTGAAGGGATATCCACCCGATACCTTCTTAGCATCATAGATATTTCTGGGGATCTATTTATATCTAGGGATCTTTCTAGTGCCCTTACTTCCATGAGAGGTGGTTCTTTCAAGGTTTCAGCCTTTGCTACCCTACCCATACGGTGGACCTGACTTATGACTGCTCTCCTGTGCATTGATTATATAGTGGTTGCTTAGTTGGTTGACTTAGGTGCCACATAGGTTACTTGTAGGGGTTATTATGTAGGTACCCTAGGTCAGATAAGTGTCATACAACACACAACCTTTATGGAATATTACCTCTCCGGGGGGATTTGAAAGACTGGTTGTTAATCCCACGAGGTCCCTTATAATTGATTATGTTACCTTCAATCTTTAGCAGGGAGTCTCATGCCCCTCTTGGGAGAGGCATACCTACTTTAGGGAGGGAGGCCCCTTTTAGCCACTTTATCTTGTTTGTGTTCATATTGGTCGTTTGATTATTTTTGGTGTGCTCTTTGATTACTAGTTGGCCTTATGATTTATTTTTATATCTTGAGTCTTAAGTCATCGTGGAGTCAAACCAACGTTCCCACCAGTCTCACCGCTTGTTACATTTACCACCATATTTTGAGTATTTTCCTTCTAAAAGGTGTAGAGTTATTAGACGTGGTACACACACCTCCATTTTTCAGACTTGTGATTCTAGAAGGATGAGTACTGAATTGAGTCATCAAAATATTGGTAGCCCCTCGACTCCCACACCTACTATAGTTAATGGCACCCCTTCGACTCTTGCAAACACAATGGTTGTAGTGTTGAAGGAACCTATCATCACTGATGTTTGTCCTATAGTGAATTCTCAACCTATTGCTACAAAACCATTTGGGTCTCTTGGTCACTCACCGGGCTATAATGTTCAGTCCATCCCTATGGCCTCTAGTCCTTTTTCCTATGGTATGCCAAATTTTACCTCACAGTTTTCAAACTCCATCCCGGCTACTGTCCCTAATGTTAGCATTGGACTTGGGGGCCCAACACCTCCTTATACTCATTTTTCATTTGGTGGCTCTCAGATCCCTCAAACGACTCTTATGGTGGGAGTTATTCCTTCTTTTAAACCCAGGTCTATCCTTGTTGTTTCTGGGTGGAGTAACTAACCTGTCAGAAAATATTCTTCTCAAGTTTCATCATATACCCTCACATCCTCAGTGTCGATTCCGACCAAGACATTTGGCATGACGAATCCACCTTTATCCTTCAGATTCACACCTTGAGGAGGTCAGTTTTACACCTTGGGAAAACCCCAAACTAGATCCACTCTGGCTGGGGGAAGGTTTTATAAACCCCATTAGAACATTCCTACTGGAATGATGCCCAACCAACCTCTTATGAATCATCCTGGAGGAGGGCCTTACAATCCCGGACATGGCCATGGTGCTTTCCAGAACCCTGTATGGGATATAGTCCCCCAAACACAATATTTCTAGGGAGCTTGGTGCCAGATGTCACAACCCCGTCACCCTTTTTTGGCCACGATCAACTTTCCATAATTGTCTAAGTTGATGACTGAACCTGTGCGTCATGATCCTACATGCCCCCCCATTCCCACCAAGATTCCTTCGGATATTCTGAAATTTGAAGGTAAGAATAGCGAGGATCCCAGTGATCACGTCACCACCTTTAACCTATGGTGATCTTTGAATTCCCTTAATGACGATTCCATTCGGTTAATATTATTTCAACACACCCTCATTGGGGTTGCCATGAAATGGTATATCGAGCTACCTAGGGGGACATATGGGACCTTTAGTCAGATGGTGATAGTATTTCTTAACCACTTCCAATTGTCGGTTTGTTATGATGTTGGCCTATAAATTTTGTCGAATTTACGCTAGGACACAACCACTCATATCTCAGATCACATCCAGGAGTGGCGTAGACAGAAGATGTTGAACAAGACCTGCATCCCCCCAGATTTACTATTAGAATGGTTCCTTAAGTCCTTGCAACCTCCTATCTCGAAGGATGTTCCTACATCCAGGGTTACATCTGAGGAAGAATAAATATTCAAAGTGCATTAGTTAGATCTTATATATGCTCAGTCTGGGATGTTATACCAGATTCTTCTAGATGCACCAAGGTCAAACTATGACCCTAGACAAAAGCTCGAACCTCATGCCGATGTCAATGTAGGCTCTGCCAATGTGAATTCCACAAACTTTGTGACAAGCCATTTGAAAGCGTTGTCTCTAAACTAGTCTACAGCAGGGCCAACTTCATCTGCATCTTCTAATCCCACTCAGACGACGGATGTACATTCCGTGCAATCGTCAACCGACCCAAATGGTAACCAACAACCAGGCAGGAATAAGAAGAAAGGACATAATAGTAATCATAAGGGTGGGAAGAATAATAATAAACCCAAGGACAATGGTAATAATGAGAAGACAAATAATAATGTTGGCGGGGGAAAGAAAGAAAGGCATAAGATAAAATTTCCCTATAAGATTTGTACAGACGATCATCTTACTCATTTATGCCCCAAAATTTTGGAAGCTACGAGGCTCTTATCTCTACCACCCATCGTGCTGACGAATCCTTTCCCACATAACGAACACATGGCCTAGAGCTCCTAAAATGCTGGAAATGTGGCCAGTGGGAGTCAAATCCCGCCGACACAAGAAGGTGACTCTTTGTGCATCAATATGGTCAATTCTTAGGTTAATGTAGCCACCTAGTCTCGTGATTACAATTCTTCGCAAATTGTACCTGGTCTAGAATCTCCTCCTCCTCCCTCGGAGAAACCTTTGTAGATCGAAAAACCAAAGCCACCACCTCTTATTCCGAAAGGAGTACTCAAGTGATCTACCCACAATCCAAATGCTAGAGCCCCCCATAGTTACTCTATTGTTGAGGACCTGAGTCAAACCCCTTGTGCAATTTTATCTTTGGAGGTACTCCAGACGTGTCCTTCACAGAGGAATTCCCTGGTATCTGCATTAGGAGTTCTAGACCCTAGTGGCTCAAAATTTATCAATTTTGACATCAAATATGTGAATCCTTACTTGCCTTACCATTTGGCATTTAAAATCCACGTGGGTTACTCGAATTATACCATCAAACATGCAGTTGTTGAGGAAGGCGTTGCTACATGTGTGATGTCCTTGATCTATTGGAAATATCTCAGCGCTCCGACTCTCTCTCAATATTTGACCATTTTGACTTCTTTTGATGGTTGTTCCTTATGCCCTCACGGTATTATTCCTATATTTCTGGTCTAGTTATTTGGGAAGATGGTAGAGGTGGATGTCGAGGTGGTTCATGCACCCCCTTATTATAACTTATTACTAGAGTGCAATTGGACTTATGCTATGACTGTCGTTGTATCGTCCATCTTTCGCAATATTTGTTTTCCTCACGATGGGAAGATCATGATGGTTGACTAGTTATCCTTTGCATATGCTAGCCCTAATGCATCTGTTGGACTGTCGATCCCCATGGTTGACAATTCTTAGCTGGCAAATGAGAATATCGGTGTCAGAATATAGTCATCCCTTATGGGTACCTTCGACTTCATGGAACCGATTCACGATGTTTACGCCATGTCCAATAGGCTCATTTTGTCAGAGAGGTTCGTTCCTTTCCGCACTTGCTATTTTAACGGCGTGTGGACCCTACCTTCCTTAAATTCATCTTGTGAATGTCAGTCACATGCTGGAATGGCCATGCCACTATTGACAGTGGAGATAATGTATCAAGTTGTTCTTGAATCTTCCACCGATACCGATCCTATTACCTCGACGACGAACGAGGAGGATCATGTTCTTAAGCTCATGTGGGCCACTTCGTTGTCTTTCTCACATGACTGCCTCGATGAGACTTTTCCCTTGGATGAAGATATCATCAAAGCCATGAATGGTTCTGACAAACCCTGGGATAATATGCATCATCGCTCCTATTTTCTCCCAAAGCTTGCTAGAATCGAACAAGATGACTCTCGATCTACTTTGAGAGAGATGCTCAGTAATGTAGTAGTTCCACTTGATACACATGAAATTTATGCCAAAGGAAATTTGGCGAGTATCTCTCCTACCATCACGATCGATATCTCTCGTACCCCTGGAAATATTGAAAATGTACATATCGGTACAGATGTTTTGCCAGAAGAAATATTGATCTACACCGAGTTCTTCAGGGAATTTTGAGATGTATTTTCTTGGTCATATGAAGATATGCCAAGAATCAACCCTCGAATTGTCGAGCATGAGATTATAACTTATCCGGATGCTAAGCTTGTTCGACAATGTATTAGAGTTGTCAATCCGTGGAAGGCCCCTACTATTAAGGTAGAGGTAGAGAAACTACTTAATGCTTTCTTTATCTACTCAGTTCCCTTGACTGAATGGGTATCCAATCCCTTTCCTGTGAATAAGAAGAAAGGAAGCATCCGTGTATGCATGGATTTTTGTGACCTGAACAAAGCCTATCCTAAAGACAACTTCCCGACACCTTTCATCGATCAGTTTCTCGACGAGTGTGTGGGTAGAAAAGTGTTTTCTTTCATGGATGGATTTTCAGGGTATAACCAAATTCAAATTAAACCTGAGGATCAACACAAGATGCCATTTATTTTCCCTTGGGGTACTTTCGCATATTGGAATATGCCTTTCAACCTTAAAAACACCGGAGAAACCTTCCAAAATGTTATGACCTTCGCATTCCATGATATTAAGCATATAGTTGAGGCTTATCTTGACAATCTTGCTGCTCACTCTCGTAAGAAAGTGGATCACTCTAAGCACCTTTGGCTAGTTTTTGAAAGATGTTTTCATTATAGAATTCGATTGAACCCTCATTAATGCATCTTTTGCGTTAGGTATGGATGTCATTTTGGATTTTTAGTCTCTAAGACCGGGATAATGGTAGATTCGTTAAAGTTTGAGGAAATACTTTGATTGCCTCCCTCGCACACTATTCGATAACTTCAAGGTTTAGAGGGGAAATCTAACATTTTTCTTTGGTTTATAGTAAATGTTGGCACAAGGGCAGACCCGGGGTTCAACGCTAAAAAAACACACCAAAAAATCCCTAACTACCAACCTTTTTGGCAACACCTATGAAGTAGATGAAGTCTCACCCGAGGTAGAGGTCGGGGTGGTTGTAAGACTCAGGTGTCTGCACCCTTAGCTGGGACACATATATGTGATTGTACTACTTAATAAAGCACTTAGCACCATCAGTTCCTCAATATACAATCAATAATCACTTCACTGATAAAACGGGGCTTCGCAGCATTAACGTACTTAAGCACTTAGCATCAATAGATAGGTCAGATCTAGTAGATCAAGAACTCAACACATTCATATGGATCAGATATAACATTCTTATACATCATTATCACTAAGCATAAGCAGATCTATCTAATCATCTCAAAGTACTTAGCAAAATAAGATATAAACACATCTAGACAAGCACAAAGCAAGACAACACAGTGTTTACGTGGTTCACCCCCACCCTGGGGCTACGTCCACCAACTCTTCTTCTTTATTTTCTTCAGTCAATCAGTTACAAGAACAGAGCCATAAAAACCCTACTTCGCACATGACAAAAGATCTACGCATCTTGCTAGATCATTCTTCCTTGCATTCTAGCACTAAGCCCTCCACAGTCTATTACAAGTACCTGCACTTAGCTCTGTAAGTCTCTTACAGTCATGCACAAAGAAATTATAGACTCTACTTGCACTTAACATACATTCATATCACATAGATGCACTATTCAACTTCTCTCTCTCCTTTCTATCTAGCCTAGGCATCTATTTATATATTACAAAATAGGCCTAAACAAGTACTCATGCCAATAGGGATGTACACATTTTCGTATAGACACGAGCTCATAAACTGGCTCATATGTTCATCTCACATTTCCTCTTTCTAAGGATTAGCAATAGTCCCAAAGGAATATTCTTTATTCTATTTAAATAGATTATTCCTACTGCAGGTTTCAAACAATATAGATTGTTATAGCAAGATTTGTCTCACCCCATGCAGTCTTGCACAGAAGGCCTTTTTCCATTTCCCTATGCAGAATTTTAATCCCTTTTTGAAAATCCTAGAGATAAAAATACAATTTTTCCACATATACACATCTTTCCCACTATAGAACATGCATATATGCAGGTTGCACCACTACATCCCATGTACATCGAGAAATGTGCCCAGAATTGAAAAATGGTGTCAGGTTTCCATGTCACGACATGATATCAATGATCCTTGGCCTTCCATATACTAGAAACGTTCCAACTCGACCCTTCAATTCCACTTGAAGGCTACAAATGGGCCAATTCCGAGCTATGGAAAAGAAGAGAAAGAATTCAACTTTGAGAAAAAAGTTACCCCGGAGGAATTATTCATTTCACATTGAGTCTGGATCCCTTTGTCCTTTGAGAACTTCATTGTCTCTCTTATATGATCTTGCCTTTGGTGGAGTATTGAAGTGGTGGAGGCCCAGCTGGAAGGAACTTATTTTCTCAGTTCCGAACGTCCCGACACAAGAGTCTATAATTTATTCACTTCTTCTGATTACATCTTAATAGAAATACTTTTTTCTCGTGCAATTGATATCTTGAAAATATTTGAATTATTATTACATGGGAGAATTTGTTATGAATTTTAATGGATTATGCTATTGAATGTGCTAGCATCATATATTAACACTATATTCTTACTTTGCTTGGTTTTTTAGGACTAGTTGCAGGTATATTGCTTTGGGTTAAGCTCTCAACGGTGGACTTCATCGAACGTCTGGACGAGGTAGGCCTTTTATCTTGTCTTGCTAGCATATGTGTTTATATAGAATACTTGAGAATAGAGTTGATTTCTGCAGTCATTTCTGTCTGTTGTGGTTTACCCCTATCCATAGAGATATTTTCCTCGTAACAGAATTGGCGACCATACTGGGGATTGAATCCTCTTTTTTCAGGGTTTGGAGTGTTTTTCTCCTTAGATTACTCTCGTTCATATTGCGTTTCTTGTCGTATCTATGCTTGACAACCTCTGTTCACTCTGGTTCTTAGTATTTTAGCCTTCTCCTTAGCCTAGCTTTGTTTTTGACACATATATGTGGGTTTTTTCTTATTAGTCGCATATATACGTGTTTTGTCCTTCTGCAAGTTGCGTACATACGCACTTTTCCCTTGAAAAATCACGTACATCAACCTCTTTTTCTTGTTTTTTGGGTTTAGTGGTTGTTGGGTAGGTTTTGATGATTGTTGAGTCTTCTTGGGTCTCCGTAGTGGCTGTTAAGTGTCTGTGGGATGGCAAGAAACATGTCTTTGGTTGAATTTTTGGGCAGTGTCTTTCTCATCATCTTTTCATTTTGATTGTCCTTGTACATTGGGTTGGGTGTTTTTCTCCCTGGAATCCTACTTAAGTTGTATATTTCTATACATAGTAGATTCTTTAGATATCAAGTTGTTGTTTAGTCCATGCCTTTTCATTTTTCTTATATTGAAAATACAAAAATATTAGGCCTTTTACGTTGGTTAGAATTTTGATATTTTGAGTCTTTGTCATTTAGCTTAGTGCATGTAAAGAAAGATTGCATATTTATTCAAAATTGCAAAACTGAAGTGAAAATTGCATTTTTAGTGTTGTCACAAGAGTTGGTTCTAGACTGTAATAGAGCCAAGCCTTAGCAAATTTTAAATGAAATAATAAGTCATCACTCAGAACTTGACTTGGGTTGCATGCAAGTAAATTCTGAGATCACCTCGAACCACTTTGATTTGAAGATGCCCCTTCCAATTCGAGAGGGATTTATCAAATGTATGTCACGATAAGATATTCAATAAGACTAATGCTGGACAGAGTTGTGGGTAACATAAATTTTTGGGTTTTTAGGATTTGAGGTTGAACCAGGAAGATAATCCATTGGGCATCGAATCAAATGATCAAGCCAATAACGTGAGTGTTTGAAAATGGAAATCCATGGAACAGAGGCGAGATAGAAGCTGATTGGAGAGAGAAGGATTTAAAAAGGTATGGCAGTGGAATAGAGAAGAAACATATCAATACACGAGGAGCATTTAGCGATGAGTGAATTCCAAGCATAAATCAGTGGAAAGCGATGGTTGGGACAGAGCATCTAGCAAAGGATGAATTCTGAACCTTCAGATCTCTGCAAAAAGCAACTTATAACCTATCCTGAAATAGAGCATATAACAAATGGATGAATTCCATTACAAACATAGTTATAAATTGGGAATAAAATGGAAATAAAACCAAGTGAAATGACATGAAAACGAAGGAATAATACATTCTTTGCAAAGAA
>ML804987.1:538844-554661 GCA_009831015.1 Picea engelmannii | reverse complement strand
CCCCCCCCCCCCTCCTTTACAAATATTCCTGATATATGTATTGAGGTCGAAATCCTCTCCAATCTAAAAGATAACAATAGTTACAACCAATTCTTGAAACTTTCTGCCATAGAAAATGGGCCAAACTGCTGAAAACTAGGGTTGTGATTATGGAACTGTATCTCTCAAATAGAGACAATGATGTATAAACTGAAATAGCATTTTGTGAATCTATTTATTCTGAGAAAAAACCTCTCTCAGTTCCCTGAGACCCCTTTTCATGTTCCCCAAATCTGCATTTAACAAACATGTGTCAAAACAAGAAAATATGAAATCCAAAAATTAGGGTTCGGAGATGGATTCAATTATCCCAATATGTGACACATGTAGGAAACATGAGAGAGGATAATGATATTTGATGTGTTAGGTAGAAAATACTCCAACCGTTTCTCAAAATGATCCTCCAGTCGCTCAGAATCATCATTTGAAAATGATGACTCAACATAGTAAAAAAACAAAAACGCCACATTTCTGAAAACAAACCTCATCTTGCGGGGGACTTTTGACTGACTTCCAAAGCTCCAAATGAAATTATGAATATACCACTGGAAATATTAGGATCTTTATATGTCGATCGACTATTCGAACGTGGAAAATGGCCTCTCCACGGCTGAGGAAAATGGTTTTCGCCCAAGTCATTTTTTTGCATATGACTGGAATCTCGATTTCGAGCCTTCAGGATTCGAGGAAATGAATCAACGATTATTTAAAATCTCGACGTCGGCCAAATCCCCAAAATAGAATTTGTCTTTTACATTGCACTCTTTCAGGCCTTTGGGTTTCGGGTATCATGTCCTCAAGAGTTGTGACATGCAAGGAATCCCGAATCGAAAAATCGCGATGGGATTAATTAGACAATAATCATTTGTTTTAATCTCTTAATTAATCGTGATTAGCAATTAACCTTTAACCTTTCATGGATTTAAGCGTCAGGACTTCGATAATACTTGACGTGATAAATCTTGAATCGCGAAATTGCGATGAGATTTATTAACGTTAATCTTTCTTAATATTTATTTGACCCGTCTTATCCTTTAATACTTTAGTGAATTCAGGGATCGGGGTTGTAGTTATTAAAATATCTACGTCGGCCAAATCCCCGACGAAAAAAAACCTGGACTTGTGATATTTTTCTCCATGTGTCTTAATTCTTGGTGTATGTGGTCGTTGCACTGCCAATGCTTCCATTCATTCTCCTTGTGACTCAATGCTCGAACATATGGTACATTTCTTTGATTCTCACGTGAACCCTGTCTTTGGATTTTTCGTGAGTTGTCTTGTGACTGTTATACTGTTCTGGAATTTGGAGTTGATTTTGGTGTTATTTGACTAAATATGACAGGTAGAGAAGATTTAGTGATGTGTGTGATAGACAAATGGCCATTTTCTCACATCTACACTTTTAGTAGTTAAACACTATAAAAAAATTTCTCTCCTAAGTTATTGAAATAAAAAATTTCAATATTCGTTACAACAAAGGCTCCATATAGGGATGGTGATTTCCTGCAAAGAACCAAGAACAGTAGACCACGTTCCTTCATCCATTGGGTGACCTAAAATCATCCTTATCAAACTCTGAACTCTGTCACTTTACTTGCACCTTTCCGAAACAAAAAACCGCTTATGCATTCATTGGGCTATGGAGTCGTAATGCTTTAAAACAAAACCATACTGGATTCCAAACTAAACCAGAAACATATTGAAAACCACTATTGTACTCTAGTGCTCAAAGTCAAGCTTATTTATATACATCAGCTACTCTAACTGATATCACTGTTTTCTTAAAGTATATGAAAACTTCCAAATCAACCAAGTGAGTATCCAACTAACAAACTTAATTATACTTCCATATTTGAGAAAAAGGATGACAGGAGCAGTTGCAAATTTCAAAACATGCCCTGGGAGCAGGTACTTACAATTTTGAAATTTAGACTTCAAGAAGTCAGAAATAAAAAATTCAATCCCTCATTTTGACTCCATATAAACTGCTACTAGATCATAAAAGTCACATAGAAATACCTCATTTTGTTGTTGTTTCAACTGACTGAAATGTTGTTTCTTGCTGCCTTTACTAAGCTGAATGCTAAATGTGGACTGGTCAATATTTGTTGGGGAAACATGCATGATCAACTTCTGATCTGAACCTGTCTGCTCTCTTTCATCATATCCCTGTAATTTGAATTCATCACTATGATATGTTGGCCTATTACAACTGACAATTTTTAAGAGAGAAGAAGAGATATGTTCTTCATTTCCTACATTATTGTCTTGATAATGATCAAATGAAAACTAAGTCTAAAAATATGCATCATGAAAAAATTTCTGATCACCCTCTCCAACAATGATATCTTTAGAGGATGTATCAAAGTTAAAAGGATCTTCATTGGACTCTTGAACAACAGATTCATATCTATTTTCAACCATAACATTCATACTTTTATGATCATCTCTTAGTTGATAAATAGGATTTGATGAAATTTCATTAGACAACAAATCTTTAAAATCCTCTTTGTCATCACTATATTTATCGAATACTGGAAAATCAGAATAAAATCCTGAAGGTTTCTGCATTGAAAAATCAGCAATTTGATCTTGAAACAGATTTCGAAAAATATCATTGTCTTCTTCATCATCAACAGCCTTTACATCAAAATCTAAATCATTCTTGAACACCAAACATTCTTCAGGATGGTTAAACATGACAGGCACCTCTTTTTCATGAAACAAAACAGAGTCTACAATATATTCAAGATTTTGTGGATGCTGCAGATCTATCTCTTCTTTTGTTAAAGGAGGAGGTGTTCTGTGCAATTTCTGGATCAAGCAACTATTTTTTTCTTTCTCTTCTGCAGGTTGACTACAAAACTAGTGACTTGGGTGGGTCGATTCTTGCAGACTAACTTTCCTGACCTTCCTGTCGTTGAGGTTGAAGTCGCCAAAATTCAACGCTCCTATATTTTCTTGATCTGCGTGTATCCCCTTCAGGAGGTATGCAATGACCAATTCATACTGAAATTATTTGGGCACACTGTCTTGATTTATTGTGCCACTCAGAGGTGGTAGGTAGGTGGGAAATATGCTTGGAATCAACTTAGCATTTGTGAGATCATCTATGTGTTTAGTTCTCTTTTCGTCTATAGGCCATGATGGTTTGGCTTGAGCAGTGGACAGAGAGGCCGACAATCCTCTTGTCGATGATGCTTGTAGACCGATAGACAATCCCCTCTCCAACATGACTCTTTTAGTCATCAAGTCAAGGAGTACTCATGTTACTGATTCTTCAACTGCGGTGAGTTCGCCAGACATACGCGCTCGTGATTGATAATATCAGGTTCACAATTAACTCAGATACTGCACTAGAATAAACAACATGAGGGAAATGATCACTGTATACAATTTACTTGGTTTGCGGGCTCAAATTCTTGGTTGGAAAAAGTTTTTTCTGTGCATGGCGCGATGAGATAAATAGGTAACTCAACAATGGCTTGCTTATAATGGGTATGAAGCCTCATTAACTCTTGTTCTGTTCGTTATGGCACGGTCCACCGGTCTAGTGTCGATCTATTAATGATTTCCAACCCGTTCAGATCGACAGTCGAATGGATATATCGATCCCAACAACTATATTTCCTCGCCATGGTGAAGTGCCATGTGTCATTGTTCTGATATCCCAACGAAGATCCAATTTTGCAAATTCTCTATATGCGAAGTTCCCTCTTGAACCTTCTGTAACTTATCTTTCTTCTTACTTTGATTTCTGGCCTTCTTTCCAGTGAGCTTCGTCTCGATAGGCCTTTTTCCATTCTGATTCTTATCGTCTTTGGACATAGTCACTGCACACTGTTGATATTCTCTCCTAGGACTTAGGGGTAACACCTCTTCTTTATCTAGGATAGGTACTTCAGTCTTCTGCGAGTCTTATAATGTTCCTGCAACTTCGACCTATTCTCTTGTTCTTCAATCAAGTATGTTATCCTTCTAGTCATGAAACAATTTAATTCTTGCTTCTTCTACTCCAAAACTTCTTCTTCTTCCTTTCATCTGGCTTGATCTTTGTCAATACAAGGTTTTCCTATTAACATGGTAAATAGGGCGTTGTCTTCAACAAATTTAATAATCTCAAAATTTTCCTCCGTCAAAGTTCCATTGACAATCATAGGTATCTGGGCGAGCCTTCCACACAGGTTTACCAGTTTTCCTCTGGATAACCCTAGTCCTCCTAATGAGGGAGTCATAACAGGCCTCCTTATATATTCTCAAGTTCTCTTGTTCATGGAATTCACCTGTGTTTCCTCATCTAAAACACAGTCAATGTTGAAGTTTCATATTCTTTCTTCAAGGCATTCCTTGTCTTTAATGATCTCTAATAATCTAACATGTCGGTGGTCATTCAAGGTTTCTTTCATCTGTAGCAATACCTTCTCTGATTCTTTCCAGGGTTCTTCTATAGTCTTAGTTTCTAGATCTGCCTTAGGGTTTTCTTGTCTTATATTCATACTTTAAAGCTTAACAATCATTCTAGGGAAATCCAACACTTCATGGTTCATAGCTTTACAACAAAGACAACTAGGTCTTCTCCCAGGGCATGCCTTAGCAAGATGTCTCGATTTTCTGCAGCTGTAACAGAGGGTTAATCCTCTCTTTATTTTAAATGATCCCCAACTTCTCCTCTACTGTGTGCTAGGATCATAGGATCTAACTTGGAATAAATTCTTTCTAGGATCTTGCATCCATTCATTAGTCCAAACATTCTTTCTATGCATAGGTATAACATATCTTTCACTATTCTTATCAGATCTACTCATATCAAATCTTCTTTCATCTATTAATGCCCTAGTTTTCAAACTAGGACAGACTCTATTAAACATACCTAGATCCATACTCTAGAAACAAAAATTTCCACTTATCTTACTTCTACATAGATCAAAGCTTCCAGATATAAAACTTTTAACTATTCTTACCTTTATCAGAGCATAGATCTTGTAGATCTTACCTCTTTTAATCATAAATTCTCACTTTTACCTTTCTTAGGGCACAAAGATTTTGGATCTTACCTCTTTTCTTCAAATCTGATCTCCTTTCTTTAGATCGGGATTCTTTCTTTAGCACATATTTTTATAAATTGAGTAGGACACTACGCACTACAACATAGATCTATGCACAAAGCTCTCACAATTCCAAGTCGAATCTTTGCACAAAGATTCTTCTTTCTCAGTTCCTAGCAATCACAGTTTCAAGTCCCAACAACAGAACCATTTTTTGGCATAGGGGCAGATCCAGGGTTCAACGCTACAACAACGCACCAACAAAGCCCTAACTACCAACCCTTTCGGAAACACCTGCGAAGTAGATGAAGTCTCACTCGCGGGAGAGGCAGGGGTGGTTGTAAGACTCAGGTGTTTGCAACCTTAGTTGGGACACAGATCTGTGATTGTACTACTTAATAAATCACTTAGCACCGTCAGTTCCTCAATATACAATCAATAATCACTTCACTGATAAAACAAAGCTTCGTAGGATTAACGTACTCAAGAACTTAGCATCAATAGATAGGTCATATCTAGCAGATCAAGCACTCAACACATTCATATGGATCAGATCTAACATTCTTATACATCATTAGCACTAAGCATAAGAACATTTATCTAATCATCTCAAAGTACCTAGCAAAAGAAGATATAAACACATCTAGACAAGCACAAAGCAAGACAACACAATGTTTACATGGTTCACCCCTACCCTGGGGCTATGCCCACCAACTCTTCTTATTTATTGTCTTTAGTCAATCAGTTACAAGCATAGAGCCATCAAAACCCTACTTCACACAGGACATAAGATCTACACAACTCGCTAGAGCCTTCTTCCTTGCATTCCAGCACTAAGGTCTCCACAGTCTATTACAAGGACCTGCACTTAGCTCTGCAAGTCTCTTACAGTCATGCACAAAGCGCTTACAGACTCTACTTGCACTTAGCATACATTCACATCACATAGATGCACTATTCAAATTCTCTCTCTCCTTTCTATCTAGCCTAGGCATCTATTTATATATTACAAAATAGGCCTAAACATGGGTAAAACCCATGGGCCGACATCCCATTCCCATTACATATTCCCAAAAACCCAAAAAGGATCCAAAAGTGGGTCGAGATCCCGTGATCTCCACTTCATATTGTGCTCCTCCTTGGAGAGACTGTCGAAGTCCAAAAATAGGTCAATATGACCAAACATCTCCCAAAAATTTGTCAAGGGGAAACAATAAGCTATGCCAATATTACTAAGGGTTTCATGTATCTTTTGAAGAAGGACACTCCTTTTATCTGGGATGAGGGAGCCCAAGAATCCTTTGATGCTTTGAAGAAAGCCTTGGTATCGATGCCTCTACTGAGGTCTCCTGACTACAGTAGAGATTACTTGCTTTATGTCTCTGTGTCCAAAGAGACTATTGGTATGCTTTTGGTTTAGGAGGATGATGAGCTCCACGAGCATTTTGTCTACTATCTTAGTCAAAACTTAGTCAGTCCTGAGATCAATTATTCTCATGTTGAAAAGATAGCTTTGGATGTCATTCACGCAGTCCAACATTTACGCCATTATATATTGCTTTGCAAGAATATTATGGTTTCCAATGTCAATCCATTTCAATACATCCTTACCAGGCATATCATAGGGGGGAAATATAATAATTGGATTGTCATTTTATAAAAAATTGATCTTGATTTCGATTTTGTGAAATCCAAGAATTCACTAGTCTTTGCGGAGTCAATAGATGACTTCCCACGATTGGATGAGGATGTTATCCATGTTGATTCATTTTCAGAGGAACACATTTTCCTTGTCTTGTCGTCTAACCCCTGGTATGGAGACATTGTTCTCTATATTCAAACTTTGAATTTCCCTCAGCATATGTCGCGAGATGATTAACAACTTGTATGATACCAAGCTAAGAATTACATTATTGTCAGTGAAACTTTGTATATTCGAGGAATAGACAATATCCCGTGTCTTTGTTTAACTCATGAAAAAGCTGAGTCAGTTCTAAACGATTGCCATAGTGGGGCTTGTGGTGGTCATCTATCCGGGCTTGCGACAACCTAGAAAATTTTGCGAGTCGGTTATTTCTGGCCATCTATCTTTAAATATTGTGTTAATGCGATTAAGAAGTGTCACCCCCACCAGGTGTTCATTCGGAAAATGCGCTCACATCCATCTCCTCTTCACCCAGTCATTACCGTTGGTCCCTTCACCAAGTGGGGGGTGGACTTCATGGATTGCAACCCAACTTTGGCTGGGGGGAATCAACACATTATTGTGACCATAAAATACTTTAGTAAGTGGGACGAGGCCATGCCTATAGTTAAGTTCAATGTGAAAATTTTCGCCTTCTTCGTATTCAATCAAATTATCGCCAGGTTCAGTATCCCGAGTGAGATTGTCACTGATCATGGCAGTCACTTTTAGAATGAAATGATGGAAGAGTTAGCATCCAAGATGGGGTTTAAGAATGGTTATTCTTCCCCTTAATACCCCTAGGAAAATGGACAAGTAGAGGTCATCAACAAGTCTCTCAAGACCAATTTGCAGAAAACCATCAGCCAGAGTAAATCTGACTGACATACTATGCTATATCCCGCACTCTGGGCATATCGAACCTCGGTCAAGACTGCCACCGAATTTTCTCCTTTCTAGTTAGTACACGGTGTGGATTGGATATTGCCTATTGAATGAGAAATACCTTCTCTTAAATTCGTAGTCACGCTCCTCCTTGACACTTTCTATCTCAAGCGACACCTCATACACTTAGAGAGACTCGACGAGCAGCGTCGAGATGCCTCTACAACTATCGAGGCAAATAAAATATGTTTCAAGGTCCAATACGATAAGTCTGTCTATCCTCGGTTGTACGCTGAGGTTGACTTCGTCCTTTTATATGATCAATCCAAAGAACTGTTGGGGGCAGGCAAGTTCAAACCCATGTGGCATGGTCCCTATATCATGTGACGTGTCTTTGAAAAATGATCCTATGAGTTAGAAGATTATGAAGGGGACATGTTGGTTGAGCCCAGGAATGGTCTCTACTTGAAAATATATTATGCTTGAGCCCCAAGATTAGGTGTAACTCCTTGTATACTAATGTAATTTAGTGTATATATATTTTCCCTTTATTTTTCATCTTCAACTTGGTTATCGA
Organism: Picea engelmannii; assembly: GCA_009831015.1. Classification (NCBI taxonomy): domain Eukaryota; kingdom Viridiplantae; phylum Streptophyta; class Pinopsida; order Pinales; family Pinaceae; genus Picea; species Picea engelmannii. The sequence continues at coordinate 546,431 of ML804987.1, read as the reverse complement.
GTTTTCCCTTGGTTGGCAGATGTCAACGGAGTCTTCGGTCTACTTAGGATTCGCGCAATGCTATTTCACATGGTATTCTCTCTTTCAAGGTTTGCCTACATTCCTAGTTAGTAGTATGTCAATTGAACATCACTTACAGTGTGCACAATCCTACTTTACTCCAACGATTCCTACAGGTACGTATTTTAGAGAGACGGTTTGATTTTATTACTTATCATCACATACCTAGGAGTTATAATTATGTATCTGATTCTTATGATAATTTCGTTTTAGATTGGAATTTGTCACACAACTAAAGCAAAGAAAAAAATATCATCAATGTACATATTGTAATATAAGTAAATCCGAAGAACTCTATTTTATATATATATTTAAAAAAATATGACATTTATAGTACAAAATTGTGGCCAACACCCTCAATACACATATATAGACGATGATACAAAATCCACGACATCTATGTCTATGGCGTTGGATGTGTGTCATGATAACAAACTACGGCGTTTGCGAGACATAGAAAGAGTTGCACCCAATCTCTGGGCACACCAACTACTTTTCGTTGCATGGCCTCTGGCAGATCCTCTACTTGAACCATCAGAATCCTATGTGTCAAATGAGACAGGATTCCCTGCTCATTTTGAATGAATCTCTCTACTTCTCCTCCTACCACCTCATCTCCTCGATGCCTCTGACTATGTCGTGGAATCCCATCCGAACATCGCAGAACTACATCTGCATCACACAAGTTTCTAGTTAGTACTTAAGAATCATCCAATTTTTTTTTTTTTTTACTATAAAAAAATACAAAAAAATGAAATATTTAAAAAATCTGGCATACCTATGTCCCCGTAGGTGGTCCCTAGTGGCAGTGGCATGTCAGGGTTCCCATTGAAGTCAATCCCTGCATAGGGGTAGTCATATAGAGCAATGACTTGTTGCCTCCACTAGTAAAATAAATTATCATTGTAGGGTGTGGGCACCCTACCTCCCCCATGTCATCTCATTACCTTGGTCCATCGTGCCATGGATGGATTGTTAGATCCTCAAGGAATGATATTGACTCAAGGTCCCAAACTTGGAACTCGCTCGAAGAAAAAGATACACAAGATAGATGCAAACCTGAAGTTCCTCTTGTCACCCTGTTTGCATTCTTTCAACTCGCTCTTCATATTAGCTAGAAGTGAGGTGCACCAATCATACACCATGGGTCTCAAACACTGTACATAATAGAATATGAGTGACCTTGATGCCTGGTGAAATGAAGTCGAGCTTGTGATCCTGGTCAAAACAAGGACAACAATCTTGAGGCTCATATTACTTATCGCTCAGATGGGGAGTTGACTACAGACCTTCTCGGTCCCTGTTATACAATGAGTGTCTATGTACTATTTTATCTTCATACTGCTCCCATCTCCCCAGGATTTGTGGTTCACCTTCTCAACCCAGCGCGGCAACCCAGTCAAGAAATATATATCCTTGACTTCAATCCTCAATGGTTTCCCATCAAGGTTGAAGCTATCACTGTTTGAATCCCATTAATCCAGGAGCAACTGGTGAAACTTCACTTGGGCCCTCATCCCTTTGAGTGCCCAAAATTTGTACAACCCACATATTTTCAAGGCCATTTGGTCCCCCATATCTCTTTCCATAACAACATCTACCTCCTCATGTTCCCTTTCCCTCCATTCTATCCTTCCAGAGAAACATCAATTTTTGAGTTAGAAACCATCAAAAACCTTGTTTACGGACTTGTACGCAGGCTGCAACATTCACAGTCATGTATAGGGTTGAGTACACATGGTCTATATTTTACATAGTCGCGTATAACCTCGCGTATACACGACCCGATGAGTGGTATCCTGTGTACACCGAAATACCTAATTTGCGCCTTAATTAACTCAAATTTTGAAACCTAAATAAAAAATGTAATCCACTTGAAAGGAAGAGGAGGGGAAGAGGAATTACCTGATCCAAATGGTCTCTGATTCCGTCACTCGATGCTCCCACAATCACCAGTTGAATATCAGAGGTAATTTGGTCCAATTTTAACTATTTGGGTAAAAAGTCAAAATGGAATAGTAAATTTTGGTTTTTGTTACTATTTATAGTAGTTTTTACCCACTTTCTATAGTTTTGGATCGTATTTTATCCTAATGGACTAATACAACAATGGATTGAGTTTTTTTTTGTAGTTTTCGCCATGGATGCCTGCGGTTTTTAGCATTATGTTGATCATTTGTAGCTACAGGCAGGCATTTTCTCTACCCAACATATGTGATAGGTATCCATTCCATCATGCACACTTGCATTGTCCTATAACTACCACTCATATGCCTTATGTATGAACCTATTTGTTAGCGACACATAACCCTCCATCTGCTATAAGATGTGTCATTATCAAATGGTAGAGACTTACCGAACATGGGTACCCTAGTTAGATCCTCTTCTCCATTTGGTGCCCATGCAAATATTTTTTCCATAGGACCGGGAGTCCCTTATATCTAATACATGAATTTATGTTGATCTTCATTTCTCACTCATAAACATGTTGGCCTATACCTAGAGGACTCCCAAGAGAGTTTTATTTAAGCTCTTTTCCGACTCATTTTCAAAAAGTGAAACAATTGACGAGTGAACTTGTCTCTTTCACACTTGTAAATTGCATTTGAAAGGACGTCTATTTGGTATAAGTTTATCCCATTTTCACACCAAGTAGACTAACATTACGAAAAAGAAAAAAAAATGGCGTTAATTTGTGATTGCATCTCATGCTCTTGCTTTCAGTATTGAGCCTATAGAAGGGTCTCACTTTGCGTTATAAACCATTTGCCTCAGCAATTTTGCATCCTCAACCAAGAAGAGCCTCGTTTATATCCTTCACAATTCGACACCCTATGCCCAGGAGGGAACATTCCCCTGAGTGTCCATCTCCTTCATGCACCTCCTTGCATTGACCATACGTATGTTCCACTGCTGGAACTAGTTTTGCTTACTTGTGACACTCATTTCCTCATCTGTAGCATAGCATTCATTTGACTATGAAAAAACAAAAAAATATGGGAGGGAAGGGAGTATTATCTTATATTGGAAGAAGTCATGTCGCCTTTGAACAAAGCACAAAGTTATTGATTCCACTTGTCATCATAATTTTGGGTTTAACATGGCCTTAGGAAGTTGAGCTTGTTATAGAGAGTTTTCTCCCTCAATTGGTTACTCTTCTAGTCCCCATGGAGAGTTTGATTGATGCCTCCTGCATCTCATGGTTTCATCAACGATTCTATGCTACCGAAGTCTTCCATATATCTCATGCTCTTGTTCAAAGGATTTCTATCAACCTGTGTCAATCATTCCTTAGAACTCTTGACTTTGCATGTCATCCATACCCTCAGTTTTTCTTAGAATCACATGATGTTGTAGTCCTATTATGCACCCTAGTCCTACTTCCATCATTGGTAGGTAACCTTAAACCCATTAGTGGACATTTCATCATTGATCATTGAATGGATGGTTTCCCTTATATTCGACAACAAGACATATATTCACAAATTGGGATTCATGCAGTGTCTTGGACTTCATTAGCCTTATTGGTGGTTTCCTTGCCTTTGGAAACAATTTTTCTCATTGGCTGCTATTCATAGGGTCTTTTTCATGTACCTCTTGCACTTGGCACACGCGAAAGACACACAGGTTTGTTGGTTAATGAAAATGTTCTTCATCCGATTTCCTTCAAATCATGAAGCTCCTACTTTGTACCTCGTGCTAAATTATGAGAGATTCCTTAATTATCTCCTTTCAGCAGGTCTCCTTCCTTCAACTTCAACTCATCTATTCTAGAAACGAGACCTAGAGTCCTATGAGTACCTTGAGGCTTATAGTCATTAGTGGCAGGTTCTCTCACCATCGACAGTTGGGAATACATCAATGTCTCCTGATTGATGGATTCTTCAAGTGTTCGACCCTGAATCCTTTATTCACACTTGTAAGAATGTACTTGGTGCCTTGATACCTACTTTCATCATTGGTAGTTTGTCTCGTGTTTGTTAACGATATACGTCAATGATCGGTAATCAAACAAAGTCTCATTGTGTTCAACCTCAACTCCTTTATTCACACAATTTAGACTGCACCTTTGGAGGATTGTGTATAAGACTTGAAGACATTAGTATGTCGCTGAAAATTTCCTGAGTTATTTATTCCTTTTCATTGGACTAGTACCTATGTGACTTCAGTGATCACGGGAGATCATATTGTACTCCATTGTATACAGATATCTTCAGATTGATTTTGAGACTGGTTCTACTAGGTTTTGTTAGTGACTATGACAACCTTTGGCATGTAACCGCATTTGTATTTGCCTATTCATGGACACAGACAATTGTTTGGTATATTTTCACATGGATTTGTAGTTTAATTCAAATTGGCATCCATGTATGCAAAGTCAATACATATTGTAATGATAAACTAGTTCTTCCAACTGGGTCCCCATTACTCCACTTCTGGGTTTTTATAATGTATTTCTACCATCGCAAATACTCATCTAGCCTCACACATTAGGGGGCATCTGTTATAGAAATATTTGCCTCACCCCATGCAGTCTTGCACAGAAGGCCTTTTTCCATTTCCCCATGGAGACTTTTAATTCCTTTTGTCAAATCCCAGAGCTAAAAATACAAATTTTCCACATATACGCACCTTGCCTACTATACAACATGCGTATACTTAGGTTTCACCACTAAAATCCACGAACATCAGGAAATGTGCCCATAATTGAAAAATGGTGTCAGGTTTCCATGTCACGACAGGATATCAATGATCATTGGCCTTCCATATACTGGAAACGTTCTGAATCGACCCTTCAGGTCCACTTGAAGGCTATAAATGGGCCAATTATGAGCTATGGAAAAGAAGAGAAAGAATTCAATTTTGAGAGCAAAGTTACTTTGGAGGAATTATTCACTTCACATTGAGTCTGCATCCCTTTGTCCTTTAAGTTTGAACTCTTCCCTTATTGATTGAGAACTTCATTGTCTCTCTTTTATGAGCTTGCCTTTGGTGGAGGATTGAAGTGGTGGAGGCCTAGCTAGGAGGAACTTAGTTTCTCGGTTCCGAACCGTTCCAAAATGGAAGTCTGTAACTTGTTCACTTATGCTGATTACATATTAATAGAAATACTATTTTCTCATCCAATTGATATCTTGCAAATATTTGAATTATTATTCGATGGGCGTATTTGTTATAAATATAATGGATTATGATATTGAATGTGCTAACATCATATATTATCACCATATGATTGCCTTGCTTGGTTTTTGAGTACTAGTTGTAGGTATATTTCTTTGGGTTAAGTTCTCAAGGATGGAATTCATCGAATGTCTGGACGAGGTAGGCCTTTTATCTTGTCTTGCTAGCATATTTTTTTTATATAATATACTTGAGAATAGAGTTGATTTCTACATTCATTTCCATCTGTTGTGGTTTTCCCCTATCCATAGAGATATTTTCCTCGTAACATAGGTCAATTAAACTAACCTTACAAATTTACCATCGGTCCTCTGATCATGAGGAGTTATACATATATACAAAGTTTATCCTTCTATTAAAGAAATAATTATTACTGCTAAGGATTCTATCAATCCATACCAAATTTATTTAACCACAATGGATTTTCCATAAGGGTCTTAGACATTATATAAAAAACCATCCTAACTGTAAGAGGCTCTAATTTCCCATGCTTAGAGGCAACGTTGCAATCACTAGTTCATTTACTCTTTGAAATTAGGTAGCCCTTAGCAGGTTTCTACCATTTCATCCATTCATATATAGGCCTTACTATTAATACCTACAAGATTAATCTCACTCTTGTAGGAGAAATTGTCAATCATTTAATTAACAACTTAATCTTCTGCTTTATATCAACATGGCTAACCTTTATGGTTTAATAAATCCAAAAAATCAATATATTAAATTCTGCAATCCTTCTTCTCAAGGAACTTGGTAGATAATAAATGAAATTTTAGAAGCAGAGAAACTCTTTTCAATAGGCTCATCTTTACCTTGATATACTAGTCTTACAAATTTTCTTTGGACGATCTAGGACTAGTGTTGTATCCTGCTCTGACACCACTTTGTAACACATCTAACCTCTTATTTACCCTTTAAGAGATGGGGTATTACTTTTTCATTTTTCCTTGACCACCTTAAATCCTCTTCAAAAGGATACCATCTCCCTCTTCTCATTGATATCTTTCCAATTACTATAAATTTGTCTTAATCCGAGTTTTGGATCAAAAGTTATGGCCTCTTAGAATTTTTAAGTCCTCTTCCATTTTTTACTACCACATAGCTCCATGTCACCTTATGAGGTGGACGTGGTCATTATAATTTCACCTACCACCTGTCTCACCATACTCTCAGCTTATTGGGTCCTAGGACCTCGACCAATTTTTCGAAGTCTTATACACCCAAAATCCTAATCTGACATGATCTATCACTCAAGGTGTGTGGCCCTGTCATAAGGTGCCACTTTTCCGCAATGTATTGGTTTAGTGATGCTTTCCCAGATCCCACCGATTTACTATATCATCGGCCCACCAAAAGACCTATATAATACCTTAGCCCTCAATGCTCGATTCAGTATGAGCTGGAATCTTGGACAAGTGTTTCTATCATATGTCACCATCTCACCTTCACCATATCATTACATGTAACCATGGGATGTTGAACTATCAACCTACCAAAGAAAAATCACATCCATCTTTAAATTAAGGCCTGATCCAATGGATGAATTGTTTCTCTAACCCGTGGCATAGCCATGATTTTTCACGTAGCATCCCCTCGTGGACCTATTACCACCTGACACATGGCACCGTCACTACATGACAAGTGGCACTTAGAGACCACCAGAGTCCCACCCAAATGTGTCAATTTACCTTAACATGTGGACCAATACCCATGTGACACGTGGCCTCCCACGTGGACTAACATGGAGTACACATCATTGATGTACAACTATCTCATCCTATCGGGTGTCGACACTTGTATTTTTGGTGTTGGCTATGTGGCATCACTCCAGATCACCAGATATTTGGGAATCGACCTTACTTGTAGCTTCGATAAACTCAACTTACTCGATCTGGCATGATTTGGTAGTCGAGTTACATGGACCTATCGCAGGCTTCCACTTTTCACGATCCTAATTGTGACACGTTGCTACTGGGCATTTGTTGGCAGCCCCACATGATTTTGATATTTGAACAAGAAATTGCATTTTCTGTAGCTGCCTTCCCCTCGATTTCGTAAATGTTTTCGAAAATTTTGAGATAATTACTGGGTTAAGAAATATTTTGATTAATCTCTTATTTTTTGTGCTTTCATTTTGTTTTATGTTTGATTCATTACTGTAAGCATGAATCAAACATAAAAACCTAGGTTGGTGTTATAGTTTGTATGCCTTAGAATGCATTCTTTTAAAGTTCATCATGCTTATATCAAATCTAAATCTAATGTTTGAGTGCCTGCTTTTCGATCTTTTGGGTTTTGATGTAGTTATTATATGGTTCGATGATTTGTATTCAATTTATGAAGAGT
>ML804987.1:519645-538737 GCA_009831015.1 Picea engelmannii | reverse complement strand
CAATTCAATAGTCGTGTTAGTAGTCATGACAATCAATGCACACCTATTGTACTTGTTTCCTTACCTCACCTTGCTGGCACAACGTATTAACAATCCATTCATTGCATTCACAAGGTTTCAATACTCTATATGTCTAGTTCTCATTACATGGAATGGTAAAACATCTACGATCAAACCCTTGGTGTTTTCTCCCACTACCTTTGATATGATAACACACAAGCTTTTTTATGGTCTTTTCCCCGGCATCCATTCGGATTTGTTCCTATCGCTCCTACTATTCAAACCTAAAACTATTTTGAGTTTTTCTTGTTACATTATGGTCACATTTGTCATGGCTCCTGTCGTTCTCCTGGAGCCGAATGGCTGCTAGGAATTACTCTCTCATGATGATGTAACCGAGAAATTAAAAAGCCAAGGATGGGATGCTTTCCTTAAATGATTTGAAGGCTATAACCTTCAGGTGGAGAAGGATTTCGCACAAACCTTCGATGATTATAGAGCGAAAATTGGGGATACATAGTTGGAGTTAACTGAGGGGTTTGTAAGTGAAGCAATAGGGATTCCATTGATAGGAGAGAAATAGTTCAAAAACTCACAAATTGAAGGAGTTCCATGGAGCTTGGTTGTGACGTCCTGAAAAATAAGTTGTTGCGAAAAATGTATTCCCATATCCCAGGTTAAACCTAGCTGTCATAGCCTGTTGATGATCCTTAAACAATTCATGACTTGTGAGGGTCAATACAGATTAGCCTTCCTCTACCATATTCGCTTACTTATGCATTTCATTGGTTTTGAATTAGATATGCCATTTTATCTGTTGAGAAGTCTCTATAAAATGTCTAAGAGATATAAAAGACAAAGTGTTGATTCAAGACTATTCCATCACGGTTTGGTTAAGATTTTGTTGATGCATCACCTGTCCACCGTGAGTGACTATTGGGAAAATTTCTTGATAAGGAATGGTTTTTCCCAGACTCTTCCTATGATAAACCCTATCTTAGACGAGCCACTGATTAAAAACCAAACCGATTTTTCAATTGATACGCCAGACTCTACCAATAGAAACCCTCTAGACATCAGGATGTCGAGTAAGTCTTCACCTACAAGATTTTCTGAGCAAGGGAATGTTAAGTTGAAGGTTATTAATCCTTTTCTTCTTGAAATTGAAGTTAGCCTGATTGTTATTATTAATCCAGATATTGAAAAACCTTGTGAAGGAAAAACAAAGGAATGCACAGACTTAGGGTTCAAAAACAAAAGGGCAGGTCGCCAAATTTCAAGAAATATTAGGAACCAATCCGACACTCGTCTGAGCTCGATCAGTCCGATCGGGATAGACAAGTGTTCAGACCCTAATATCAAAGAGTTCCTTGTTCTTGAAGACCCAGATTGGGAGGGTTACAGGAAGAAATTCATTGCTCCTAATGAACCCTACGACTTTGTGACAAATTTGCCAATGTGCCTCAAGGGTAAGGAGGGGTTCTCTAGTATCAGGCATGAACAGAACTAGATAACAGATAAGGTGGATATACCCATGTTTGAATGTGCACTCGATAGACTTTCCATTCCTCCTGTACAATGTGATGTTTGTTTCCGTTGGATCGAGTGATATTACATCGATATCCCCCTTCTTCAGGCCCGAATCAAAACGCTTACCGCTCAGAATGAATCATTGAGACGAGAAAATATCGACCTCAAAACACACGCAGAGAAGGAGGATAAATGCATTAAGAGGTCAGGGAACATAGTGATAAAAAACACAACCAATGTCAAGGAAATAATTAATTCTAAACTACCCAACCCATCTTTAGTCAATTTTTAAAATGGTAAAACAATTTTCCTCCTATTATATTCTTGTTATCTATTTTGAATTGAATTGATTTGGAATTTGATTTTGTTTGCTAAGATAAGATTGGCTACATAATCTTTCGATTCTGTAGCCAAGTCTCTTTTAAATAAAAAAAATTAGAAATTAGTTATGGGTAATTTTCTAACTTATTCTTGTTTTTTTTTCCAGGAAATAGTAGATCATGTTGTTGATCATCTGGGGGAGACATATTTGATTATGCATTTGAATGATTAGTAGTTCCTTTTCTGTTTGTTTTGCAAAAAAAATGGTCAAGTTTTGAGTAAAATCAACTCTGTTATGATTGGATGTTAGCCCACTATTTTTGTAATATTTTGATTTTATGAAATCCTATCCTATCCTGTGAGATAGGAGGATATGATTTAAAATCACTTTAAATGTTATTCATTTTGTAAGTAAAAGACATCTTGGCCTAGAATAGATTATGGACAGATGATCTTGAAAACTTAATGGACCAGCCTTTAGCATTTCAGATTTAGACCAATGTGAAGCTATCTCATTTATTTTTTGTCTCGTTTATTTTGGAATATTAATGTGTTGTATAGCTTTAGTCTCAGTGACATATGATGTTCCATTTTATTCAATGTTTTAAATGTTGTTTATAATTTGTTGTTTCACAAATTACTGCTTTGATCGTTATATCGATTTGAATATCATGATTTACTCGTGATGTTTAGTTGATTGATAAAATGAATGATTTACATTAATATTTTTGTTACTGTAATCATTCATAATCATAATATCATTGTACATACATGTCTACTACTTTGTCCTCATATCCTAGCTGTCAATAAACACCTGGATTTTATTCCAGAGGCATCAATACAAGACTGTTACATATTTTTTCTACAGGCGGGACAACTGGAATTTTGGATCGCACAGAGGCATAGAAACAGTTTAAAACTAATTTCAGGTTATCTTTATTTCCATTTAATTTCTGTTATTTTACCTATTAGAGAAACAAGACAGTTTTAGATTGGCTTTGACCATCACTCTATCGTTGTTTCATAACATATTTTATTTAAGTTCTTAGATTTATGATTAGAAAACAAAAAATATAAAAAATGTGTTTTCTTTATCTACTTTTGCAAACAGTTACCAAACATAGATTTTGTAAGGCATCTAATAAAAAAAATTGCAATTTGTAATTACTATGTACATAATGGCATGTTCATATTTATCTTTGTGTTGAATGTATTTGTAAATAATTAGATTAAATTTTATATATTATTATAGTTTTAGCATTAGTTAGTTTATTTATTCTCTTTGTTTTAGGACCCTAGTTGGCTAACGGAGCCATTAAAACCATCAGAATAGGTTACACGAAACGACTTGGGTTATTTAGACAACCCCAGACTGGACCTATTCTTCCAGTTGATGGTCTATCAAATTTTCCTGTCAACAAATGGTGCTAGAAGGAGGGCCTCAATTCAAGTGATAGCATGTGGAGGTTGCAAGACTCATCCCCCACACACTCGTTCCCCTATTGTAATGCATAGTCGCTCAGAAAAAAATGTTACACTTGAAACAACAACTAACACAAACAATAATCCTCAGTTTTCCGTTGAACCAGTGACACCTCAAGGGGCCGACGTCCAAGAAATTTTTAGTCGGTCACTCATAAGGACACATAGTTCCTTAGCCCGTATCAGACAACCTGGTAGACCATTTAACCAACCCTTAGATTTCTCGGATATCCGAGAACAAATTGAAGGCACTGATCTACTCTCAAATCCTTTAAGATATAATACCATCAATCCTATCGAAACACCTACTCTTGGAGTCGGAGGGTCTGGTATCCCACCTTCTCCACCTGGGTCATCTGCACCCTCTTCAGGAGGAGAGTCATCTGATGAAGGCAGTTCCTTGTATGAATCATCTTAGCCCTCAACACCACCAACACCGATGGAAAACCAAAAAAATCCTACTAGACCTTGGCTCGATCAAGATGACGTGGCTATTCCTAGACCACAACATCCATTTCCAAAACACCTGGAGAAATGGTTGCCTAAATTTGATCCAGATTCTAAACAATTTGTTGAGGATCACATAATTTTTTTTATGTTGGCCATTAGACTCCGAAATGTAGAGCATGAAGATGTAGTATGTAGACTCTTTACTTATACTTTTGAGGGCAATGCCTCCACATGGTATTTTGCGCAACAACCCCATACCATCGTCTCTTGGGACAAGTTTGAAACCTGTTTCTTAGAGAAGTTTGGAGATGATAAATCTCCTAAAGTCTTGGTTATGGAGCTCTCCAGTCTAAAAATGAATCCTAAGGAAAACGTAAAAGATTTTAACCAGAGATTTCTTACTTTAAAGAATAAAAACCCTATAGATTCAGTGCCTACAAAAAGTCTAATTGTCGCATATTATGCTAAATCTTTTCACAACAATATTGCCTACAAAAGGTCTAAAAATAACACTATGTTAGGAGCCTTTGAGGAGGCAAGTCAAATTGAAAAGGATATATTAAGCTTAAAAGACAATCTTAGCAGTGAATCCGAGCCAGCCTCATCTAAGAAAAAAGTAGAAATCCTTACTAAACCGCCTCAATTTAAAAATCAACAAGAAAATTTAGACTTAGAAAGCTTGCAAAAAGCCTTCCAAAAACTGTCCAATTAGGTCGTGGAATTGAAAAGATCATCTGAGGAGGCATCCTCTAGCAAAGGAAGTTTTAAACCACCTTTCATAAAACCTTTTCCTCCCAACCAGCTGAACCCGCCCACTGAAGGTCTCAATTTTGAAATCTTGCAGCACACTTTGCAAACTATCTTAGAAGCACATGATAATTCTATTTTTGTCCCTCCTAAAAGTTTTGAAGATGTAGTTGAAGAAGAAGCACTGGAAAAGGATGAATCATCTCCCAACATCTTCGGTCACTTCTCGGGTAGTATCTTCTAAGAAAAATTTGAAACAGTTCGCCCCTACAACATAAGAAGCAAAACATAAAACAAACCTTCTTCTAAAGTGAGTAATAATGTGTTTCCAAAATAGTCGAAGCAAGATGAAATTAAACAAAGTCTAGTAGAACCTGTTTTAGAATACGATTTAATTGAAGATCTAAAAAAACTGAGGGCTAATATTTATTTTTTTGAGCTGCTGAAATTTCCCCTTATTTTGCAGAAAATGCTTCAAAGCATCGCTGAAAACAGTAAAAACAATGATCCTAGCAACAAGAAAACTGCAAAAACTGGTTCAAAAACAACCAAAAGGATCCCAACTAAAACGACATCTAAACCTCCAGATAAAAGGGATTTAGATGAAAAAACTGTATCAAATGTAGATAAAATTGTTTTAGGGACAACAACAAAAAATCAACAGAATTCCACTGTTAACACTCAGAAAAATGTCCCGCCTTTCTTGTTAACCTTTGAAATTTTTAATTGGAATGTACATAATTGTATGGTCAATTCTGGTGCATTTTCAAATGTAATTCCTCTATCTGTTTGTCAAAAAATTAACACAGAAGTCCAACCTTCTAATCTCAAAATCATTGAGCTTGATTGAATGAACGTTAAGGTAATCAGTGAGCTTAAGAATGTCTTGGTTAGATTATCTTCCAATCCTAAGGTTCACCAAATTATTGACATTATTGTTGTTGACATCCCTGAATTCTATGCTTTGTTTTTAAGCAGGGACAAGTCCGAACAACTGCATGGTTGCTTCGCCACAGATTGGTCTCATTTGTGGCTGCCAGAAAATGGACATCCAAATAGAATCAGGATAAATAGAGAATGTTATCTTAAACACACCGTGATGGATTTAAATGATGCAAATGAACCTTTCACTGCATCTGCTAATTCATTTGAAATGCAGGGAATGAATACCTTCTTTTGTAACTTCATGACCGAAATCTCTCCTGTCATTGATCCAAGGCAGCAATAAAAAATTATGACCTATACTCAGACATTAGCTTGGCCAAGTGTGTCAAACACTGTCGACGAAGCTCAAATTTGGTCATTGTACTTTGATGGATCCAAATCCAAAGAAGGAGCCAGTGCAGGATGTGTTCTCATCGATCCCACAAGTAATAAGACTTTCATTTCCTATCGATTAGAGTTCGAGTGAACTAATAAAACCATCGAATACGAAGCACTTCTACAAGGGCTTAGGAAAGCTCTGGATATGGATGTATGGAATTTACTGGTATTCGGTGATTCAAAAATCGTGGCTAGATAGGTAAGAAACTCCATACATTGCTTATCACCACATCTAAAAAGTTACCAAACTGAGGTATGGATTTTAATGCAAAACTTTTCATCATTTAACATAAATTCCATTCCTAGACTGAATAATTCATAGGCTAATTTATTGGCTAATGTCGCTTCTAAAATATTGCCCACAGAAGGTCTTTCTCCTAATGCATTTTCGATTGAATTGTTGTTCAGGCCATCGATCCTAGATAACATCACCAATTGGAGAGTGTTTGACGATGACCAATAGATCATCAACTTCTTGCATATGGAGGACACCTTCCATGGTCCAGTCATTGATGAAGGCACTCACGATGAAAACCTATGCAATTTCACGGTAATAAGATCTCCTGAATTGACATCTGATCTAGTAAATTATATCCCCAAATATGTTGTAAGACTAGAGAAGTTTTATGACTTGTATGATAAATTTAGAGGGTCAATTAATTGCAAAATGAACAGTTATTCTATTATTTATGAGATGGTGAATTTAGGGACAAAGGAAATCCTCAAAATATCAATTTGGGAACATGATGCTCTGAGCAAGAATGATCTTCTTTTATAAAATTGTTTAGAGAATTTAAAGACATTTTTCCCTAGACGTATGATGATTTGAAAACATTTTATCCTAATATCATACAACATGTCATTCCCATGAAACCCCAAACCCAGCCTTTTCAGCAGAAATTAAGAAAGATGCACCCTAAATTGGAACCCACTGTTAAAAAAGAACTGAATAAATTACTAAATGAAAAGATAATTTTCCTGGTAAGACAAACACAATGGGTGTCTAATCTAGTTACTGTAAGGAAGAAGATTGGTGAAATTTGACTCTGTGTCGACTTTCAAAACTTGAACCGAGTGTCCGATAAAGATAACTATCTTGTTCCTCCAATGGAATAAATTCTTCAATAGGTGTCTAGTTCCAAAAGAATTTATCTGTTAGATGATTTTTTGCGATATAACCAGGTCCTCATGTCTCCCTCAGACCATCTTAAAACCACCTTTCGTACCCCATGGAGAACTTATGCCTACAGGAAGATGCCTTTTGGGATTATAAATGCCGGAGCCACTTTTCATAGAGTTATGGACATTGCTTTCCATGGTCTCATAAATAAATCAGTTGTGGTCTATCTTGATGATGTTACCGTCTTCTCTAAAGACAAGAAAGATCACTTGTCCCACCTTAAGGTCGTACTAGAACGATGTCGTAGGTTTGGTATATCTCTCAACCCTAAGAAATTGTCTTTGCAGTAGAGCAACGTAAATTTATGGGTTTTATATTATCGAAATATAGAATGATCATTGACCCTAAAAGAACCCAAGAAATCGCTAAACTCTCCCCTCCTTCCAAAAAAGCCATGCAATCATTTTTAGGCAAGATTAATTTTGTCTGAAGATTTGTCCCAAGTTTTCCAGAAATGGTAAGACCATTACAGAACTTAATTAAAAAAGAAATTTTGTACCATTGGGGACCACAAGAAAGTCAATCTTTTGACTCCTTTAGAAAATCAATAGTAGAAGCTCCTTCCTTGATGAGTCCCGATTTCTCACAGGATTTTACTCTTTACGCCTTTGCTTCTGACCGATCTTATGTTGTTGTGTTAACAAAAAAAAACGTTGAAAGTAATGAGATACCCATTGCCTTCATGAGCTCATCTTTCAAAGGAGAAGAGATTAATTATCTAGCAGTAAATCAATAGGCATATGTTGTTTTTAAAGCAGTGAAACACTTCCAGTCATACCTACTGAAATCCAGAACCAAGGTTATTGTTCCTTACCCAGTCGTAAGAAACTTGCTAGTACAAAAAGAGCTAGGTAAGAAAAGGGCAAATTGGGTGACGTCCTTAAAAGAGTATGACCTCGAAATAACCCCTGCACAAATTCTTAGAGGTCAAGGCCTATGTAAACTAGTTGTTGATTCAGTTAAAGAACATGAAATTCAAATTAACAAATTAACTGTAAATCAACATAACGAAAAACAAATAAGTTGTGCACAAGTTGCTGCCAATTCCTGGTATGAGAATGTTAAATTTTATTTGACACATGGATCTTCTCCTCACCACCTTTATCCTAAAAATAGAAGGGCACTTAGGTTAAAATCTATATCTTTCCAGTTAAAAAATGACGTTTTATTTCGAAATAATTTTGACGGTGTTCTTATGCGTTGTTTAGAAAAGGAAGAATCAGAAAAAGTACTATCTGAACTTCATGCATGTGAAGTTGGTGAACACTTCGATGGAGACACCACTTCTCACAAAGCGTTAAGAGATGGGTACTATTGGCCCACTTTGTTTAAATATGTCCACATGTTGTGTCGTAAATGTATAGTTTGCCAAAAGGCTGCAGGACGAGTTAAGAAGGCAACATTTCCTTTGCAGTTTGTCACTATAGATTCCCCTTTTCAGCAATGGGGTCTTGAAATCATAGGACCAATTAATCCTTCTTCCTCAAAACAACATAAGTATGTTATTACAACAACATATTATTTTACCAGATGGTCTGAAGCTGCACCTTTGAAAGTGGTAAACACGAATCAGGTAGTATCTTTCCTTAATTCGTATATCATTACTTGATTCAACATTCCCAAATGTTTGGTCTTTGATAACACTTCTTATTTCTCATCCCTTGATATGAATTTCTTTTCCTTATAAAAAGGGATTAAATTGAAATATTCTGCCAGCTACTACCCTCAAGGAAATGGTCTACCAGAATCGACAAATAAAAATTTAATCAAGATCATTAAGAGGACAGTTTTAGAAAACCATAAGAACTGGCACACCGCACAATATAATGCACTTTGGGCTGACAGGGTGACACCAAAAAACTTTGTTGGTAATTCCCCTTTCTTTCTCATCTACAGGAGAGAAGCAATCCTCCCTCCACATATTTTACTTCCATCTCTTCAATTATCATAGAAAGTCCAAGAAGAGGATTGCCCTCCTCTAGAAAGTTGAATTAATGCTTTGTTAAAACTGGAAGAAGTAAGAGCGCAAGCAAAGAAGAAGTTGGATCAGCATCAGTAGATTATAAAAAGTTGGTTTGATTCAAACTCTTCTTTATATAGGAACTTTGATGTAGGATACTTGGTTATCAAATGGGATAAAACGCACGAGGGAAAGGGGAACACACCAAGTTCTAGAATATGTGGTTGGGACCATTTGTAATTTCTGAAAAACTAGGTCCCAACTCTTTCTATCTGCACAATTTGGAGGGGCAACCAGACACTTTCCCGGTGAATGGCCAAGCTCTCAAAAGGTATTTCTCCTGATGACTCCAAATGCACCTCTCTGTACATATTTTTCTATTTTAATTCTCCTTTTGTCTTTTGATTTTGGCTCTTTTCATTGTGCTTGTTTTCATTGGTTTCTGAATAAATTTATGCTTGGGCCACCATTTAGTTCATCAAAGTAAAATCATAAGTCTCATCCTAAAGAAAAAGTCGAGGTCATTTCAAAGCACTAGTATTTTAAATTGCTAAAACTCAGACTAGAAGAAAAAACTTTTTGTTCAAAATGGTGTTCCTGGTTTCTCTTTACAATCACAAGAAGATACGATCATTATTAAAACTCTTGACGTTGTCCCTGTTTTTAAAGAAAACAAATCAAGTATGCCTTCCTGTCCTCGAAAGGATGTTCTTAATATAAAACTAAGAGTTCAAATCATGATGAAGGTCATCAAATGAGAAATTAAATTGGAAAATATCAAGTTTTTCGAAATCTGAAATTTTCAGCATCACCCCGTTCTCTTGAATATCATAAAGTTTATGTCAAATTGTAAATAAATTATAGAGAGTTGAAATCACTACAAGGTGTGGGAAGTGTATGTAAACCCGTCGGGATACTGAACAGGTCTACTGGAAGCAGGTAAATGCATGCATGATTCGAAGGAAACTTCATTGGGGTACTGAACAGGCCTGCTGGCAGCGAAGCAATGTCGGGTTCAAGAAAATTATGAGGTATGACTTTTTGGTATTGATCATAAAAATGTCCTTCATCTTGAATGGATAATTCTTGGATAGGGTAGAGGTGTTAGAGTGGGTTAAATGACATCCCTGTCGAGGCTATGGACACCTACTAGCAGCAATGACCCTGTCAATAGTATTGGAGTCAGTTGCTTAAACATTGTCTCACTCATAACTAAAACTTGTCACTAGATTGCATTTGGACAGAAACACATCTGACGCTAGACTGTGTGATTTTTTGAGTTTGATCAGAATGCTTGACTTGCTATCGGCTGTTCTATAATTTTTCAATCATTTTGATCTATCCTAACATGATTTTTCTGGTGATACAGAGATAACTGCTTCTCCCAGTAAGTCGACATTGTTGGCAACCCCACATGAATTTGATATTTAAACAAGAAATTGCATTTTCTGTAGCTTCCTTCCCCTCGATTTCGTAAACGTTTTCGAAAATTTTGAGATAATTACTGGGTTAAGAAATATTTTGATTAATCTCTTATTGTCTGCGCTTTCATTTTGTTTTATGTTTGATTCATGACTGTAAGCACGAATCAAACATAAAAACCTATCCTGGTGTTATAATTTGTATGCCTTAGAATGAATTCTTTTAAAGGTCATCATACTTATATCAAATCTAAATCCAATGTTTGAGTGACCTATTTTTTTATGCTTTGGGTTTTTATATGGTTCGATGACTTGTATTCAATTTATGAAGAGTTTTTTTTGATATATTTTAAACCCCTTTCCAATTCAATAGTCGTGTTAGTAGTCATGACAATCAATGCACACTTGTTGTACTCATGTCCTTACCTCACCTTGTTGGCTCAACATATTAACGAGTCATTCATTGCATTCACGGGGTTTTGGTACTTTGTATGTTTGGTTCTCATTACATGGAATGGTAAAACATCTACGATCAAACCATTGGTGTTTTCTCCCACTACCTTTGATATGATAACACACAGGCTTTATTATGGTCTTTTCCCCACTATCCATTCGTATTTGTTCCTATCACTCCTACTATTCAAATCTAAAACTATTTTGAGTTATCCCTGTTAAATTCTGGTCTCATTTGTCATGGCTCCTGTCATTCACTTGAAGCCAAATGGCTGTCAAGAATTACTCTCTCATGACAATGTAATCGAGGACTTAAAAATCCAAGGCTAGGATGCTTTCCTTAAAATATTTGAAGGCTATAACCTTTAGGTGGTGAAGGCTTTCACAAAGACCTTCGATGGTTGCAGAGAGAAAATTGGGGATACACAGTTGGAGTTAACTGAGGGGTTTGTAAGTGAAGCAATAGGGCTTCCATCGACATGAGAGAAATGGTTCAAAGACTCACGAATTGAAGGAGTGCCATGGAGCCTGTTTGTGACGTCCTGAAAAATCAACTGTTGCGAAAAAGGTATTCCCATCTCCCTGGTTAAACCTAGGTGGCATAGCATGTTGATGATCCTTAAACAATTTGTGACCTGTGAGGGTCGATACGGATTAGTATTCCTCTACCATATTCACTTACTTATGCATTTCATTGGTTTGAATTAGACATGCCATTTTATCTATTGAGAAGTCTCTATAAAATGTCTAAGAGATATAAAAGAGAAGTGTTGATTCAAGCCTATTCCATCATGGTTTAGTTAATATTTTGTTGATGCATCACTTGTCCAACGTGGGTTATTGTTGGGAAAATTTCTTGATAAGGAACGATTTTTCCCAAAATCTTCCTACGATAAACCCTATCTTAGATGAGCCACTGATTAAAAACCAGTCTGATTTTTCAATTGATATGCTAGACTCTACCAACAGAAACACTCTAGACGTCGGGATGCCGAGTAAGTCTTCACCTACAATATTTTCTGAGCAAGGGAATGTTAATTTGAAGGTTATTAATCCTTTTGTTCCTGAAATTGAAGTCAACTCGATTGTTATTATTAACCCAAATATTGAAAAACCTCATGAAGGAATAACAAAGGAATGCATAGACTTAGGGTTAAAAAAAAAAAGGGCAGGTCACCAAATTTTGAGAAAGCTTAGGAACTGATCTGGCACTCGTCTGAGCTCAATCATTCCAATTGATATCGAGGAGTGTTCAGACCCTGAGATCGAAGATTTCCTCATTCTTGAAGACCCAGATTTGCAGGGTTATAGGAAGAAATTCATTGCTCCTACTGAACCCTACGACTTTGTGACAAATTTTCCACCGTGCCTCAAGGGTAAGGAGGGTTTCTCTGGAATGAGGCCTGATCAGAAGAAGATAACAAATAAGGTGGATACACCGATGTTTTACTGTTCACTCCATAGACTTTCCATTCCTCTTGTACAATGTGATGTTTGTTTCCAATGGATCAAGCGGTATTACACTGATATACCCTTCTTCAGGCCCGAATCAAAATGATTACCACTCAGAATGAATCATTGAGATGAGAAAATCTCGACCTGAAAATGCACACAAAGAAGGAGGCTAAATGCATTAAGAGGTCAGGGAACATATTGATAAAAAACGCAACCAATGTCAAGGCGATAATTAATTTTGAACTACCCGACCTATCTTTAGTCAATTTTTAAAATGGTAAAACAATTTTCCTCTTATTATATTCCTGTTATCTATTTTGAATTGAATCAATTTGGAATTTGATTTTGTTTTCTAAGATAAGACTCGCTACAAAATCTTTCGATTTTGTAGCCAAGTCTCTTTTAAATAAAAAAATTTAGAAAATAATTATGGGTAATTTTCTAATTTATTCTTGTTTTGTTTTTCAGGAAATAGTAGATCTTGTTTCTGATCATCTAGGGGAAACATATTCAATTATGAATTTTAATGATTAGTAGTTCCTTTTCTATTTGTTTTGCAAAAACTTTGATCAAGTTTTGAGTAAAATCAACTATGTTATGATTGGCTGTTAGCCCACTATTTTTATAATATTTTGATTTTATGAAATCCTATCCTATCCTGTGAGATAAAAGGATGTGATTTCAAATCACTTTAAATACTGTTCATTTTTTAAGTAAGAGACATCTTGGCCTAGAATAGATTATGGACAAATGATCTTCAGAACTTAATGGACCAGCTTTTATCATTTTGGCTTTAGACCAATGTGAATCTGTCTCATTTATGTTTTATCTCGTTTATTTTGGAATATTAATGTGTTGTATAGATTTACTCTCAATGACATATGATGTTCCATTTTATTCAATGTTTTAAATGTTGTTTATAATTTGTTGTTTCACAAATTACTACTGTGATCATTATATCAATTTTAATATCATGATTTACTCGTGATGTTTAGTTGATTGATAAAATTAATTCTTTACATTAAGATTTATGTTACTGTAATCATTCATAATTATAAGATCATTGTACATACATGTCTACAACTTTGTCCTCATATCCTAGCTGTCAATAAACACCTGGAGTTTATTCGGGAGGCATAAGTACACGCATATTACATATTTTTCCTACAGGTGGGACAACTAGAGTTTTGGATCGCACAGAGGCATAGACACAGTTTAAAACTAATCTCAGGTTAGCTTTATTTCCATTTAATTTATGTTATTTTACCTATTAGCGAAAAATGACAGTTTTAGATTGGCTTTCACCATCACTCTATCTTTGTTTCATAACATATTTTATTTAAGTTCTTAGATTTATGATTAGAAAACAAAAAATATAAAAAATGTGCTTTCTTTATCTACTTTTGCAAATAGTTACCAAACATTAATTTTGCAAGGCATCTAATAAAAAAAATTGCAATATGTAATTACTATGTACATAATGGCATGTTCATATTTATCTTTGTGTTGAATGTATTTATAAATAATTAGATTAAAGTTTATATATTATTATAGTTTTAGCATTAGTTAGTTTATTTATTCTCTTTATTTTAGGACCCTAGTTGGCTCACAGAGCCATTAAACCTGTCATAATAGGTTACGCCAAATGGATTGGGTTATTTAGACAACCCCAAACTGGACCTATTCTTCCAGTTGAAAGCCTGTCAAATTTTCCCATCAACAGTATTGGGCACCAAGATTCCTAGCATAACGAGATCATGAGACTCCCCGAAAGGTCATGAGATATTGATGACTTTGACCCAAATCGACGGTGGAGATATATCAACTCTTGGATCCAACAACCAAGAATTAATGGCGCTACCCCAAGGGTACTCACCTTTGGTTCAGACCACACTCAACACCTCGATGAGGCTCCTATCGACACGCAGTATGACACATGATACCCATACCACTTGACACATTGCACTTATTTTCCTTACAGATCCCTATCCAATTCAGCCAAGTCCATGTGACACATGGAAACACCATGGGGTGACAAGTGGCCTTCCTTAGTCATGACACATGGACCATGTTTCATGTGCCATGTCACCATCGTTCACCGAATGCATCACCTTACTTGTGGTGTTAACTTAGAAATATCTCGATGTCGGGGATTATTATGGGATTAGTTAATACTAATCTCGTCAATACGAGATCACTAATTAGGTTTAACATGGGTTACGAACCCACGATATTTATGGTTGAGATCTCTCTTCAGAATCTACCAATATAAGTTCTAGATAATCCCTTGGAGTCTTATCATCAGAGAACCCATGCCTTAGCATTCTAATGTTACACCAAACACCACACTCTGATGATAAACAATACTCTGGATTTGATGGTGAAAATCCTTTCATACAGACTCTCTAAAGGATATAATGGCTTTGATTCATCCTTGGAGCTCTGTCGTTAGAGTTCCTTATCAACTCCATGCACAAGCATTCTGATAGCCAAATCTCCAATTAGTGGTCGACATCTCTCCACCCACATATCCTACACTTGAAACTAAAGCACCCAATTAAAGGCCTGAGCTTGACAGGGGTCCATTCCCAATCTCTCTGACCAATTATAGGTTTCCATGTATCATCCTCGAGTATGTAGACACTTACCCTCAACATGAAATCAACAAGACGTCACCTTCCCCCTTAAATCCACTTGGATGAGATCCTATGAAGATCTATGGCTGAGAATTGATCTCACCTTTACTCTGATTTATGGTCCAGATTTCCCCTCGGGGCCCTACCCTTTGGAGTACCTTCACTTCAATTTTCCAGGGCTACTCCAACCATCAACCTTTGACAAATAGACTAGATCTTCCTGCCTTCGATCCTCTGACAGGTCGATGAAACTATTTGACTCATGGTCGATCCAATGGTTGCAATTCCATCCATATTGAAACATAATTCTACGTCAAGGATACCTTCCATCTACAGTTGATATCATCTCACTGATCAAATCAACAGTTAAGATTCCATACACATAGAACACAATATTTCCACAGGTTAATAGTCTCATATTGGACTTAGTCATTCATGGATATCTTCTAAATATTTTTCTAAGGCCTTACCAGGCCTTCAAGGACTCCATATTCCATTTCAAAACTAGCTAAGTTACTCCTGGACTTTATAATTCATCTCTTAGTTTAGTTGCTTCTATTCCTTTCATATGCACATAGGAGGTGAAAATATATACATATATATCCATGAGGTCATTCATAGGAGGAAATAATTTGTATATCTCCTCGAGTATTCAAGGTAAGATGCAGGGTTCTCTTGTTCAATTATGCACTATAGAGGAAATTTCATTCATATACTTAATCATATGGGTATAATTTCTTACCAATGGGACAAGTCCATTAGCTAGGCATACACATTTACAACACCATTACATGCATAAATTCATTATTCTAATTAAATTACACAAAAGTGAATAATACTTATCTATTATAGGTTATAGCCAACCAAATGACTATGGGTATTCACTTTTCCACCCAACCATAGGATTTTCATGCTCGATCACTTTGGTTGTAGGCCATGCCCGTGCCAAGCCATGATACCACCAGGGAATCTCTCTCTCCCTAGTTCTCAACAATTTGTGAAGGACACTCTCCTTCATGCCACTCTTGGTAGATGTTTTCCCCACACCCACCTAGCTCAAGCCTTAATGAGGTTTTTCAGATACCTTCCGAGTATCAAACTCATAGCCTTCTCATCTCATGTTGGGATTTTGGACTCTCACCAATTCCTTTTCTCTAGGTTCGGTATTAAGACCTGAGGACTCAGAGCTCTAGCTCTTTTTCTATTATTTTGTTTTTACATAATCCATCCTCTTTCTCCCATATGAACTCTCTTGAGTTCTCTGTCTCCCCAAATGTTTCTTCCTGATCTCCTATCTACCCTTGTGTGCTTCTCTTGCACGCATCGTTATGGAAGGTTCTCAACATGTCCCCTTCCTTCCATTAGAAGGAAACCCATGGGTCAATATGATCTATAAAAATGGTACCCTATGGTACCTTTGGATGACAATTTCAACTATCCTAGCCTGATCTCCCATACCTAGATTTATTTGGGGTAGTTGGTTGTCTAGCTACCATCCTTCCTCATTAACTTATTTTCATTGAAATGGGGGCTGAGGAAAATAATATGAATATCAAATATTACCAACAAACAGGTTTGGGCCATATTTAGCATGATGAATCCATCTATAGGTTTCCTCACCCTTTCCTCTAGTGGTATCATGGCCAGTAATCAAGGCTTCACCCCCACAGTCAGTTGTTGGCAATCTTAATTAAAATAACAATAGATTTACATTGTTCACATGCCATCGCATGGAAATCATTAACTATGATTAATTACATATAATCATGGGTTTAGTAAATGGATGTTACATGGTGGGGGGACAGTATAAACCACTCAAAATCACTCCCCACAATGCATGTGGGATAATTTTTTAGGAGTACAAAATTAGTGGTTGATATTAACCCCAAAATGAGATCAACGATTGTTGAGTGATAACTTCAAAAAATCATAATTCACATTTCAGGAGGAAAAATAAGTCAATATGTTCTTGAATTATTTTAACCTAGTGATAAGTCAATCTGTAAATGTGTTGAACCTGCACAGAATAGATCTATCTAAACAATAATACACACATTTGCAAAGAGAATTGGAGAAAGAAGAAGAAGGAGAGAAATAATAGAAGAATTCTCATTAACCGTATTCCACACTCAAAGAGTGAATAATTTACAATAGATATATGATACATGAGTAACTAATGATCCATAGTGGTGGTCTAGAGTGATATGGACACACACCAACAATTACGGGAGTGAACTGCCACCTAGCTGAGTTAACTAGTCAACTAGACTTCGGTTAAATGACTGAACAAAGAGTAGTGAGGATTTAACTAAGGGAATCAAGTGTAATGTGCCAGTCTAGTGATGATCCCAAGGAAAGTGCACATTAGCATGGTGATGATCCCAAGGAAAGTGTGCATTAGCATGGTGATGATCCCAAGACAAGTGCGCATTAGCATGGTGATGATCCCAATGTTCCATGGTGATAAAACCAATGGAACATCTAAACTCAACTCAACTAGTCAAACTGAAGTGTCAACTGAAAGAGAATATTCTCCAAGTGGAACATTCTATCCTAAAATATAGGAGACTGGATAATGACTAATTATGACTAATAAACAAGGAAAAGCCTTAGGAAAAAGAAATCCTAGGTGTCTGTGAAGTAACTCCAACACCCCCCTTGAACATCACTATGGTGAAAATAAAGATTGGGTCTCGGCAACAAGGCCATGTGAGGTACCCAAGTACAAAATATACACTAAAATAAATGAGGAAAGAGGGAAAATCTCATGGAAACCCCCCCCCTCAAATTACAATGCATAAAAAAAAAAAAATATGAGAAGGAACAAAAAACAGTTGTTAAGCAATCGTGTCCTTCACTCCAAGAATACCTCACAACTGTGGAAGTTTGTGCTCATTTAACATTTTTCTGAATATGTATATGTCTACATGGATCTGATCAAGTATATGCTCCATTGATATGTCCACACATATCCACTTTATCTTCTTGTAATGAAAAATATCCAAATAAAGTTTGGATGAAATTTTGAAAACTGTGCGGTTGTTTCCGGAAAAATGCTGAAATTTTGTTGATTTTAAAACGATCATAACTTCACTTCCCGGACAATTTGTTTTTTGAAATTGGATATTTTCCCTAGAGGAATTCAAATATCCAATTTTTTTCTGCAATTTTTTCTCAGAAAATATCATAATTGAGTCTGATGTGCGTGACTCCCTTTTTGTCTCCTGAGGTGCATGCATTGTGCATGGAAAAGTATCTGCATGTGACTCCTGAGATGCATGTCATATATCTTCCACATGAATTTCAAAAAACAAATTTGAAATGGAGTAGACATCATCTTCAATTAATGGAATACAAATTTTTGCAGATACTTGTGTAGAAGGCTCTTCAAACTAAGATGATCTATCTTCTAGTGGCTTTTCTACATTCTCTATCTTGTCAACATTTTGCATGCATTCTTCCTTATTCCCAAATAAAACCTCCAATCTGTTAAGAACCAAACATCAATATAGCATAGAAAAACATCAGAAAAGTACTAAACACCTTGAAAAAGAGATAATTTCATATAATAAGTCTCTTCGAGGGGGCAACCTCCTTTTACCCCACTTAAATGTTCAAGTACAAGATGATTCAAAATGAAAATGTCTCCTTGGTATATATAGGAGACAAGGAGGTATAATTACAACTAATGTCCTAATGTATTATAATATGCCCCAATTAAGGGGTAATGAGACAATATTAGGGCTTAACATGCCCCTCCCCTTGAGACAAGTGTTGTCCGCAACACTTGAGTAACTCTGGATGCTTCTGTATAAAAGACTCATCTTCCCAAGTGGAATCTTTAGCCGATAGTTTCCTCCATTTAATGAGATACTCTGAAATGGATCTATTCCTCAGTTGGAGAATTCTTGTGTCAGTGATGGCTTCAGGCTCCAATATGATTTTTCCTTCCTCATCAAGTTCTGGAAATATAGTTTGAACTGGGATATTTTCGCCTATAACCTTCCTTAAGCATGAAACATGGAAAACTGGGTGTACTCGTGAAGATGCAGGCAACTCCAATTTGTATGCCATAGTACCAATCTTTTGCAACACCTTATAAGGGCCATAGTACTTTGGTGATAATTTATTATC
>ML804987.1:488350-508992 GCA_009831015.1 Picea engelmannii | reverse complement strand
GTTGGTGCTTCCTTCTAGTGGGTGCTAGAGAAAACAGAGAGTTGGTGCTCTCAGCAAGTTGTAGCTTGCAAAACAGAGGTTGTAGCCTCATTATGATTTGGTGCTCATATGTATGATAATGTAAAGAATGTAACTATTACTTATCATATAAAGAAAAAGAGGTTTTTACCCTGTATGTGTTTCCTTGGGAAATATCTGTCTTTGTGTTTCTCATATATGTGACTGATGATGAATGTGCCATTGTTTATTTCCCTGCATTATTGTGATCATCATTCAATGTTTCTACAAAGATTTTAAAAGAAGCATAATTGTTTAAGCACGGTAACAACTTATTCACCCCCCCCCTCTCAGTTGTCCAACAATTGGTATCAGAGTCAGCCCCCTTTTTATCTAACGGTAGATCCTAGAGCTTAAACATGACAATCCATGAAGGGACTTCAGTCACTAGGCCTCCTCTATTTGATGGAATGAATTTTGCCTTCTGGAAGGTTAGGATGAGAACATACCTAATGGCCTTAGGAGCTGAGACTGGATACATAAAGCCTGTTGTGCTAGCTTCCAAAGATGATAAGTTAGAATTTATCTTTAATGCTAAGGGAATGAATGTTATCTTGAATGGACTTGCAGAAGCTGAGTTTGTGAAGGTGATGCATCTTCAAATTGCTAAGGAAATGTGGGACAAACTCATTAACAATTATGAAGGTAATGAGAAGGTGAAAGATGCCAAGCTTCAAATCTATAGAGTACAGTTTGAAAAGCTACATATGAAAGAAGATGAAACCATTGGGAAGTATTTTCTGAGAGTTGAAGAACTAGTAAATGCAATGAAAGCACTTGGTGAAAAAATTGAGGAACCCTCTTTAGTTCAGAAAATTTTGAGATCTCTGCCAGATAGGTTCAACCCAAAGGTCTATTCTATATAAGAACTTGGTGATATAAAGACTTTGTCCTTTGATCAACTTCTAGGAATGTTGTCTGCATATGAGATGAGGATAGTTATAGATAAACCCACCTCTAGAGAAGCATCATTTAAAGCAAATAAGAATGTAGATTCTGAGCCTGATGAAATTGAAGAAAAAATCGTGAGAAGACTAAAGAAAGGATCAGGCAAGTACCAAGGTAAGTTTCCCTTCAAATGTTTCAACTGTGGTAAGATAGGTCATTTTGCAAATAAATGTCCACACAAGAAACACGATCAGAACTATGAAGGTGAAGAGAAGCATAAATCCAGGAGATTTGATAAAAAGAAAAGTTTATTTGTAAACAATGATGACTCCTCAGAAGAAATCAATACTGACTCTTCCTGTGAAGACAAGGTAAATGAATTCATGCTTATGGCCAAAGAGGATTATGATAATGAAATCACAATCAGTGATGAGAATGATGAAGAAGTTGTGGTTGATATGGAAGGAGAACTGATCAGTGCACTGGAATAGATTGACAGACTCAGAATTAAGAACAGAAAGCAAAAACAATTGTTGATATAGTTTGAGAAAGACAATAAACAACCTGATGAAGACCTTTCCCTGCTAAAAGTGAAATTAGAAGAGGCAAAGAAAATCGAGGATATTCTAAAACATCAGCTATCAGAAAATAGGGCAAGATCTAAAGCCCTGGAAGAAGAAGTAGTGAAAACTAGGAAAGAGATGGAGAAGTTTCAAGCCTTGTATCATCAGAATCTGTCAAGTATCAAAGCCTCAGAAGGATTAGCCACCATTCTAAATCAGCAAAGGAATCCAAAGATGAAAACTGGTTTGGGTTATGAAAAGGGATCAAGTAGTGGTCATCCAAGAAACAAAGAACCCATCAAGTTTGTCAAAGCTAGTGTCCATGTCAAATCGACAACTAATGACAACAACAAACCTGTAGAAACAAAGGAAGACAATCAGTCGCCCAGGACAAGTAAAGAAAAAAGTGCCAGGACTAAATCTATAGAACAAAGAAACAATGCACTCCCTGCTCAAAGACATCATCAACATGAAAGAAATTGATTTGCTCAAAGAATACAACCATTTTCCAGGTACAAAGAATTTTTCTATGGATATTGTTTCTACTGTTCTAACTTTGGTCACAAAGCTATAAATTGTTCCTTAAGACTTAGACATGAGCAATTAAAATTTCCAATAAATAAATATCTGCCACAACAAAGAATGATACGGCAAAGTAAAAAACCATCACAAATTGCAAATTGCCAAATTGAGTCTAGAGACATGCAACTGAGGAGGTCAAGGATTAATAAATAGTCAATGAGTAGACAACGTTGCAACAATAACTTTTATCTATTGAACAATGATATTGAATGCTATAACTGTCACAACTTTGGCCATAAAGCTGCAAACTACCATCTCAAGAATTACAAAGCAGATCCAAGGATAAAGTTCTTAGATAGAAAGACCAGCACATGGAAGAAGAAAGATAGTGAAAAATGTGGTCAAGCACTTTCAACTCAAAAACAAAAGGCCTCTGGAAATATAGACAGTGGATGTTCCAAGCACGTGACTGGAGACAAGGATAAGTTATTGTCCATAAGTAAAAGCAAAACAGGAAATGTGATCCTTGAAAATGATGAACCAGGAAAAATCAAGGATAGAGGGATGATGAGTTTGAGTAATGACAAAGGAGATGCCCAGTATGTTCTGCTTGTGGATGATTTGAAACATAATTTGCTCAGTACAAGTCAAAAATGTGACAAAGGCAGTGAAGAGGTGTTCACATCCAAAGAATGTAAGGTAAATGTAAACTCGAGACGAGTGGTGAATAAAGGCATAAGGACAATTAATGATGTTGAAATTGAATCCTCCCCTGCAAGTAAAGAAGAAGATTCAGATACAATAAAAACATGTTCAGTTAGCATTTGCCCCGTGGATGAAGTAGGAGAAGAACCATGTCATAAGCTGGAAGCAGAAGTCTTGAAGGTTGAGAAGGAAAACACCCAAAGCAAGTTCTTAAACAGCTCCATGACCCTGGATAAGATCTTGGATAGTCAGAGATCACCTAATGACAAATCTGGTATTGGATACAACAAGGAAGAAATCAGTACTCCTAAGAAACCTGATACATGTCCTCTATCTGTGAAAAAGAAAAGAAGGTATGAGAGTGGTTGTAACATCTTTTTCTTGTGATTGAATATGGTCATAAAAGCCTTGGATGGTAAGCATCATGAAAGAAAAACAAAAATTTCAGTGATAGAGATCGATGAGAATCAATGGGGAGATCCAAGGGTTGTTTGAAAAGTACGAGCTTCAATTATGCAGTATGTCAATAGGACAACAACTCTTCAACAACAACATTTTGTTTTACAAAATGATTTACATGACATCCTGTAGAGATAACAAGAGGAAATACCTTTTAGAAACAAAGGAGGAAATTAGTCAGAAGCAGAGAGATAACAGTGACAGGGGGAGTCATCCACTCATGAAAAGAAAAGGTTGATGAAGGAGTCCTAGTAAGAGAGGAACAACTGACAACAATCTTTATATTAAGACAGAGGATAATGATTTGCTCATCGTACTGGTCTATGTAGATGACATCATCTTTGGATGTAATAAGGATTCACTGGTACAATGGTTTGCTTCTGCCATGGAGTTTGAATTTGAAATGCCTATGATAGGAGAACTGTCCTTTTTCCTTGGTCTGCAAATTACTCAGAGGCCCAAAGGGATGTTCATTTCTCAAGAAAAATATCTAAGAGAAATGATGAAAAGGTTTCAAATGGAAGATTCTAAACCTGTGGGTACACCTATGGTAATTGGATGTAAATTAAGCAAGGGTGATGATTCACCTGCTGTTGATCAAAGCTCATATCGATCAATGATAGGAAGCATGTTGTACATCACAACATCTCGCCCAGACATAATGCATGTTGTAGGAATGGTAGGAAGATATTAGGATGCACCTAAACAGAGTCATTTGCAAGCTGTCAAAAGGATATTCAGGTACTTAAAAGAAACAATGACTTATGGTCTGTGGTATCCCAGAAATGAAAGTCTTCAATTGACTGCTTATTCAGATGCAAATTGGGAAAACTGTATTGATGAGAGAAAAAGCACCAATGGAGGAGCATTCTTCTTGGGTGACTCCTTAGTATCCTGGCTTAGTAAAAAGAAAGGTTCCTTTTCTTTATCAACCACAGAGGCAGAGTACATTGTTGTTGCTACCTGTTGCACACAGGTATTATGGATGATTCAGACACTTGCAAACTTAGAGGTAAAATACAATGCATCGATCCAAATTCATTGTGATAACACTAGTGCCATCAGTGTGTCTACAAATCCTGTCTTCCACTCCAAGACAAAACATATTCCCATAAAATATCATTTTCTGAGAGAGAAGGTCACCAATCAGATTGTTCAGGTCCATTACATTCCCACTACAGAACAAATTGCAAACATCTTTACTAAGCCCCTAGCCAAAACACTGTTTCAATATTTCAGACAGAAGCTGGGTGTCATTTCATTTCACACCTAAAAGAGTCAATCTTGTTAGGGGGAGTTTTGTATTGGTTGAATATCTAATGCCTCCTAAAATTACTGCAATAGCTCAGGGGGAGCATGTCTCTTCTTTGACATTGATGTCAAAGGGGGAGAACAGAATTCAGTTGCCTTAGTTGCCATCAATGCCAAAGGGGGAGATTGTTGGAAAATGTTTAACAGGTAGCATATTCTTGTCATTGATGGCAAGTACAACAGTGAAGATGGCATGAGTATAGGAAGAATGTAACAGACGGGCATCAGAAGTAGTTTGGGAAGATGCTGCAGAGCAAGCTCGAGAAGATCAGAAGAGATAGTGCAGAGGATGGTTGGCATGCTTTATAGGCAGTATGCGCTTGTCATTGATGGAAGGATCTGAGTGTGCATCGATGGGAAAACAAGAACAACGTAAACTCAAGAGGAATTAGCGCAAAGTCGAATGTAGTGCATAGGTGTGCACCAGGGATGAGGTTAACTCATGGCTAAATCTCAAGGGAGATAGTGTACTTAGGATCATAGGCAGATCAAAGGTCGAGGCCTTTGACACTTAGAAATTCTTCCAAGTAAGAAGGATGTGTAATCTTGGAGGAGAAGTGTCGGTGATCGTTGGATCCCATCCCGAATTCCCGATGACCGTCAGATATCAATGTAGACAAGAGGAGCGTGCAGATATGGAGGATAGATCTCGGGCGTTAGATCTGAGTGCAGGGTCCGACCACCGTTGGATTGAGGAGAACCTGCACGTTCTTTAAAGTGCAAGGAGTAGAGGGCTCACAAAATCCCAAAAGAAGGAGGACCGTCCATCTTCAGGAAGGACACGTGGGGATAGATCGTCAGTTCACTGACTAGAGAGTCAAAGGAACGATGTTCCCTAAGCTCTCGAAATCGCGATATCTGAAATCGCGATTTAATCTCAGCCGTCAGATTAAGGTTGAATCTGGACTGTTGATTCCAGTCCATGTCGGAGTTTCGAGGATCGAGAGTTGTAGATGTCAAGTAATATCATCCACAAAAATCCTGATTTCGCGATATGCGAAATCGTGATTTAATCACAGCCATTGAATCAAGATTGAATCTGGACCGTTGATCAAAGTCCATTTCGGGGTTTCGAGGATCGAGTGTTGGAGATGTCAAAGAATATTAACATCAAGACTCCCGATATCGTGATATGCGAAATCGTGACGTAATTACAACCGCCAGATCAAGATATGATCTGGACCATTGATATGACTCTATTACGAAGTTTCGTGGATCAGGACTTTGAAGTGACAAAAACACTGAACGTCAAGAGTGTCGAAATCGCGATATGCGATATTGCGATTTAATCGCAGCCGTCAGATCAAGATGTGATCTGGACCGTCGATCCGACTCACATCATCATACCACGTCAGCTAGGAACACATGGCACAACCAGGTAATGACAAGTGTCAGACTGATTCAACGTTTCAGGCACATGTAAGTCACGAATCAGAGTGACACATGGTAGTATTCAACACGTTTCAATCCACGTGTGACGTCAGAAGATTTACACCACTTCATATTTTTGAAAATCGGGAGATGGACAGATGTCGGAGGACGAGGAGGGGATAAAGGGAATGAGCCTTGTCGCACGGTCAGGTGGAGAACGATACAAAAGGTGACACGACATGAGTGGGGTCCTTCGTCAATACCCCACCATTTCGGACCCCCCCCCTGGTATTAAAGGAAAAAAGGCAAGGGGGGTCTGGAATCGGTTGAGCGTCATTGATGTGGGTGCTCTAATCCTGGCCGCTCGAGAGATGCGTGCTCGATTCCGGACCCCCCCCCCCTCTGCTTAAAGGTAGAATGGAAGGGGGGCTCTGAAATCCAATCCCGACCGTAGATCTGGGAGGAAAAATTCTGGCCGTCCAGATTTTCTCCCTGCATATCCAAAAGGTGCATTTGCGCCCCAAACTTAGGAAGGCATAAGCTTGACTGCGCCAAAGAATATGAGGAGTCACAACCGCCAGAGAGGTTGAGAAATCTCAGCAGAACAACCAGTGATGTTGGACGGATGGTGGGAACCACCGGAGAAGCTGAAGAGTCATGATGATGATCAGACAAAGCACTCGAGTTGTGGAGGAATTTGGCACAGAGTGAGCATGCAGAGGCATTGTGAATATTGCATGCACAAAGACAACACAGATTATAATAATGGAAAAGAAAGAAGAGAGAGGAGTGGTTGCTGTGTAGAAGGATTCAAACGTGAACAAGGAGGTAGAGCATAGGAGCATAAATGCACAGTAGAGGAATGTTGCATTGAAAGCATATGGCGCAAAGAGCATAAAATGCAGAAGAACAAAAAGTACAAGGGGTGTGCAGAAGACACTGATGCAGACAGGGTAGAGCAGTGTAACAGAACAACGACAAGGCTGGTAAGCCATTGAATAATTTTATATTGGTGTAATAAGTTTCAGTAACAAAGAATTTATTAACCAGGGTGGTTGGGAGGTGCTAGGGAGGACTAGTGTCCTCGAAGGTTCAAGTGGGTGCTTGAACATAGGGAGTTGGTGCTTCCTTCTAGTTGGTGCTAGAGAAACCAGGGAGTTGGTGCTTCCTTCTAGTTGGTGCTAGAGAAACCAGGTAGTTGGTGCTTCCTTCTAGTTGGTGCTAGAGAATCTAGGGGGTTGGTGCTTCCTTCTAGTGGGTGCTAGAGAAAACATAGAGTTGGTGCTCTCATCAAGTTGCAGCTTGCAAAACAGATGTTGTAGCCTCATTATGAGTTGGTGCTCATATGTATGATAATGTAAAGAATGTAACTATTACTTATCATATAAAGAAAAAGAGTTTTTTACCCTGTATGGTTTTCCTCGGGAAATATTTGTCTCTGGGTTTCTCATATATGTGACTGATGTTGAATGTGCCATTGTTTATTTCCCTGCATTATTGTGAGCATCATTCAGTGTTTCTGCAAAGAGTTTAAAAGAAGCATAATTGTTTAAGCACGGTAACAACTGATTCACCCCCCCCCCTCTCATTTGTCCAACAATCGTTCCAACTAATTGGCACCTACACATTTGTGACAAGATGTCATCATAACGACCTCCATACATGTGATCTAGAAATTAGAAACTTTCAGTGTTGAATCTACCCTATCGTGCAATAACAGATCAAGAAAATAAAAAAATTTAGTAGATCGAAATAGCAACGAGTTATTTTGGTATACATTTTTAAGTGTGCGAGGACCAATCATGGGTCACAATTCTTTTTTGTTTTTTTATATTGGAAAACTGTAAGCCCCAAATTTGAGGGTTCTTGTTTCTCCATTATTGGAATAGAAAAATGCCTTTTTCATGTATAAATATTAAGTCACCCTCGATATCAAAAGGGTATATAAATTGTGTGTGTGTGAACATTATCATCATGTAATCTCTTTTTTTTTAATGAATATATCAATGCAATGTTGTTTATTGGCATGGTTGTGAGTTAAGTTTGATTTGGTGGTCCTATAGCTAGCACATAGGTCGAGCCTTAGGGGGGGCCACTTGAGGTACAATGATGTGACAATATATATATATATATATATAATGTTTTATTTCTATCATGTTATTTTTTTTGGTACTGGTTTACTTTCCAAAGTTATCAAATTCATTTCATGTAGATTACAGTTGTTGCAGAATTGTTGTGCTACATAATTAGGTTTATTCTTGGATTTAATCTTAGTATACCAAAGTTAAAATGTCCAAATCATAGGTTCTAATTCCTAACTATTTTGGCATGGGTGGTGCCACTAATAAAGCTTGAAGCTAAGAGTAATGTATATATTTTTTTTGCTAATCATTTCACATTTTGGTTTGGATTTGAATTAATATTTATTCAATTTCATTTTCATTCCTTGCAAAAGTAGGAGTATCCATCACAAGATATAATTTAATATCAATCAATAAAAAACCTTAGCATGTGTATATTGCACGCAGTGCCTCACAAGATTAATTGACCCCAAGTTGACAATTAAATGACTAGGATTTATGTTTTTCACTGATTTTAGGAAAATATACACATTAGAGGTGAACTTAGGGAACTATCAACTACCCATTTGATAACCTTTGTCCAAGGTATCATGCATTAGGACATATTAAAATTCATGACTAAAGGAACTAAAAATGTTCAGGGAAGTGACATAGGAGGAGCTACTCACAACAATATAGAAGCTATGTCACGATGATGAGGAACCCATGCTAAAGTCCCAAAAGATAAAATAGCATCCAATATGTTGGATATTCCCTCTAGGATTGACTCTAAAAATAATGCAGTTATAGGCTCTCATGTTTCTGAAATTCCAAATCCCAAAGATCAAGGTGACCCAAGGAACCCTATTGAAGAGCATGAATGCTTAGTTGAATAAAATGAATCCTTAGTTTTCTAGAGAACTAAGTTTCTCGGCATGGGTGAATAAGTGGAAGCATAGAAATAAAAATAACCCATTACATTTGAGTTTCCTATCCAATACTTATATGGAATGACTTGAATGAGAAACATTAGACCCTCTTCCTTGCCCAATTTTCTAGGTGTCTCTAATGAGGATCCAAATACATTTATTTTTGAATTTAATCTCTTATGTTGGAGTTATTACTACTCCAAAAATTCCCAAAAGCTTAAGTTGTTCCCATCCACTCTAAAAGAGGAAACTCTATGTTGGTTCATGGGGCTTGGGGGAAACTCTATTATTGTTGATTAAGGTTGGTTTTCATTCATATCAAACCTTGAAGAAAGCCCTGCAACACAAAGGCTTGGGTAATGGACCCAAGATTTTTTTATGTAAAGATGACTCATTATTGTCTTGTCATGGTTGATAAGAAGTAAATATGGATGAAATCCAAAGTGGTCCCCTTATGGTGAAAGTCCTCATGGGAAGACACTTTGCGGAGCAAGAGAACCCATGCTTAATTGTGGAATAATGACATGAAGAACAATGAATTTTTCAGGTAAACTATCCTATATGGATAGTTCTTGTCATTCCATTTCCGGTGGTATGTGGAACATCACATAAATCCTCACGGTTAGAGAGTTATGGCCATGAGAAGTTGGAGACCCCAGGTTTGGGTAATGAACCCAAGTTTGTTTGATGGATAATAGTATGAGTTATGATATATTTTCATATAATACTATTATATATGGATAGTACATGTCATTCCATTTCTTGTGGTATGTGGAACGTCACATAACTCCTCACGGTTTGAGAGTTATGGCCTTACGAAGTTGGAGGACCCTCATATGTCATCTAGAAGCCCCAAAAGGTCAAAGTAGTCAAAGTGGTTTAAGAGATTTTAAAAGGTAAATAATAAACTGATGTAATGATTTTAATATAATTCAAAGTGAATACAAAATAAATTATTTCAATAATAAATTTAATGGAGAAATTAGAAGTGGGTTAACCCTAAAATAAGGAAAGTGGGGCCAAGTGACCTAGAAGTTGTTTTTATGGAAGCTACTTGGAGAGTATAAATAAGAGGCAAGGCTCTCTCATTTTAATCACACTTGAGAATATTGAATATCTATAGGTTTCTGAGGTGACCAAGGATATCTAAGCCGAAATTATGAGGGAATGTGATGAAAAGAAGGACGAAATGCAAGGAAGGATAAATTCTTTTGATGGTGCTTTCTAAGGTATGTTATTTACAGGTCATCTCACCATTTTCTCTATAAAACGTTTTCTATAATGCTTCAGACCGAGAAATTGATATTCCATTGAGAAAACATATCCAAGTATCTGTGGTAAAAAAATTCAGCTTGTGGGTCATTGTATTTTTGGAGTTACACTCCGTGGAAAATAGGGTTTGTGGCTAGTCCTGAAACTAGTCAAAAACAGGTGTTTCGGGTAAAAATGTCATAACTGCTTCATAACAGATCCAATTTCAGTGAAACCAAATGTGTTGGTTAGTTTAAAGTCTGTAGTATGATGTGTCATAGTTGCAGATCAATTCAACAAATATTTCATGTAGGGCATGCTCTACAAGGTCTCTCTTTAAAATAAGACAAACTTCAACAAGGTATGCCATTTTTTCTATAACTCCTTTTCTGAGAGGTTCCAACTAGTGAATCCTGGAGGAATTGCATAAAACACATTGGATAAAATTGTATATCATTTTTAGATCTTTATACATTACAGGTACAAAGTTATGATTACTTCAATTTAGGGATTTTGACTAATCCAAAACTAGGCATGTGAGACTAAAGAAAAGTTTAATGAAAATGCTAGTCTCTAGTTGTTGAAGTTAAGGAAGGTTTGAAGTAATGTGATCGTATACACTAGGTCTATTATAGAGATAAAAATCAGATTTGGAGGATGAAATTGATGAGGGCTTTTGGTTGAGGTACATGTTGAGTACATGGTTGAGACAAGTAGTTGATGAGTTGGCACATACATGAGGTGTATAGTTGATGATGCTGGTACATATTGATGAGTAGTTGAGACATGATTGGTACATACTTGGTACATGGTTGGATGCACGTTTTTATGGTACAGGTTGATTACAGGTTATTTGGTACAGGTTGGTGCATGGTTGATGCACTTGTTTATGGTATAGGTTGATTATAGGTTGAGGTACAGGTTGATGCATGGTTCAAATTTATTGGTATAGGTTTACAATGGTATATCTCACAGTGACAACTTGACAGTGGTTACATCATTCTACTTCTACTTTAGGTTGGCAGAACAGGGCAAGGACAGGTGGTTTTAGCCACCTTCCGGTTGTAGCTGGAGAACATAGGGGGTTGTAGCCAGAGATTTGGGGAGTTGGATCTTCCCTCAGGTTGTAGCCCGAGAAGATAGGGGGTTGGAGCCTCCTTCTAGTTGCAGTTGAAAAACAAAGGTAGTTGGTGCTTCCAATGAATGTAATTCTTCAAGACATATAAGAAAAAGCATTTTGTGGATTTATTCCAATTTGGGTTTCCACGTAAAACAATGGTGTACTGTGCATGTGTATGTTTGTTCATTTGTTCATTGATTATTTACTATGCAGTTATTCGATGATAATGCTTCGTTGATATAACACTTGGATTATATGGTTAAAAAGGATTAAATTTCTCTATTACTGATTCACCCCCCCCTCTGAGTAATCCAACAATTGGTATCAGAGCAGGTTCTTTTAAAAATCAGCTTAACCACTGAAAGGTAGATCATGGAGAGTATGAACTCATATAAAAATGAAATACCATAGTTTGATGGACAAAAGTATTCTTTTTGGAGCATAAGGATGAGGACATATATACAGGAACAGGGATTTCAAGTTTGGCAATCAATTGTAGATGGATACACAACACCAACAGTTCCACCAACAAATGACAAAGCAATAAAACTCTGTGAGAATAATTCCAAAGCCACAAATACAGTTTTGAATGGTCTCAGTGATACGGTATTCACCAAAGTTTCACACTGTAAATCCACTAAAGAGATTTGGGACAAGCTTCAAAATATTTATGAAGGAGATACAAAAGTCAAAGCAACAAAGATTCAGACTTACAGAGGTCAGTTTGAACAACTAAAAATGAAGGAAGATGAAGATATCACAGCCTACTTCTTACGAGTCGATGAAACAGTGAATGCAATCATAGGATTGGGAGAATAAATTGAAGAATTTGTAATTGTTTAAAAGATACTAAGATCTCTTCCAATGAGATTCGACCCTGAGATATCAACACTAGAAGAAAGATCAGATCTGGACACAATAAGCATGGACGAACTGCATGGAATATTCACAGCATATGAAATGAGAACTGAGTAGGAAAATCCATATGTAAAAGAAGCAGTCTTCAAGGCATCCAAAAGATCAAAGCAAAAGAAAAAGGAACAAGAAGAATATAGCAGCAATAGTGACACCTCAGAAGCTGATGAAGAAGTGGACAAATTCATCAAAAGACTCAATAAGGGAACAACCAGTAGGCATAGAGGTAAGCTCCCTTTAATTTGTTTTAATTGTGATGGTATTGGTCATTTTGTTAACAAATTTCCTTATAAGAAAAAGAGAAATGATGAAGGTTACTCAAAAGGAAAACACACATATAAACGCAAAAGAACTAAAAAGCAAGCTTTCAAGAAATGATTATACACCAAAGAAGACATCTCATCATCAGATGAAGATGAAGTCAATGACAATGAGATAGGAAGAGTTCTATTCATGGTAGTAAAGGACTTTGACAAAGAAGACTCCGAAGAATAATATGAAGAAGCCGAAGAATAATGTGAAGAAGTCGAAGAAGAAATTGAGGAGAAGAATTAATGTGTTCCATAGAAGTTATCAGAAGAGAAAAGAAGAAAAACAAGAAACTACAAGCAGAACTAGACAAGAAAAAGGACACTCGAGAACTAGAACAAATGATCACAAAATTGAAGGTTCAAATAGAAGAAGATAA
Source organism: Picea engelmannii (assembly GCA_009831015.1). NCBI lineage: Eukaryota > Viridiplantae > Streptophyta > Pinopsida > Pinales > Pinaceae > Picea > Picea engelmannii. Next base: position 496,153 of record ML804987.1, on the reverse strand, counting down.
AATAATTGAAGAAGCACTCAAAGAACAACTAGAAGAAAAGGACAAGATCATTGGAAACTTGGAAGCAGAGGTTGTCACACTAAGAAAGGATATTCAAAAGAAAAATATGCATAATAGCTCAAGAGTTCTGGATGACATTTTCAACAGTAAAAAATCTCATCTTGACAAGTCCAGACTTGGATACAATCAGACAGAAAAGGGATCAAGCTCCAAAACAACAGAGAAAGAAACAAATCCAAAGAGCTATGCAGAAACAATCAAAGAGGATGGGAAGATTACAGGGACACTCCTCCACCAAGAATATTCAGATTTCAGAATCAACAACAGAGAGATAGGCCTTATGAAGAAGAAGGATTCATAAGAGCACCTCCTTTCAGAAGATATTCAATTCCCAGGTATCAAACTATATTTTTTGGTTTATGTTATGCATGTAATAATTTTGGACATAAAGATGTGAATTGCAGAGTTAACAATAGGAACAGTAACAACTTTGAGAGTTATACACAAAGGGATTATTCAAGGAGACCTAGTGACACACAAAGAAGAAGTTACAATAGGTTTGAATCTTTGAGCACTGAAGTGGAATGTTACAAATGTAACAATTTTGGACACATGGCCAAGGATTGCAGAATTACAGTCCCTCCTAAAGAACCTCAATAGAATAACAATAGTCACAGACAAGAACCTCAGAAAATGACATGGATAAGGAAGAAAGATCAGTAGAAAAATGAAGAATGCACAGTCTCTCTACAAGCTAAGCAGAAGAAACACGGTTGGTATGTTAACAGTGGATGTTCAAAACACATGACAGGTGATAAAGACAAATTTCTTACATTACGAAAAGAAAAGATTGGATCAGTCTCCTTCGGAAATGATAATTCATCCAAAATCATTAGAGAAGGCACAGTCTGAATTGAGAACAAGAATGAAAAGGCACAAAATGTTCTACTGGTAGAAGATATGAAACATAATCTTCTAAGTGTGATTCAAATGTGTGAACACGGTCATAAATTTACTTTTGATTTAGAAAAGTGTGAGATAAGAAAAGAAGGTTCAAGGAAATTGGTCGGTACAACTGCAAGAACTTCAAACAACATATATGTGTTAAGTGAAATTGGAAATGAAAAGTGTTGTCTAAGAAAGGAAGATGAAAGTTGGCTATGGCATAGAATAATGGGTCACATGCATTTTGATAACCTTGTCAAATTCAACAAAAGAGAAGCAGTTAGAGGAATGCCCCAGATCACGAAACCAACCAACACTTTATGCAAGCATTGTCAACAAGGAAAGAAAACAAAGACCAGGTTCAAATCAAAGGAATATTCAACAACAAGACAACAAGAAATTGTGCACATTGATCTAGTTGGAACATCTACAACAAAGGGATTAAAAGGTGAAAAATACTTTATGTTATTAGTTGATGATTATACAAGAATGAATGCAATTTGTTTTCTCAAGAACAAGTTAGAAGCTTTTGAAAACTTCATGATCTACAAGGAAATGGTTGAAAATGAGATGGATTCAAAAATGAACTGTTTGAAATCTGATAATGGAGGAGAGTTCACTTCAAATGAATTTATGGACTATTGTAGCAATCATGGAATAAAAAGGCAATTCTCCATTGCTAGGACACCTCAACAGAATGGAGTTGTTGAAAGAAAGAACAGGACAATACAAGAAATGGCTCGAACAATTCTAATGGATTCCAAATTGACAGATATATTTCAGACATAGGCAGTGCATACAACAATTCACATTCAAAAGAGAGTAATGCTCAGAAACAACACTGATAAAACTCCCTACGAGCTATGGAATGGAAGACCAACAAATGGGAAGCACTTCAAAGTTTTTGGAAGAAAATGCTACATCAAAATAAAAGATGGCAAAATGAGAAAGTTTGAATCTCGTGTGGACAAAGGAATATTTGTTGGTTACTCAAGTACAAGGAAAACATACAATTGTTACAATCTAAGATTGAACAAAGTTGTGGAAAGCATCAACCAGAATCAAAGGAAGAAGAAAACAAATCAATGGAACAACTCTTCGAAGAAGAAGATGAAAAAGAAGTAGAAGAGGAAGATGAAGATGAAGAGAATCCGACAGAAGCACAAAAGTTCAGAAAGTATATCCAAAGACATCTAGCAAACGAGTACAGAAGAATCGTCCTTCAGATCAGATTATTGGAAACAAATATGCAGGAGCTGAGACTAGAAGAAAAATCCATTCACCAAAACAAACACACCTAGCACTCTTATCTACAATTGAACCAAACTATTTTGAAGAAACCAGCAAGGATAAATTTTGGAATAAGGCCATGGATGAAGAATTGGAAAAAATAGAGAAAAATGACACTTGGGAATTGGTTCCAAGACCAAATAATAATAATGTGATCAACACAAAATGGGTTTTCAAGAATAAATTGAATGAATATGGACAGGTTACAAGGAACAAAGCTAGATTGGTATGTAAAGGATATGCACAGATTGAAGGAATCGAATTTTAAGAGACCTTTGCCCCAGTTGCCAGAATGGAAACAATCTATTTACTTTTCTCTTATGCATGCTACAAAAATGTTAAAGTATATCAGATGGATGTAAAATCATCTTTTATGAATGGGGAATTTGAAGAAGAATTCTACATTGAACAACCAGAAGGATTTCAGTTGTCAGAGAACACAAATTATGTATGTAAATTAAAAAGGCCTTGCATGGTCTAAAACAGACTCCTAGAGCATGGTACTCCAGACTGGATAAGTATCTACAACAGGAAGGGTTTAGAAAAGGAAGTGCAGACAACAACCTCTACATCAAACTAAGTCAATGTAATATTTTATTAATTGAAGTTTATGTTGATGATATTATTTTTGGTAGTGATGATGACAGGTTAAGCGAGATATTTGCAAAAGACATGCAGAATGAATTTGAAATGTTGTTACTTGGAGAACTATCCTTCTTTCCGGGACTTCAGATATGTCAAAGCAACCAAGGAATTTTTATTTTTCAAACCAGGTATATCAGAGAAATGATAAAGAGGTTCGGAATGGAAGATTGCAAACCAGTTATCACTCCCATGCAAACCAGTTGTAAGTTGAGAAAAGATGATGATTCGAAGTCTACATATCAGAGGCAATACAGGTCAATGATTGGTAGCCTACTATATGTGACAACATCCAGACCAGATGTAATGTAAGCAGTTGGACATGTGGCACAATTTCAAGCAGCACCAAAGGAATCACATGTATTAGCAGTAAAGAGGATTTTTAGATATCTCAAAGGAACATAAGAGTTTCGATTATGGTATCCAAAAGGAAAAGATATATCACTTATAGCCTACGCATATGCAGATACGACAGTTTTTATTGATGACTGACGAAGCACCAGTGGAGAAGCATTCTACTTAGGTGAGTGTTTGGTATCATGGCTAAGCAAGAAACAATCATCAATATCCCTATCTATAGCCAAGGCAAAGTATATTGTAGCAACAACATGTTTTACAGATATACATGTCTTTGGATGAAAAAAACTTTGAAAGATATACAGGTTGAGTATGATGAGCCCATTCCAATATATTGTGATAATACAAGTGCCATGAGTATCTCAAAATGCCTGATGATACACTCCAAGACGACACACACTCCAATCAAGTATCACTTTCTACGGGAACAAGTTGCAGAAAAGAACATCAGAGTTGAGTATGTGGGCATAAAAGAACAAGTGGTAGGCATCTTTACAAAACCACTTCCACGGGAAGCCTTTGAATATCTTCACCAAAGAATTGGAGTTATTTCTACTCCAAAATGAATTATTTTTGAATGCTTTTTGAATGCTTATCTTATATGTCTTAGATGTACACGAGGAAGCACCATAAGAGGATAGTTCATTCAGGGGAGCATCCCCATATGGAAATATACCTTTTCCATTGATGACAAAGGGGAAGAGATTTATCAGATGCAGAGGACAGAGGCATGGTTCCAGGGGGAGCAGATTTATCAGGTGCAGAGGACAGAGGAAAATTTATCAGATACAGAGGACAGAGGCATGGTTCAAGGGGGAGAATGAGTGATATGATTTCAGTATTGCATCAGAGTGTTGCCATCAATGCCAAAGGAGGAGATTGTTGATTAAGGTTGGTTGTTATTGATGTAAACCCTTGAAGAAAGCCCCACAACACAAAGGTTTGGGTAATGGACCCAATATTGTTTGGTGTAAAGATAACTGATTATTTTCTTGTCATGGTTTATAAGAAGTAAATATGGATGAACTCCAAAGTGGTCCCCTTATGGTGAAATCCCTCACAGGAAATGCTTTGCAGAGTAAGATAACCCATGATTAATTGTGGAATAATGAGATGAAGGACAATGAATTTTTCAGGTAAACTATCCTATATGGATAGTGCTTGTCATTCCATTTCTAGTGGTATGTGGAACATCACATAACTCCTCATGGTTAGAGAGTTATGTCCATGAGAAGTTGGAGACCCCAGGTTTGGGTAATGGACCCAAGTTTGTTTGATGGATAACGATATGAGTTATGATATATATTTAGATAATAATATTATATATGGATAATTCATGTCATTCCATTTCTAGTGGTATGTGGAACGTCACATAACTCCTCACGGTTTGAGAGTTATGGCCTTACGAAGTTGGAGGACTCTCATATGTCATCTGGAAGCCCCAAAAGGTCAAAGTAGTCAAAGTGGTTTAAGAGATTTTAAAAGGTAAATAATAAAGTGAAGTAATTATTTTATTATAATTTAAAGTGAATACAAAATAAATTGTTTCAATAATAAATTTAATGGAGAAATTAGAAGTGGGTTAACCCTAAAATAAGGAAAGTGGGGCCAAGTGACCTAGAAGATGTTTTTAAGGAAGCTACTTGGAGAGTATAAATAAGAGGCAAGGCTCTCTCATTTTAATCACACTTGATAATATTTAATATCTATAGCTTTGTGAGGTAACCAATGATATCTAAGCTGAAATTATGAGGGAAGGTGAAGAAAAGAAGGCCGAAATGCAAGGAAGGATAAATTCTTTTGATGGTGCTTTCTAAGGTATGTTATTTACAAGTCATCTCACCATTTTCTCTATAATTTTTTTTTATAATGATTGATACCATGAAATTGCTATGCCATTGAGAAAACATATCCAAGTATCTGTGGTAAAAAAATTCAGCTTGTGGGTCATTGTATTTTTGGATTTACACTGTGGAAAATAGGGTTTGTGGCTAGTCCTGAAACTAGTCAAAAACAAGTGTTTTGGGTAAAAACATCATAAATGCTTCATAATAGATCCAATTTCAGTGAAACAAAATGTGTTGGTTAGGGTACAATCTATAGTATTTTTTGTCATAGTTTCATATCAATTCAACAAATATTCTGTGTGGGTCACTCTCTACAAGGTCACTCTCTAGAATAAGCCAGAATTCAGCAAGTCATGCCCTTTTTGCTATAACTCATTTTCTTAGAGGTTAAAAGTAGTGAAACCTGGAGGAGTTGCACAAAACACACTGAAGAACATTATGTATCAGTTTCATATCTTTATACATTACAGGTACAAAGTTATGATTACTTCAAGTTAGGGTTGTTGACTATTCCAAAACTAGGCATGTGAGACTAAAGAAAACTTTGATGAAAATGTTAGTCTCTTTTTTTGAAGTTAAGGAAGGTTTGCAGGAATGTGATGATATACACCAAGTCTATTACATAGATACAAATCATATTTGTATGATGAAATTGATGAGGGATTTTGGTTGAGGTACATGTTGAGTACATGGCTGAGACAAGTAGTTGATGAGTTGGCACATACATGAGGTGTATAGTTGATGATGTTGGTACATATTGATGAGTCATAGTTGATGAGTAGTTGAGACATGAGTAGTACATACTTGGTACATGGTTGGATGCACTTGTTTATGGTACAGGTTAATTACAGGTTATTTGGTACAGGTTGGTGCATGGTTGATGCACTTGTTTATGGTACAGGTTGATTACAGGTTGAGGTACAGGTTGATGCATGGTTGATGCATGGTTCAGATTTATTGGTACATTCTTACAGTGGTATATCTCACAGTGACAGGTTGACAATGGTTCCATCATTCTACTTCTACTTCAGGGTGACAGGATGGGGCAAGGATAGGTGGTTGTAGCCACCTTCCAGTTGTAGCCGGAGAACATTGGGGGTTGTAGCCTTCTTCTAGTTATAGCTAGATAACTGGGGAGATGGAGCTTCCCTCAGGTTGTAGCCTAATAATCTAGGGGGTTGGAGTCTCCTTCCAGTTGAAGCTAGAAAAAAAAGGAAGTTAGTGCTTCCAATGAATGTAATTCTTTAAGACATATAAGAAAAAGCATTTCGTGGTTTTCTCCCGATTTGGGTTTCCACGTAAAACAATGTTGTACTATGTATGTGTATGTTTGTTCATTTTTTCATTTCTTATTTAATATGCAGCTATTGGATGATAATGATTCATTGATATAACACTTGTATTACATGGTTAAAAAGGATTAAATTTCTCTCTTACTAATTCACCCCCCCTCTCAGCAATCCAACAATTGGTATCATAGAAAGTTCATTCATAAACCAGTTTAACCACTGAAAGGTAGATCATGGAGAATACCAACTCATATAAAAATGGAATACCACAGTTTGATGGACAAAAGTATGCTTTTTGGAGCATAAGGATGAGGACATATATATAGGCTCAGGGATTTCAAGTTTGGCAATCAATTGTAGATGGATACACAACACCAACAATTCCACCAACAAATGACAAAGAAGTAAAACTCAGTGAGAATAATTACAAAGCCACAAATGCACTTTTGAATGGTCTTAGTGATACAATATTCACCAAAGTTCCACACTATAAATCTTCTAAACATATTTGGGACAATCTTCAAAATATTTATGAAGGAGATACAAAAGTCAAAGCAACAAAGATTCAGAATTACAGAGGTCAATTTGAACAACTAAAAATGAAGGAAGATGAAGATATCATAGCCTACTTCTTCGGAGTCGATGAAATAGTGAATGCAATCATATGTATGGGAGAAGAAATTGAAGAATCTGTAATTGTTCAAAAGATACTAAGATCTCTTCCTATGAGATTCAACTCTAAGATATCAACACTAGAAGAAAGATCGGATCTGGACTCAATAAGCATGGACGGACTACATGGAATATTCATAGCATATGAAATGAGAACTGAGCTGGAAAATTCATATGTAAAAGAAGCAACCTTCAAGGCATCCAAAAGATCAAAGAAAAAGAAAAAGGAGCAAGAAGAATATAGCAGCAGCAGTGACGCCTCGAAATATGATGAAGAAGTGGCCAACTTCCTCAAAAGACTGAACAAGGGAACCAATGGTAGGTATAGAGGTAAGCTCCCTCTAATTTGTTTTAATTGTGATGGTATTGGTCATTTTGCTAACAAATGTCCTCATAAGAAAAAGAGAAATGATGAAGGTCACTCAAAAAGAAAACACACATATAAAGGCAAAAGAACTACAAAGAAAGTTTTCAAGAAAATATTATACACCAAAGAAGACATCTCATCATCAGATAAAGATGAAGTTAGTGAAAATGAGACAGGAAGAGTTCTATTCATGGCAGTAAAAGACTCTAACAAAGAAGACTCTGAAGAAGAATATGAAGAAGCCGAAGAAAAATGTGAATAAGTCGAAGAAGAAATTGAAGAGGCAGAAGTTGACTATCGAGAAGAATTAATGTGTGCCATAGAAGTTATCAGAAGAGAAAAGAAGAAAAACAAGAAACTACAAGCAGAACTAGACAAGAAAAAGGACACTCGA
>ML804987.1:459296-472264 GCA_009831015.1 Picea engelmannii | reverse complement strand
CACTATTCATTAACAAACTCTATCTTATCTTTTATAAGTGGAAAGGATCTAGAATCCTTGTCCATTATTCAAATTTTCCACAAAATAACAAATTATACAAGTGTGAGACCCTAGGTCTCTTTGAATTCTCTCAACTTTGATGACGTCATGGGTGACTTCATTTTCATGAGCTTATGCTCCTGCATCAGACACCATGGTCAAAGAGATGGAATCCTTACACAAGAATGAGACATGGAAATTAATCAGATTACCTAGTGGAAGAAATCCTATCTGTAGAAAATTGTTATTCAAGAAGAAGATGAACGTAGAAGGTCAAGTCCATAAATTCAAAGCTCGATTAGTAGTGAAAATGTAACACCTCAATTTTGATTCCTATGAACTAGAATTTATTATGTAAATATGACTTAGGATGGTGAACCGGTAAATCTGGAAAGGGGCCAGGGTGCCTAGAAATGTAATACATCTACATATATTAATAAAATACATCATTGGCTGCAAGGCAGACAAGGACAAAAGAGATAGGGGGTTATGATTCCATGAGAGAGGTGGGCATAAAGGGATAAGTCTTTTATTATATTTTATTTACCCATAATTGATTTTATGGAGAAAATTATTTACACGAGCTTATTGGGGAGGCCATGGGGTTCTTTATTTCATGTAATTATATTAACCCTATATTTGGGGTGTTTGGGGCTCGTTCTTTGTTCTTGGTTAATAATTTCCTTGGGATTCTTCCCCACTCACTCTTGCTAATTCATTTTCTCTTGGGATAATCATGAAAATGGATGGTAGGAGGAGGAGAGGCATTTCTAGATGGATATAATAAATTATCGATCATTCCAAGTGGTAATGGATGCCTATGGGCATGAGATTGATGGTAGTTCTGATTGAAATTTTTGCAGCTGATAATACTTGGAGTTTCCAGCATGGATAGTTCCTGACCAATAGCATTGGAACCCTAGAGAGAAATGGAACAGCCCGAGGGACTGCATGGAAAAGAAAGGGGTTCATTTATTTGGGTTGTGCAGGATGAAGGGGAATGAGAGATGGAAATTAGGATTGTTGTGTGGTTGGGAAAACTAGAGATCTAATTAGCCAACTATTGTGTGTTTCATATTGGGCCTAGGACCTATCCTCATGGATTCATAGCCCCGGCTCAGGGGTGACCTGCTATTGAGACTTGGAACAACAATGTATATGGTTAGGAGGAACATCCTTGTTCTGTAGCCAGGTTGTGATGGTTTAATTAAATATAATTTATCTATGTGTTTTATTTATATTTATATTCCGCTATGTATTATTATTATTATTATCTCTGAGAGATTTATTTATAAGTATCCTACTTGCTAGTTATTGTTGTGCATGAAACACTGCTTATTTATTTTATGTTGTAGCATGAATCTTGATTATTTTTATGTGTGGTTATTGCATTCTTTCATGCTTGATTTCGAATTAATTATTACCAGAATTCGAGATCAGTTAAAGAAGTGCGCTTTTAGGTAGAGTGCCTAGCTTGTGGGTGGTTGGGTATGTTACAGATTGGTATCAGAGATTCCATGGTTGAAACACTGGACTGGTATGGGACAAAACTGTTGGACATGGTATTATGGTGTTGGAATTGATGTCAAAAATATCAATATGGTATTGTCTTTAAGAGATAATATTTCTTTGATATCCCAGATAAATAAATCTTTGGGATAAGGATGATAAAAGAGAGCCTTCATATATAGTTAAGAAATTTTGGGTATAACAAGATCCGCGAGATCGAACCATTAAAACCTCATCCATTCGACTAGGTTGATGAGTTTTGTGGTCATTCGAAGTTGACCGTTTCGGGGATAAATGAGTTAGAAACGAGTGGAATCCTCGAAGGCTGAAAACATGAATTAATGTAGGTCATCATATCAAGGAGGAAATTTGAGTGAATTCTCAATTGTATGATCGAGCATAGTGGAAGTATAGGGTAAGACACAAATTCCTAGAGTCTCGGAGTGCTAAAGCCCTGAAATCCATCCAACTATCGAATCATGGAGGAACTTTGGGTGAATTCCCGATCATCTGATCAAGTGTAGTGGAAGGACAAGGTAAGCATTTAGGTAGGTATAACTCTGGGGGAGTTAAAAAACTTGAGAGTTGTAATATCTTGAATTCCCAAAGTATCGAAGCCTTGAAATCCAACCAACCTTCAGATCAAGAAGGAACTTTGGGTGAATTCTCGACCATCCTATCGAGTGTAATGGAAGGATAGGGTAAGCACTTCGGTAGGTATGACTATGAGGGAGTTGAAAAACATGAGATTTGTAATATCTCGGAGTCCCATATTTTCAAAGCCCTAAAATCCATCCAATCATCGAATCAAAGAGGAACTTCAGGTGAATTCTCGACCATACGATCGAGCGTAGTGGAAGGACAGGGTAAGCACTTCAGTAGGTACAAATACGGGGGAGTTGAATAAATTGAGAGTTGTTATATCCTAGAGTCTCGAAGTGCCAAAGTCCCAAAATAAATAAGGACCATCCATATCAACAATTGATTAAGTCCTAGCTATTGGATTAAGCTAGTGGAAGGATAGCGTAAGTGGAGGTGTTAACTGATGGTAAGCGGTCATTGTCACTTTGTGACCACTTAGGAAGGTATAATTCCGAGGGATTTGAAAAACTTGAGATTTGTTATATCTAGGAGTCCTAGAGTATCGAAGTCCCAAAATAAATAAGGATAGTTTATCTAAACACCTGATTAAGTTGTGATCGTTGATTTTGTTGAAGCCTCTAGATGAGCCAGGTTTGTCTAGTCAATGAGAGATTAAATCTCAATCATATGATCTACTAGTGGAGATAATATAAGTACTTCGGAAAAGTGTACTTTGGGAAGTATTACTCCAGAAGAATGCAATAATTTCAAAGTCAGGAGGACTTGCTTCCAGCACCAATCTCATGATAAGGTAAAGGGGTTGATCAAAATCCCAAACAGTCGCCCAATTAAAGGAAAATTTGATGGCTTTTTTTAATCAACCATTGATATCAATGGTCTATGCATCTCAACATGGTTTCAAGTTAGCATCTTGTCCATCACACACATTAATCCTGGGATGACACATCACCAAATCAACTGACGGTCCAAATCTAAAGTATGTAACCTCTAGAAAATTAACGATCAAGGAAATTCAATTTGCGCTATGGATCTCCACCGTTGGATATTATCTTGATCATGACCAATGGTGTTGGTTTCATTTGATTTGCTTGCATCAGTGGGAGAATAAAGAGAAAAACGCTAAAGCAATATCGCTTAGAGTGGATAAGCTTGTGGTTTCGAGTCCGCAATCATAAGGAATGTGTATTGAAGGAAGAGCCTATGCAAAATTCAAATTATGTACTAGTTTAAAGGACCTATGGAATAATTTGACAGGATTGGCACAAAACCATTCCATTGTCGCTATAAGATATTATTTACACAAAAAGGGTGAAAGTGGCTTTTTCAAGTAGCCATAACTTTCAACTCAAAGATCATATTGAGGCATGGGAATATTCATTAGAAAGATGATTCAGAGGAGAATAACATTGAATTGTTATAATTTGGAGAATGATGATATATTTCTTCATGAATTGATCAGAAAGAGGATCTGTAGCATTATTTGGTGAAATTTTTATAATATGCAAAATGGTTGCTTGCACATTTTTCAGAATTAGAAGTATAACCAGATAATTTCAAGTTTAGGTTTGGATATTAGAGTCACGGAAGCATGAAAAATATTACATAAGTTGGACGAGGCAATAAAGGGCTACAAGGAAAGTAACGAAAAGTGGATAAAGAACTCAAGAACCACAAAATAGAAGGAACAGTATTTAGCTTCTATAGACTGTGAATAAATTGTAGGTACAACAAAAGAAAGAACCCTCACATAGGACATGAAGTTAGCAGGTGAACGATGTCATTAATGGTCATAGAAAAGGAAAAGTAAGTCTGCATATCATTGAAGGTAGAGAGGTGTAGATAGTTGCAAGTTGTATGTGAAAGACAACAAGGAGCTTAGGAGATGAGGTGTGAATAATATCTATCTTCCAAGCACATGAGTTCTTGGGAAGGATTTTATAACTATGATTTAGCTACATGTCTAAAAGTACTCGGATCAAGAAAGCCACTTTTGATATCCAAGTTCATAGAAGAAGCATGATATCAATGCAAAGAAATTGGAGATAGAAAAATGAATGCTCCTTCACTTGAAAAGTGCCACTTAATGAAAATAGACTTCCATTGTGAATGGTATTAAGTGTGAAAGGTATGGTTTCATAGGGAAATGTTAAATTAAGTAATCTAATGGACAACTAGGAGTAATAGTATCAATTCAAGAATGTTGTGGTAGTAGAGTGATGAAATGTTATGAGCTACTTCATTCCAATGTTCTAGAATGTTTCATAAAGGTAAATTTTTGATATGATTTCCTAAGCTAAGTTGTTACAAAGAGAACGCCTCGATTGGATTGTAGAATGGCCAAGTGGTACTTGGGTAGAAAGTGTTCGAACCATGGAAAATTAGTGCAAATGAGTAGAGTGGGAGTGTTAGGATATTTAGAAACTTAGGAGTTAGTTAAGATATACATGGTCTAATGTGTTGATTAGGTAGAAGTGTGTTTCTTTAGTATGCATTATTATGAATTTGTATTTAAAAAATCCGATGGTCATGATATGTTCCTGGCATAAAGTGATTTGACAGTTCATATTATCCTCGATCTTAATGGCTACATTGATCCATGGAGTAACACCCAATTGGTCCATGATCTTTATTTAAAGAGCATGGAGGGTCATTTTATGATCGATTATGAGAGGCTCTCTTGTAAAATATCTATGTAGTCTTTTTATTTTGCATTAATAAACTGCTCCAAGTGGTTGCATTAGTTGGGGCCATGGATGTTTCCCCATAGGGGTTTTACCATGTCAAAAAATCAGTGTTTTAATCTTTGATCTAGTTGTTTGAGTGGTTACAAAATGTGTTCATCCTCTTTTATAATACTTGTGTTGTCGAACATGGTATCATAGCTTTTCTGAAGACCCGCTCCCATTGTAGGTCGAGATCGTGAAGCCAAGTTACCTCATCTCTGGTTTCTACCATTTCCATAAATTTATGAGCTGCGAGGACTATTCCATTTTGTCCAAAATGCTCATTTAAGTCAGGAACACTTTTTGTTTCACTCGAAAAGATTTATGTTTTCCCAAGATACGACCATTGCAGTCATATCTGGAGGTATAAAGCTTGAATACACCCTTTTTAAATTTTTGCAGAGTATTATTTTGGTTTTATTTGGGTTTATATTGTTTATTTCCAAGTTGCCACTATTTTAGATCTGTGTATGCTCTTTTCCCCATGCCCTGTACGATATCGGAAAATCAGAAATAGATAGGAAAAAGTGCATTTTCTAGGTAAGCTAACCGAGATCTAACCCTTGTTGTCATTGAGAAGAGAAATTTTTTTCTTTTGTGAAAAGAGTTTTTTATGAACAACAACAACAACAACAACAATCCCAATCCTCCTTCTAAACAATACAATATGTTTTTCTAGCTCACTTGGTTAAAAGTTTCCTTATTAAGTAAGAGGTCTTGAGTTCAAGTCTTTTTTTTTGAAAAAGTTCATGCATCCATTATAAAGTGTATTTCACTTCAAGTATAAAAGTGAATCACTATAAGTAGCTTTAATATTTTATTTTAAATTTATTTATTTTGCATGCAACTTTATTTTATAAAGTAACTTCATTGTAAAAGTGTTCCCCTCTTCCTTTTATAAAAGTGGTTCAATTCATAAAGCAACTTATTTGTAAAAGTGAGGGCATAACTTTCACATCTGAAGTCCATTTTTAGTGTCGTTTTTTTAAACCGCCTAATTTTTCGAGATCTTTCCATCCATCTCATCAGTTTTAGTTTTTTAATCCATATTATCTATATATTTAATATGGCTTCTTCCAGTGATCTTTTTCTTATCAACACCAACCACTTCCAATGGAAATCCCATATGGAGGATTTATTAAGAAGTCAAGGCATGTATCAGATTACCTTGGGAAAGGAAAAAGACCCTCCCGCTGATGAAAAGAAGTCAACTGGGCTAATAGGAATGGCAAATAATTTGGACTGATCAGAATGTACATATCTCCAGATTTAAGATTCCACCTTCAAGAAATTGATGACCTTGATGAAGCTTGGGAAAAGATTGAATCTGTGTTTGGTAAACACAATATTATTCGAGCACATCAGTTAGAAAATAAGATATTGAATTTAAGTCCAAATGATTTTTCTTGCATTGAAGACTATCTATCTAAGTTTAAAATACTTAGAATTTTATGTGAAGAGTGTACCATAAATCTAGAGGAAGAGAGTTGCATCTATATTATTCTTTCTAAGCTAGGTAGTGCATATTCTTTGTTTGTATCTACCTTTTATGCCATGAGAGAGGCTCTAGGGAAATCTTATAAAAAACCCACTCTTAAGTCCTTTTGTGATGCTTTGATTAGAGAGAAAGATAATCTTATACAACTTGGAGTGATCAACATTGCAAGTACATCCAAAAAATCCGTAGTCACCCAACAGAAAGATAAATCCAAGAATCCAAAGAAGCAACATCCTTTCCACAACAAAAGGCAGAAAAAGGGTCCCAAACCCACTCAAACTGCTTCAACTCCTAATCCTGACAAAGGAGAAAAATCTAAAAATAAGAAGACTGATAGACATTGCAACTTTTGTGGTAAATATGGTCATGATGAGTCCAAATGTTTCAAGAAGATGGCAACTTTAGAAGTAGTGATGAAGAAGCACAACATCAATATTGATTCTACTTATTCTTCTTCTTCTCATGGACATGCACTTTTTGCTTCTGGTTTCTCCTTCAATGCAACTTATACTTCTTAATCTAATGAGTGGCTTATTGATTCTAGACCATCTTATCATATGGATAAGGATAAAGACACATTTTCTTATCTAAATGAATGTAACACCAAGAAAATATTTTTTGGTGATTATAGATCTCTTAGTTTTGTAGGATTTGGAATAGTTCAAGTAGATAATGGTCATTTCAATGATGTAGTATGTGTTCCAAGTCTTTCTTGTAAGATTTTATATCAGTATATCAAATCACTCATTCAGGTGAAGGTAAAACTATAGAGTTTTTACCTCACCAAATTGTAATCAAGTATCTAAAATATCTTAAGCATGTTCTTGCAACTGGAATTGTTGATGATATTACCAGGTTGTACAAGTTTGACAACTTAGGGTTATCATCTTTTCCATAAGTTTTTGTTTCTCATAGATATGACTTGAGAAAACTTCGGCATGAGCGGTTTGGTCATATAAACTATCGCTCATTGCAAAAACTATGTAATCAAAATATAGTGATTGGTAATCCTCTTGTTTCATGCAGAGATGGTGTTTGTGTTAGTTGTGTTATCGGAAAACATCATCGAGATAGTTTCGACAAATGTGCCTCTTGGTACACCTTGAGCCTTTGCATCTTGTTCACAGTAACTTGTGTGGTCCACTTTCTTGTCCTTCTTTTTCTAGGTTCAAGTATTTCTTAAATTTCGTTGATGACTTTTCTAGGCGTACTTGGGTTTACTTCCTAAAGCTTAAAACAGAAGTTTTTGACAAGTTTCTGGCCTACAAGGCCCTTATAGAAAAGAAATTTGGACATAAAATTCAAAGGTTAAGAACAGATAATGGAGGAGAATATGTGAATGATAATTTTACAAGTTACTGCACTACACATGGTATCCAAATGAAACACATTGTTCCATATACACCACAACAAAATGGTGTTGCTAAGAGAAAGAACCACAGATTAAAAGAAATGGTTAATAGTATGATCCAATCTAAGGGATTGAGTCTAAAGTATTGGGAAGAATCCATGAACTGTGAAAATTACATAGTAAATCACACTCCCACAAAGGATCTTATAAATATGACACCGAAAGAAGCATGGACTAAAATTAAACCATATATAAGTCACTTCTGAGTATTTAGAAGTATATCATGGGCTCACATTCCTGATGAGAAAAGGAAAGAATTGCATCCTAAAAGTGAGAAGTGTATATGTGTTGGTTATTTTGAAGATGTCAAAGGTTACAAACTTATTTAACCACATTGTAATGAAATTATTATTAGAAGAGATGTTAACTTTAATGAAAATATCTTTTCCTGGGAGCCCAATTCAACGATTGTGCATCCTTCATTGGCATGTGAGTCATCTTCGACATTTGTTCCTTATTTTGTTCCTATTCTAGTTTCTTCTTTAGATGATGATAGTGAGGATGAAAATCCACCTCCGCATTCTTACCTTCCTCCAGATGAGTCCATTGAACCTGAACCAACACCAACATCATTGCTTCCTAGATGAGTCCATTCAACATGAGAAGAATATGGTGATCTTGTCGGTGATCCTTCATATCAGCATCAGAAACGTTTGTAGTTCTAGCAAGCCCATTCTCTTTTGGCTCAAGTTTCAGAGACTCATGATCCAAAGACATTTTCAGAAGATTCAGTTCATCTATATTGGGATACAACAATGAATAAAGAGTATTGTTCTTTAATGGAAAATGATACTTGGGATCTTGTACCTCTTCCAAAAGGAAGAAAACTTGTCATATGTAAATGGTTCTATAGAACTAAGTATGCATCGGATGGAAGTGTTGAAAGACACAAGGCTCGGTTAGTTTCCAAAGGATTTTCCCAAGTTGAAGGAATTGACTATAATTAAACCTTTTCTCCTGTAGCCAAAATGAATTCTATCCTCCTTGTTCTTGCCCTTGTTGCCTCACATAAATGGGAGGTTGTAACGTACCTAGCCACCCACAGGCTAGGAACATTACTTCAAGCCTGCTTCTTGATTAATTTCGAAATCTGATCAAATTTTAAGGAATAAAGATGCATGAAATATTCACATGCAGAGTTAAATATTCATGCTACAACATAATGAAATAAGGCATATGTCATGCACAACAATAACCAACAAGCATGCATATTATAGATACAAATTTCATAGATAAATAAATACGCAGCGGAATAAATACACAGGTAAATAAAACAATCACAGAGAGCACTTATCTTTCATGAAAAGAATCACCAATTGGATGCAGAAAAAGGATGTTCCACCCAACCATAGACACTGTTGTTCCAAGCCTCAACAACAATGTCACCCCCGATCCAGGGCAATGAATCCATAAGGATGGTTCCATAGTATCACTCAGCTTTCCAAACCAGTCAAAACTCAATCTCTCACAGGATTTTCAACACCCACAACAATCCAAAGTACACCAACTCTCTTCTACCAATCCTGTGAAACCCAAGAGAAAGGAACCCCTTCTCTGCGACGCAGTCCCTCAGGCTATCCACCTCCTTCCAGGGCTCCAGTGCATCTGGTCAAGAATCTCCATGCTAGGAATATCAGGATTTGTAGCTGTGAGAAAAATTGAACACATGCCAAAGCATCTCAGACATGAAGGCATTAATTCATGGTTGGAATACACCAGCAGTATTTACATCCAAAAAAACCATGGCTCCTCTCCAACAATTTTTTTTCCTTTCCCAAGATAAAATACGAATGAGGAAATACGAGTGGGTGAAATAATGAGTGGGGAGAGAATAGAATGAAATTTTTGAACAATGAACAATGATTGAGTGAGTGAACAACAACCCACCACCATAGATCAAATATGGTTTTATGTATTTCTTGGAATTAAGGAACCACATGGCCTTCCCCCCCAAGAACCTCATGTAGTTTTTATTCTACATTAAAACAAAAAATGTTTGAATAAAATATAAAATAAATACTTAGCCCCTCAAGCCCCCTCTCTTGTGGAATCATAGCTCCCTACAACTCTTGTCCTTGTCTGTCTAGCAGCCAATTATGTACTTATTATTAATAATGATCAAAACTTGACATTTCCTAGGAACACTGGCCTAATTTAATTGTTTGGGAACTCTGGCCTATTTAATATGGGGATCAAAACTGGGGTATTATAGAGGTCCATCAGATGGATGTTAAATCCACCTTCTTACATGGGGATTTGAAATAATAAATATACATTGAAAAACCTCCTGGTTATGTCTAGAAGGACTCTATCCTTGTTTTTCGCCTTAAGAAATCTCTTTATGGTCTTAAGAAAGCTCCCTAAGCTTGGTATGCCAAAATGGACAACTTTATTATTGACACCAAAATTTCTAGATGTCATTCTGATCCTAATGTCTATACCAAGAAAGTAGGAAGCCATCTCATAATCCTTGTCCTTTATGTTGATGAACTTATCCTTACTGGTAGTGACTCAAAACTTTTAAACCATGTGAAAACCATCCTTAAGAAGAAATTTGAAATGACAGACTTGGGATTTTTGCACTATTTCCTTGGCCTCCAAGTTTTGTAAAACAATTAAGGAAATTTTCTTTCCCATACTAAGTATATTTGTGACCTTCTTCGTCACTTTCACATGGAATATTGTAAACCAACCCCTTCTCCCTTCTAGTATGGAGTCAAGCTTGCTTCCATCTATACTTCTCCTGAAGTCGATGCCACCTTGTACCATTAGTTAGTTGGTAGCCTCTTATACTTGAATCATACCCGTCCTGATCTTTCCCTTTTTGTTGGTCTTGTTTCCTGGTATATGAAAACACCCCATGAAGGACATTGGAAAGAAACTGAAAGGATACTTCGGTATGTCTGGGGTACAGTTCAGTTTGGGATCCATTACAATTCAAGGGGGATTCCTTTATTGGTTGGTTTCACTGATTCATATTGATTCGATGAACCTAATGATCAAAAGTCTACTGTAGGTTATGTTTTCAGCCTTGGTTTATGACCTATGACTTGGGCCTATAAGAAACAACAGGCTATTGCACTTTCTTCAGCAAAAGCAAAGTATCGAGCAACAGTAAATGAAAGTCAGGAATCATTGTGGCTTCGACAGATCCTTTCAGAGTTTGGATTCCAATAGAAGCATCCGAACAACCTTTGGTGCGACAATCAGAGTGCCATTAAGCTCACTAAAGACCCAATTCAACATCAGTGAAAAAATCACATCGTGCTACACATTCACTTCATCAAAAAGCTCATTCATGATCAAGTTATTGAAGTGCTCTTTTCCCTACAGAAGATCAAGTTGCAGAAATTTTCACAAAGTCTCTTACAGAAGCGATGTTTTCCAAATTTCGATCTATGTTAGGAGTTAAGAAAGTTGTCATTAAGGGGGGATAGGATCTAATGCATCCTTCCTTCTTCTATTTTTTCACTATTGTAAATCCTTCAATCCTATCCCAAGTTGTTCTTAATGGGGGATGTTGGGATAGTTAGACACTTAGGAGTTAGTTAAGATCTGATTGGTCTAATGTGTCAATTAGGTAAAAGTGTGGTTCTTAGTGTGTTTATTTAGTATGCATTAGTATGCATTTGTTTAGGAAATACAACGGTGAGGATATCTTCTCGAAATAGAGTGATTTTACGGTTCATATTCTCCTTGATATTAATGGCTACATTGATCCATGGATTAACACCCGTTTGGTCCATGATATCTATTTAAAGAGCATGGAGGTTCATTTTTCGATGATCGATTGTGAGAAACTCTCTTGTAAAATCTCTCTGTAAACTTTTTTTTTTGCATTAATAAACTACTCCAAGTGGCCACGTTGGTTGGGCCCGTGGATATTTCCTCGTAGGGGTTTTACCACATCAAAACATTGGTATGTTGATCTTTTATCTAGTTGTGTGAGTGGTTACTGAATGTGTTCGTCCTTTGTTGGAATACATGTGTTGTCGAACAGGGAGCACACAAGGAAACAAGGATTTGAAGAAATTCAAGGACAACTAGAGACAACATAAATAAATAAATAATAAGTGAATTGAAATCCAAATGCACTAGAGTGCATGATGCATACAATGAAGTTAGAATGCATATCCATTAGTAGGCATGTTGATCGTGAATGTTTGGTGCATATGTACATGTTGGATATGCATATGGCATGCTTGTGGGATTAGAATATCTTGTTGTTATATACATGCAATATTGATGTTATATTGAGTATGACTTATGATGGATTGTATATTCAGAAGAAAAAAAATAGCATGGTTAAGAGGTGGATGATGTTGCTACATATGAATTCCATCTATGTGAAGACCCATGAGGGTGGTATTAAGGGTGATCAAAAGGATGGATGAGGAAGTCATCGAGCTTCTACAAACACCAATTGATCAGATAACATCAAGTAGGTTGATAACAACCATGAAGGTACACATTTGATTGCTTCCAATATTGAAGGGAATTGAGGTAAGAATTCCCTCAATTAAATTTCCAATATTTAAAATGATATGTAGTGGCTAAAGGCCTAGAGCATGTAAATGTTGTTGATGCTAGAATGCCTTCAGATAAAATTTAGTTGCATATTTGTTTTGATTGGTTATGAGATCATAACTAGGTCAAGTCAGGAGACATACTCTTGATATAAAAATAAACATCCATAGATCTATTCATGTGTGATGCCATGAGATGGTTGGATATGGAAGGGATATAGTGCTATGTGATTTTTAAATGGTATCTACTGTATATTTAATGTTTGTACTGCAACCTATTTTCCAACACTGAAGAACAGTTAATAATTATATTCTTAGTGTTGTTTTTGGGTTGAAAAGGAAGGTATACAAATATCCAAGAAAGTAGTAGAAGTTTGAGGATGATTTTTTGAGGTGTTCACCAGACCTTCCAAATCACCTTGGTGAATGCATGACATAGTTATGTTGTATTATGTAGTCAATGTAGGGATGCATTGTCTAAATGTGTCCATGGGTATTGGCAGATCGATGGTTATTTTATTTAGTAATTAATCGTTGCATTATTAAAATCCGGTGGTGCTGAAAATAAATAATGATGGATAGTTGCATTATATTTAATATGAATAGTAGTTGAAGGTGATTGAATTGTTGTTGTTACAATTATGGAATCACTTTTGGAG
>ML804987.1:325821-451795 GCA_009831015.1 Picea engelmannii | reverse complement strand
CATCAATCAAGTGATCATCTGGAATATCGGTTACCTTTATATTCAATCTTTGGAATTTCTCAATGTGCTCGGTAACTGAACCCTTTTGCTTGAGATTTATCAATTGGCTAAAGAAGGTATTGCTCCTTGTATCCTCATAGTGTTGTATCATTTCTTCCGTGAAAATTGTCCAAGTGATGAGTGATTTGCGAGAACAAAGCCATTGATACCATACAAATTGATTACGTTCTAAATATTAAGAAGCAATTTGTACCTTTTGTGTATGTGGCACATTATGGAGATCCAAAAATTGCTCCATCTGAAGTATCCATGTGATTGGGTCCTTGCCATCAAACTTCCTCATATCAATCTTAGGAACGTGGATGGTCTTCAAACCAAATTTGGAGTTTCTCTATTCTTGATTCACCTTCCTTGTGTCCTCATCATGGATTTCATGGGATGCATTTTCACTTTCAGTTGTCTTCTCTGTTACGAAATTTTTCAATACTTCCATGATCTCCCCTTTTAAACCATCCATCTTAGTATCCAACTTAGCTTCCATTGAATCCATCTTAGTATCCAAATTAACTTCCATTGAATCCATCTTCTTTTGTAGTTAATTTATGTCCCTATGCATTTCTTCAACTTCATCAAGAGTCCAAGTAGTATTTTTTGGAGGCTTATTTGGTGTAGAAGTTCCCTTTTTTGGTGGCATGTTGGCCAAGTATAACTTTTGAACCTTGATTTTGAGGTGGTTCTACTAGACAATATTTCTTCTGTTGTATATCCCAAGTTTCGGACCTTTTGGGTATGAAACTTTATTTTATGTAGTTCTCTGATATTTGTTCTCTGCAATGCCACGGGTCTTATCAAAATTGGATGTGCCAAGTGGAATTTACGGTAACTTCCCCACAACTTGCTGATTTTTGTCCTTTCCAGGAGATCTCACTTGTATACCATGCCCCGCACAAAATAATTGATATAAAATTCTTAAACTCACACCAGAAATACTACAAACTATCCAAAATCCAATGAAACAAGTCCCACTCAATTTGGATACTCTAGGAAGAAGTTATGATTATTTTACCTGGAACACCTTCTTGAGACTAGTCAATAGGACTAGTCAGATACCCTATCTTACACAGGGTGTATATACAAATTTAAGATGATACAAAAGCTAAATGTTTTACCATTGATACTTTATTAATTTCTGTAAATATCCTCTAGAGTTTAGGGTCTGAAACATTACAGAGAGGGTTTTATAGAAAAAAAATTCCACAATAACTCAGTTCAGGATGATTCCAGAACCCTATCCTGTACAGGCTATATCTATGAAAATATAAGGCCTCAAGAGATGAATTTTGAACACAATGTACCTTGATCCATCTACTAAATATCCTCTAAGATGTTCCTTCTGAAATGTTGTAGAAAACATGATATAGCGAAAATTCCAAGGTGTCTCAAATGTAGCAGCGAAACCCCAAGACCTTGAGCTTTGATACCATATGTTAAGAACCAAATATCAATATAGCATAAAACAACCTCAGAAAAAGTACTCAACACCTTGAAAAAGAGATAATTTCAAATAATAAGCCTCTTCGATTGGGAAACCTCCTTTTACCGAACTTAAATGTTCAAGTACAAGATGATTCAAAATGAAAATGTCTCCTTGGTATATATAGGAGACTAGGAGGTGTAATTACAACTAATGTCCTAAAGATGAAATAAATAAAATAACATTACTAATATAGTATGCCCCAATTAAGGGGTAATGAGCCAATATTAGGGCTTAACAAAAGAGATATGGAAATTAGGATTTTTGTGTAGTTGGGAAAACTTGAGAGCTAATTAGCCAACTGTTGTGTGTTCTAGATTGGGCCTAAGACCTGTCCTCGTGAATTTATAGCCCTGGCTTGGGGGTGACCTAATGTTAAGAATTGGAACAACAATATCTATGGTTTGGATAATGTCCTTGGTCGACAGCCAAGTGATGGTTTAATTAAAGATAATTTCTCTCTATTTTTTATGTATATTTATATTCCGTTGTGTATTATTATTATTATTGTTATCTCTGAGAGATGTATTTATAATGTTCCTTCTTGAAAGTTATTTTTGTGCATGGTGTTAGCACCAGAAGTCACCCTTGGATTGCGGTAGAGGTAAGCCTGATACCCATCAATATTTTATGTCACGAGTTGGTTTTCAAAGAGGTCAAATGGGTGCAAACTCAAGATGATATCGTTTTAACTCTGAAAACTGGACTATAGGTCTTAGTTGAACTTTAGTCATTTGGTTGTAGTAAAAGTGAGTAGGAGGAATACTTCAGTGAAGAATGTATAGGTCTTCTATGAACAACAGGCTTTCTGACAACGTAAGGAAGAAAATCTTAAACCCAAGGTCTTCTTGAATTCCAATTTCAAAGAAACTGAAAGGAATTATAACAACACTATGATCAAACATTCATCATAATACAATCACAATAATTCATGTGA
Source organism: Picea engelmannii (assembly GCA_009831015.1). NCBI lineage: Eukaryota > Viridiplantae > Streptophyta > Pinopsida > Pinales > Pinaceae > Picea > Picea engelmannii. The sequence continues at coordinate 449,324 of ML804987.1, read as the reverse complement.
ATCAGTCACTCATGAATTCTTTCAGTATCAAAGAGAAATAATATGAAGAAAGAAAGTTGACTATCATATAACAAGAATTCTCAAATGCGTATATCTAACCAGAGAACTAGAGTGTTCTTTAAAAATTTACAATACAGAAGCATTTCTCTACCGTCGACCTTTATAAAAATGGAAAAAATGCCTACATATACTTGGAACTGGCTCCCTACAGAAGTGTGCTCTGGTCACTATATCCAAGGCTTGGCATCTGCATATTCCTCTGTCAGGATGCAGTTTCATTCTTCTGTTAGAAACGATCTCGAATCGGTATGGGCTTGCAAGAGAAACCACTCGCAGGGGTACAACGGGATGACAATTCTATTTTCAATGGTCAGCTCCTCCATACTTTTCATTTACGGGATGAAACGAGGTTTCAACTACCTCCCCCATTTCCATTAACTAACTACATCAAGATCAGGATGGAGCCTTGACACCCATGAATTTTGAGGTGAGCACACAACTTCTTTGAGTGAATCCTAGTGGCTCGAGGCCACGCAATTCTTTCTCTGCAATAAATTAAGGCGCTCCAACCTTTGCGCAACTCCTTTCCATCGTCCCATGTGACTGCGGACCATGACCTCAGGATTAAAGAATGGAATTTTGGGACTTGGCATATTGGGAGTTCTCACTCCCCTTAATTCACAACATCGCGATGCCCGAAATCGCGAAATTGTCAAATTCAGATCAACGGTCAGATCTTCTTTGAAATTGACGACCAATATTGCTTCCCCGAAGACCCCACATCACCATCTCCACATGACATTGGCAATGACCATGGGCCCAAAATTTGAGAGCTTCGCGATTTCACGTGTCGGGAGTTTGCGTTGTGCTCCATGCTCGATACCCCGAGTCACAAAATCGCAATTCTCGGATCAATTGACATGCACCCCTCTTTGATCAGACGAATTTGATCATTTCACGATTTTGCGCTTCATGAGTCCTCACGACTCGGCCCCTTGAATTCTCCATTCCCCAAAACCACGAAGTACTTAATCATGTGCGACACATCCTGCTGAGAAGGATGGCTCAGATTGTTTTGCGATTTTGCATTTCACGATTTTTAAAACTTTGTTCCTTGATCACTCCACCTCGTGAAATCACAAAATTCCAGTCACTCACCACATGTCCCCTTTGTTGGATGGCCTAGATCTTCTACCTGCCTTTCTCAAATACAAAATTCCCGAAGTGGCACTCTCCCTGGTCTCGGTACATGCTCACCTTAGTAGAACGTGCCCCGACTTTGGTTGAAACACATTTGTGGGGGTTTTTAAGCCCTCCTTCTTCGCACTTGGTCATCCAAGGGCCAAAACTAAAGGGAAAACACTCCCCTACAAGAATATGTGCTAACATTAGGCTCCATGGGGGATAGAATCCTCCCTGCGAGGCTCTAACATCTCCTTTTGCAGTTCCAGTTGCCTTCTGTTGGGTTATGGATTCAAGCCCCAAAACATCTTGTTGAAAAGTATTGGTTGATAAGTAAAACAAAACAAAACACACATGCTCCAAGGAGATTATATATGTACAATCCTAAATTAATTTATTTTAATACATAGTGCTAGGCGAAAGAAAATTCCACCAAATCCAATCAAGTAACTTCCTAAATGGAAGCTCCTTTACTCTGTCAGTGATCACTAGCAGCTAATGAAACCGTGATAAGCATAATGGTTACACCCTCTAGATACCTTTCAAAGGATGAATTTGAGATGAAATAGGGAGGCTCCAAGATATGAAGGAAATGCCACTCTATATACTTGTTGAAATGCTCATAGACTGAGTGGCAAAAGACGAAAAATGGGTAGTAGAAAACCTGCTCTGCTTCACAGTTTCTCATGCAGAGATGAATATTATTGGAGGGCTGAGGTGGATGAGAAACCGATATAGGTTGACTGATCTCAGGCGAAGGTTTCTCACCTAAAGGCTCTGGACAAGGGAAAAACTGCCCCTTCTGATGCTCCTCTAGCTCTTTTGGTTCTTATTCTTGGCTCCCCCAAGGGTCAAAATTATAATCATCATAGACAAGACCTGAGGGGAAACTCTTCTCTTCATCATGTTGCTCAGGTTGGATAATTTCCTTATGAAAATCTTTGCTAATGGATAGAGGACAGGGCTCGGTTGCATGCTCCTAGAAATCCTACACATCCATCTTGGAATCTGACTCGTAGTTTTCATATATAGGCTGGGTGCTCCAATGGTCAACAAAATGTAATGTGGGACTCTATTTCTCTTCATCTAAATAATCATTGAAGCTAGGGACAATAGGAATCTTAGGAGCAGAATGTAGGGCCTCTACAACTATGAGATATTCAATACTATCATCATTAGTAGGGTTGTCAATAACATCCTCCTCAAGAGTTGGGAAATCCTCTACACTTTCTCCATATTACAACCTTTCTAGTTTGGAAGAGAGAGATTTAATCAACTCCATTACTTTTCCCAGAGCATCTTATTCTTCATGGTCCTCATCCTTACAGCCTGCATAAGAAGAAACTATATCTTGAAAACAATCATTGTATCTCTCACAACAACTATGACAAATTAACTCTGAGGGATAAAACTTTTGACAATGAGCATTGAAATATGCATGAAACTACTCCAGGGAGGAGATGATAGCAGGGGGTAAATAATGATACCACTCATAAGCATCCCCTGCTTACGAGAACAAGAACATCTTCATTAATACATCCTCATGATGTATCTCCCACTGGTGCATGAGTTCATGAAACTCATGGAGATGTTCAGCAGGGTTGTCCTCCTTACACTCTCTAAATATAGGCAAATAATAATTCCATTCATTTGGAGAAGGAACAACATTGGGAAAAATAGGAACAACAAAGAAATTAAAGGGAGAAAAGCTAAGAGCCAGGATTTTTTCTATTTCAAACCAACGGAGTCGCCAATCACTCCTTCAACCATGGGATCGCCAGGTGGATGATATGCAAAATGAGTGTGTCTGGTCTTTTTCCACCATCAAAGATCAAATCTTATCATTGTGTTCTACCAGGGGGCTACTAGGTGTAGCCAGAAGAAGTCACACTAAAAAAGTGGAGCCAAGACAATGGAGTCATCTCAGTGGAGTCTCCAAGTGCACAGTTGCATTCTTCAAAGGTTATGATGTCTGATGCACTTTCAAACTCAGAAGTTCGTTGTCGTTCTACCTAGGGGAAATCTTTAATTTCGTCCCCAACAATGGCGCTAGAAATGTTTTCACCAGAAGTCACCTCTGGATTGTGGCAGAGGTAAGCCTGATACCCATCAATATTTTATGTAACGGTTTGGTTTTCAAAGAGGTGAAATGGGCACAAACTCGATATGATATTGTTTTAACTCAGAAAAATGGACTAGCATACACAAGCAGGTGAGGTCTTAGTTGAACTTCAGTCAGTAGGTTGTAGTAAAGGTGAGTAGGAGGAAGACTTCAATGAAGAATGTAGAGGTATGTCATGAACATTAGGCTTTCTGGCAGCCTAAGGAAGAAAAAATTAAACCCAAGGTCTTCTTGAATTCAAATTTCAAAGAAGTTGAAAGGAATTATAACAACACTATGATCGAACATTCATCATAATACAGTCACAATAATTCATGTGAATCGGTCACTCATGAACTCTTTCAGTATCAGAGGGAAATAATATGGAGTAAGAAAGATGATTGTCATATAAAAAAATGTCTCAAATGCGTATATATAACCAGAGAACTAGAGTGTTCATTAAAAATTTACAATACAAAAGCATTGCTCTACCATCGACCTTTATAAAAATGGAAAAAATTCCTACATATACTTGGAACTGGATCCCTACAAAAGTGTGCTCTGGTCACTGTATCCAAGGCTTGGCATCTGCATCTTCCTCTGTCAGGTTGCACTTGCATTCTTCTATCAGACGCGATCTCGGATCGGTATGGGCTTCCTAGAGAAACCACTCACAAGGGTACCACGGGCTAACAACTCTATTTTCCATGGTCGGCTCCTTCACATTTTTCATTAACGGGATGAAATGAGGTTTCAAATACCTCCCCCATTTCAATTAACTAACTGCATCAATATCGGTATGGAGCCTTGATACCCATAAATGTTCAGGTGAGCACACAACTTCTTTGAGTGAATCCCAGTGGCTCGAGGCCATACAGTTCTTTCTATGCAATAAATTCAGGTTCTCCAACCTTTGCGTATCTCCTTTCCATCACCCCATGTGACCGTGTACTGTGACCTCAGACTTAACGAATGGAATTTTAGGACTTCTCATATCAGGAGTTCTCACTCAACTTGATTCATAACATCGCGATGCTCGAAATCGCGAAATGGTCAAATTCAGATCGATGGTCAGATTTGCTCTAAAATTGGCAGACAAGATTTCTTCCCCAAGGACCCCATGTCACCAGCTCCATGCGATAGGTGATAATATTCTTCTTGGACCCCCAAACCATAGGGCCACGGGCTATGACCATGGGCCCAAACTTTGAGTGCTTCACGCTTTCACGTGTCGGGAGTTTGTGATGTGCTCCATGCTCGAAACTCTAAGTCGCAAAATCATGATGCTTGGTTCAGCTGACACACGCCCCTCTTTGATTGGATGACTCTGATCATTTAATGATTTTTCACTTCATGAGTCCTCATGACTCGGCCCCTTGACTGATCCATTCCTTGAAATCATGAAATGCTTAATCATGTTCCACGTGTCCTACTAAGAATGTTGGCTCAGACCATTTTGCGATTTCACATTTCATGAGTTTTAAAACTCTATTCCTTGATCGCTCCACCTCGAAAAATCATGAAATTCCAATCGTGTGCCATGTGTCCCCTTGGTTGGACAACCCATATCTTCTACGCGCCTTTCTCATATTCAAATTTCCAAAAGTGTCACTCTCCCTGGTCTCGATACATGCGCGCCTTAGTAGAACGTGCCTCGACTTTGGTTGAAACACATTTGTGGGGTTTTTTAAGCCCCCCTTCTTCACACTTGGTCATCCAAGGGTCCTAACTGAAGGGAAAACAGTCCCTCCCAAGAATATGTGCTAACACATGGCACACTATTTATTTATTTTATGTTTTAGCATGTATCTTGATTATGTGCATGTGTGTTTATTGCATTATTTCATGCTTGATTTCGAATTAATTATTACCAAAATTCAAGATCAATTAAATAAGTGCATTTTGAGGTAGCGTGCCTGGCCTATGGGTGGTTAGGTATGTTACAGAAATAATATTCCCAAGTCGAAGGAGTCAACTTTTGTGATATTTTTTCCCTTGTCGCAAAATGAACTTCCATTAGAGTATTAATGTATATGACTGGAGCATTTGACCTAGAAATAGAACAGATTGGTGTGAAGACAATGTTCCTACATGGGGACTTGGAAGAGGAAATCTACATGAAACAACCTAAAGGATTTGTAGTAAAGGGAAAGAAATATTTGGTGTGAAAACTAAAAAGATCCCCTTATGGTATAAATCAATCACAAAGGACGTGGTACCAAAAGTTTGACACATTCATCCTTAGTTTCGGATTTGTAAGAAGAAAAGGTGATCATTGTATATACTCCAAAGAAGAAGGTGGGAATTTCATATATGTAGCATTGTATGTCGACGAGATGTTGTTTATTGGAAACAACATGAACGCAATAAAAGAGGTGAAGAAGAAACTATCCTCCAAGTTTGACATGAAGGATCTCTATGCAGTGAACTTTATTCTTGGAATGGAGATTAAGATAGATCGAGTAGCTAGAAAGCTCTGGTTGAACCAGATGGAGTATATTGAAACAATCTTGAAATGTTTCAACATGCAAGATTGCAAACCTGTGATGGTGTCAATTCCTGTGGGAGAAAGGATAATTGTTGAACAGTGTCCAAGGACATAGAAGGAAATAAAGGACATGGCACATGTTCCCTATACATTTTTTGTTGGTATTCTAATGTATATGATGGTATGCACTCGACCATACATTTCCCATGAAGTGGGAGTGTTGAGTAGATACATGTCGACACTTGTGAAGGTGCACTGGACAACTTTTAAGAGAGTATTCATGTATTTTTGTGGCACAAAAGACTATGATATATGCTACCAAGGAAAACTTGGAGGTGACAGTGAATTAAATGTACAGGTATTTTTCGACATCGAATGGGACGAAGATCTAGATTGATGGAGTTCTACTAGTGGATATGTGTTCAAAAGTTTTGGTGGAGAAATCAACTGGATGAGTAAGAAACAGGAGGCCCTAGCCATGTCAACAACATAAGTTTAATACATGGAAACCACTCATGTAAGCAAAGAAGCAGTATGGTTGCAAAGGTTGTTTTCAAGAATCAAGTTTGAGCAGAGAGATATGAAGATAAGTTGTGACAGTCATGTACATCAATTTTCATTAGATTTTAAAACTTTTTCACCAACTCCGTCAAGTTCCCATAACCTAAAGACTTAACTTGACTAATCATCCAAAATAGTCATGTCCTCCGTGAGTCAAAATTGGAAAACATCCCAAACCTATATCTAGCCTTAATGCTTATCTAAATTCCTTGGTCCCATCACTTCATTCACTTTTACCCTTATTATCATATTCCCATTGAAAATTTAATATATTCCCTTCTTTTTATTAATCTTAAGCTCCCTTATCTTATCCACAAAGTCATGTGATGAGCCTCATATTCCCAAAGTCCTTAGAAAATGGAAAAGGTTTATAATTATTAATACAAATTATTTTATATTAAAATATTTATATTAATATTTAATCCAAAAATAATTCATAATCCCAAGTCAAGTCATGGTCACTAATCCCAATAAATATTAAATTAAAATGGAAAACTCAAAAGGGTGAATGGACAACAGCCAATATTCATTGTGGAGATTGAAAGTGATCAAGGGTTAATATCCTAAAGTGGTTCCGCAATCCAAACCACCATTTTAATGTTGGGGTACTTGTTATGATATGGTTCATTGCTAGGTCAGAGTGGTGTGGATTAAAACCACTCTTCTCAATCTCCCCAATACCATTTGATATATTGGTTTGGTTTTATAAATGCGTTGGGTGAATGCTTATGAGAATAATTTTTCTAGAATTACGTTTCAATATAAACCATGGATTTTCCAATGCTATAAAGAATTTTTTCCTCGAGGTGGAAAAATTGATAATTTTTTTTACAAAGGTAAAAATAAAATTTTACAGAGCAGAGAAATAATTTTTTTATGCTATGGATATAAGAAGGAAAGGAATTATAAAGAAGAAAATGCATGTGAATAGAAAGTCTAGATAATTTCTTATCCAAAGTTTTTACAAAAGTAAAAAGGGTAGGATTAAAAATGTATTTTCATAGTTTACCAAACATGGTTGAAGACATGGTTTTCAAATCCACGGGAAGAAAATCAATAAATGGTTTTACAGAAAATATGTATAAATTTGACATGGTTTTTCAAAACCACAGGCATGTTTCAAATTATGGAAATGTAATTTTATAGGATAAATAAAATATTTGGGAATTATTTTTATCAAAATATTTTATTCCCAAATATTTGAACATTGATATTTTTGAGGATACAGATAAAATAGATTTGAAAGTGTACAAGTAGCATTTCAAAGAGCATGTGGAATTCAATGATTTATTTCAGGCACAAAATCAACCAATCCCAGGCTTTAAGGCATAATATCAGTAAGTAAAAGATCGCACACGAGAGGTCAAGCACAAAATCAGAAGTTGAAGAGATTTCTAGGCATAAGATCAGTGGTAAATAGATGATGTGGAAGCAAGAATATCAAATCAAAACTTTTGACTCCATCTCCAGCATTCGAGATCTTTTTGCAACCAATTTTAGATTTAGATTTAGTTTTATTTTATTATTTGATTTTGTTTTCCAAACAATTAGCAACAACTTGATGGTTATTATTTTTTATTATTTAAACATGTATTTTGTACTGAGAAGGCATTGGAATTTCATCCAAAGAGGCTATTGGACTGTATATCAATTTCTTAGAACATACTTATGAATTAATACAAAATTAATGTGCTTTTGGAGGCAAAGATTCATCACGGTGTTTTTCTTAGTGTGTTTTTCCTATTAATGCTTATCTCCATTATTGTTTGTTATTTATAGTATTTAGCTGAGATTAAATGTTTGGAATTCCTCTACATTTGACGATCCATTCATGATCAAGTGTTAAGGATTTCATGTTCAAAATTCATCTATATTTGGTGCTTTGTCCATGGCGATCTATCTCCTTTATGTTTTTCTTCTAAAGTTACATTAAGAACTCATCTTTTGTTAGGTTCTCTTAGTGTAATGGGATGTCCTTTCCTCTTTTCCACTGCCATCCAAATATTGATCATTTGTTGAAGAAAAATGCTTAATTTGCCTTTGTTTTCTAAGAGTACACCACCAATTATTGACTCAATATTTTTAAGTTCAGGCTTTGACCCCATTTCCCAATGGTTCCCTTCCCTTGTTTGTCCTACCAACCATTTTAAAACAAAAACAAAACCTATCCTATTGCAAAATCTGACCTCTATGTTCTCATTGTTAAATCCTTTTGGGTATTTTCATTGTTTACCTATTTGAGAGAGCCCTCTCTAGTTGTATAGATCAAAATAAAACCTAAAGTTGGTTTGAGGTTACCTTGGGGTTTATTTGATACAGTGAAAAGAAACTACCAAGTGCTAACAATTGGTACCCACCTCGCCATGGTAGTAATGCCCTACATGTGCTAAAAAATATCCCTAGTAGGAAGGATGGAGAGGACCTACACCTCTTTGAAGTCTTCCTTCTCATATCCAACAATATTCTCCTCAATCTCACTCGCCACTCCAAAATCCACCACAACTACAATTAGCATTCAGCCAACCCCCTCAAAGACCATCACAACTACCTTCCTAGCACATAAATAACCTTAATACTAAATTAGTACAACCCACCTAAAATGTTGAACTACCCACTTTTCCAACATATGTCATTTCTCTCATGGATTGTAAGGATATTTGTAACGAACCCCTCGACCAACCTAAGGCCAGGGTATGCCACTCCATAGAAACCACTCATGCTCTGACTCCATTCGCTAACATTCCCAGCCATGAGGCCGAGACATGCTACTCTAGGGAACATCTTTCATTCCCTTAAAACGAAACATATAGTAGCATACCTAGTAGTCAACTAAGCAATGCCACCTAAATTTACTCTTTAGACTGCATGAAACTAAAAAATATACATACAACACACTCATGGAAGCTTTACATATAAACATATACAAACCATTACTTTCTGTAGCATATGGATTTTATATTAAAATAACAGTAATTATCGATATGCCACATTTATAGGAAATTACCCATAAGCACACAAGCCACATAGTCACATATATGATAAAATTGTAACACGGGTATGGAAATAACAAAAAAACATATCCATTTATCATACAATTGGTACTTATCTTAGAAAAACTATCACCAACTGCTTATAGACCGTCCATGAAAGTCCCAGCCATAGACTACACTATTGATCACTCTCAATAGTGAATCACCCCCGAGATGGGACTGAACTCCACCCAGGGTAAGGGATTCCTATCCAGGATAAGGCTCATGGACAACAGGAAATACTCCATCTCAGGTGCTCACTCAACTAATAGCCTACAACCTCTCATTCCCCACATGCCTATCCCACCCACGGAAGTGTGCCCCTTCTCTGCTCAACAGTCCCTCGGTTTCCCCACTTCCCTTCCAGGGATTCAACAATAGGCCAGACCGGAAGTCTCAGAGTGTTGTAGCTGCAGTCTAGCACCAACGAAAATCAATCCACAACAATTCTATCGCCCAGAGAGTTGCTCACGGGTCTGTCAACCTGCTTCTTCAATCCCACTCCAAGATAACCAGGTACACCAACCAAAAGGGATGGGAAAACAAGTTTTGGAAAGGTGGAATGGTTGTCTCAAGGATAATGGAATGCATGAGTGAAAATGGTCATGGAGTCATTGACTGGATAACTAACTGTGTTTTCGGAATCACTCTGAACTCTCTGTCAAAAATGGTCCCCTGGTGGTTTCCCCCTCTTTTCCACTCATAACCTCCCTCTCTGAATCCCCCTCTGGGATAAGTTTCCCCATGATATGAATGCATGTCCCCAAGTTGACACTTGTCATATCGGAAGTTAATTTTGCCCACTTGTCTCCAACTTTAGAACTTAGGATAAACTAATTATCCATACTTTATGTTTTAGGAAATATTAATATAATATTCCTTGACTTTTGGCCCTCCCTTACCCTAACTGGTGAAGTTCAGTCCCCCATCTCTTTTATTGTGGTCGGGTTATGCACAATGATGTATTTTATATTAATCATGAGTCAAGTACAAAGTAGGCGCATTGGCCCTTGACATCTAGGCGCACTGGCCTAATTCCAAGACATAATCATTCTGACTTATAATACTGGCTCACCAACTTATAACACATATTATATACACAAAGGTTCGCTGACCTTAATATCGCATTCACTTTGTTACTGCGTGTTGTATCCTCTATCTTTAAGGTTACGCACACCTTAGTTACTGCGTGTGGTATTCAGAATGTGCACATTACATCCCTTTACTGCCCAGTATATGCACGCACCATGCCATGAAAGGTGTATTACAAAAAATGATGTCTAAACAACTCACTAGCTTAAATACAATTGGATTATATTTACATTTGGGTTCGGCCGAGGGATATTACAATTCCCTCACCTTTTTTATGCACTGTCCTCAGTGCATCATGTATCTATATACAACAAAATTTTCAAAATTATTCAAAAAGATGCGGGTGCTCTGCCCACATTGCATCCTCATGCTCCCAAGTAGCATCTTCAGGTCTGTACCAAGTCCATTGGACCTTTACAAGCCCTATGGCGCGATTCCGGAGTAGTTTGATTTTTCGATCCAGGATGCGCATAGGATGCACTTGGAAAGTGCCTTCTTGATCCACCTGAATAACATTCCAATTAATAACATGATTAAAATTAGGTATATATTTATTTAGCAATGATGCATGGAAGACATTATGAACAGACATAGATGCAGGCAATGCAATCATATAAGCAACAGGACCAATCCTTTCTAGGATTTCAAATGGTCCACAAAATCTGGCTGCTAACTTGGTACAGCTTCCCAACTTCAGGGAACTCCTGTTATCTTTCACTTTCAAGAAAACATGATCACCCACTTTGAATTCTCTGTGGATTCTATTTTTATCAGCATAACTTTTATATCTGTCTTGGGCAGTTTTCAAATTCTGCTTAATTTTTAACATTTGGTCCTCCATCTCCTTGAGCAACTCTGGCCCGACTACTATTCTATTAGCTGGATTATCCCAACTTACTGGAGTATTGCACCTTATGTCGTAAAGTGTTTCAAATGAGCTCATTTTCAATGATGCTTGATACCCATTGTTATAAGCGAATTCTATCAAGTGTAGGTAGTCATCCCATTTCGATGGTTTGTCCATCACATACATTCTCAACTTATCTTCTATCACCCTATTCACTCTTTCTATCTGTCCATCAGACTTGGGATGATAAGCTATACTAAATTTCACATTTGTTCTAAATCCTTTGAACAATCCTTTCTAGAAATTTGAGGTGAATTTCGGATCTCTGTCATACATAATCGTTTTAGGAATTCCATGCAATCGTGCCACTATCTTCATGAAAATATCAACAACATCTGCTACTTTATGAGTAGTTTTTTTAGTGGAATAAAATGGACAGCTTTTGTAAGCTTGTCCACCACTACCATAATTGAATCATGTAGCTTGCATGTTCTGGGAAATCTCGTAATAAAATCCATTGTCACCACTTCCCACTTCCATTCAGGAACGGACAAAGGTTGCAACAATCCTGCTGGGTGCCTATGCTTTGTTTTAACTTTCTGGCACTCCATACACCTAGAGATGTATTCTACAATTTCTCTCTTCATACCTAGCCAAAAGTATTGGGTCTTGACCGTTGTTACGGTTTTTTTATATCCAGGGTGTCCTGCATAAGGATCATTATGCATCTCACACAAAATTATACGCTTCAAGTCCTAGACATTTGGTATAAAAATTATGTTCTTGTGCAATAGTATTCCATCTACTCCCAACATATAATTATCCATCCTCTGTGGTGTATTACCTTGTTGTAGAATTGCTACCAATTCTCTGTACTGTAAATCTTTATTTGCAGCCTCCAGAATTTTTCTTTTGACATCATTCTAATACATGTTGATGGTTGTGGCATGAAGCTCATGCACCCTCCTGCTGAGTGCATCAGCCACTTTATTTTCTTTCCCTTTGATATGCCTTATATCAAAGTCATATTCTCTTAGAAATTCTAACCATATTCTTTGTCTAGCATTTAGATTTGGCTGATCAAATAAATATTTCAAACCATTGTGGTCTATTCTTAGCTCAAACCTCTTTCCCATGAGGTAGTGTCTCCATTTCCTCAGGGCCTGCACTATGGCTGCCAACTCCAAATCATGAGTGGCATAGTTTCTTTCATTCTCCTTCAACTTCCTTGATTCATAACATATCACAAATCCATTTTGACTGAGGACCCCACCTAGTCCTTCATTACATGCATCTATGCATACAATGAAATTTTCGTTTGGGTCTGTGATCCTTAGTATTGGAGCACTTGTCAATAATTGTTTCAAATGTTGGAAACTCCTTTCACAGTCTGTCGTCCACTGAAACTTCATACCTTCCTTTGCAAGGAAGTGATTGGGTGTGTTATCTTCGAGAATCCTCCAATGAATCTCCATAAAAGATCTGACCTATGTCACATTCTTTGGTGCTGACCATTCTCTAATGGATTCTACCTTCTCAGGGTCCACTTCTATCCCATCTTCTGAGATGATATGCCCCAAATAATGAATTTGTTTCTGATAAAATGAGCACTTGCTCAATTTGGCATACAATTGATGTTCCCTTAATACTTGCAACACCATCCTCAAATGATGTTCATGCTCTTCCTATGACTTGGAATATATAAGAATGTCATCCAAAAAGACAATGAAAAACTTGTCCAAATACTCTTGGAAAACACCATTCATTAAGCACATGAAAACAACTGGTGCATTTGACAATCCAAACGGTACCACCGTGAACTCATAGTGACCATTCCTTGTCCTGAAGGTGGTCTTGCTAATATATTCTTCTTTAATTCTTACCTGATGGTATCTTGATCTGAGATCTATCTTTGAAAATATCCTTGCATCCTTCAATTGATCAAAGAGGTTATCAATCCTTGGTAGAGGATATTTGTTCTTAATAGTCACTTTATTCAATTGTCTGAAGTCAATGCACAATCTTAATGTTCCATCTTTCTTTTTCACAAACAATACTAGGGCACCCCAAGATGATTCCCTTGGGAGTATATACCCCTTCTTAAGAAGTTCTTCAAGCTACATTTGCAACTCCTTCAATTCTGGTGTACTCATGCTGTAAGGAGTCTTTGATACTGGCGTTGCTCTAGGCATCAAATCTATAGAGAAATCAATTTCTCTCCTTGAGGGTAGTCCTGGTACTCCCTTGAATACATATTCAAACTCTTTTAGGACTTCATAATTCTTTAAATTTGGTACCTTGTCTTTTGGTGTCTCCTCCATATGAGTTGCAAATATTTGACATCCTCTTCTATAACATTTCTTCAGTTCTAATGCTAAAATTTATCTAACGGTTACTGCCCTGGGAATTCCCTGCACTTTCCTTTGGTTCCCTTCTTCATCCAAGCAAGTGAATTATTTTTTATGACAATCCAATAGAGCACGGTGTGGGTCCAACCAATCCATCCCAATTAAACATTCATAGGAATCTAAGGGTAAGGTGTTCAAATCTGCCCTGGTATTTAGTCCATTCATGTCTATGAGGTAGGACTTAACCATCTCATTAACTTTTCTTCTGGCTCCTGTAGCCAGTTGCACCAACCATGATTTCCCATGCTTGCTTCTTGGTAATTGCAAACTTTCCACCATCTTTAGGTCTATATAACGATGGCTAGCTCCTGAATCAATTAAAATAGCAAGAGTTTGGTTGTTGATCATACCTTCCACTTCAATCATGTGGCACTGATATTCTGCTTGCTTTTTGTCCAGGGCTACATAAATCCTTGGCATATTTCTTCCCATGTCCTCTATTGTCTCAACTCGTTGTACATTGTGAACAACCCTACCTTTTTTGCCTCTGTGAGGACAATCTTTGAACCTATGGTCTCCTTTACAACCCCAACATTGCATAGGTGGTTGTCTTGGCCCTTGACTCCCTATGTCAATCACTATGGTTTCCTTATGTGTTTGCTTCCATTGTGGATTATTTCTGAAGAATGGTGGCGTATCTCCCTTCTTTCTCTGATCCATATTGAATTTCTTATTGTCTTCCCAAGCCTTTTGGAAAGATGGTCTTGCTTTCAGCTGGTCATATAAGAATTTATCTCTTCTTATGGTCTCTTCTAATGTCTTGGTATCATCATACTGTATTTTTTCACTGATGAACGTTGACAATACACTTAAGTACAATTGAATATTGACTGTCTCATCCTTAATGAAAGAGACATACTTAAACAATTCCAGAAACCTTCTCTCATATTCATCTATGGTCATACTTCCAAGCAGTTCAAATAACTCTTTCATTTTCTTGTCATAGTATCTCTTGGTCAAGTACCTCTTCTCAAAATACTTCTTGAATTCTCTCCAAGTAACACTTTTCTCTACAATGTGTTGTACCTACACAAGTTGATCCCACCACATGGAGGCCTTTCCTTTGAGTTGATAAATAGCAATTCTACCTTCAGCATGAGAAGAATAATTATGCAATTGAAAATACTTCCTCATGCCTAGCAACCATGTTTCAGCATCTTCATCCTTCTTGTGCTCACCATCAAAAGTAGGAGGTTTGATTTTGTTCATTTCTCCTCGTAGCTCATCCACACCAGATCTCTTATACCTTCTGATAATGGATAGGCTTGATCTATTGCCTGCTCTCTTATGGGAATGTCTATGTAAATGATGGTGATGTTTACTAGCACTTTTTACTTCTCTCTTCTCCTCTGAATATTTGTGACTCTCAGATCTACTTGAGTCACTCTCCTTAGCCAATTTATTCTCTATTCTATTCAAACCTTCCAATAGTTTCATGTTGAAGTCATCATGTTGCTCTTTGTCTTTCATAAGCATTTCATTATCATATTTATGGCTTTGGACATCCTTCTGCAAATTCTTAATGGTCTCAGCCGTATTCATATCTTCATTCCTTTCTTCTCCATGTCCATTGGAGTTCGTTCCTTCCATGTCCAAGTGGACATCCATCCCTTTGTTCTTCTCTGGATTATTGTAATTCTTCTGTGCCTCTTCCACTCCTATGGACTCTACACTGGTCTGTCCTGACCGAGTTGTTGTTAATTCTGCAAAACATGAAACCATCGAAACTTATCAGACTAACCAATCAACAATTCATGAGAATATGCACCATTTCGATTCAACATACACATCAACATTATCACTCCCGGTCTCCTGGTGTTATCACAAAAAAAATTCTAGAGAAGACACAAGTCTCAAGAATTTTGACGTGCAGTGCCTTCCGAGATAAACTCACGCAAGAAGGTGGTATTGTAGAAACCACTTTCACCAAGACGTGGAATTACGTGTCTCAACATGTCAAATCCACCACTCATAGAGAGGACGATGACTAGTCAGGTTACCCTGCTTCATTTTTTCGGTACTTCACAGCCATGTGACGTCAACTGAATGCCGCCATGTAACAAACTCAAAAAGATAATCATTCGAAATGGATTGGCCGAGCATGGAAACCCAACGCTCCTTGTACGTAATATGTCTTCGCTTCATAAATCGAGTTCCATAATTACTACTCCTCAAGTATGAAAATATCTGTGTATCCATACCCGTAGTAATCTTCAAGCTTCTCTACTTCCTGCTCTCTGTAGAGACACATTTTGGTATCCTCAACCTAAGATACATGGACAAAGCTAAGTCGTGTGAGACTGGTTATTCAAGCAACATTCTAGGCTTTCCTGCGACTAAGGAGGAAAGGGTCCTCACGCATCTTCTAGCAACTAAATTCCACACAGAGCCACTTATAGACTCATGATTGGAATTCAGGTTGAATCCCATTATAAAGGATTTAGTCATCAACAGGCCATCCACTAAGAAGAAAAGGAGTAAGCGGCATAAGAAGGAGGAATCTACGGTTGAAGAGACTGAGAGTGTTGGAGAAAATCAACTGGCCTGGTTAGAGTCATCTTTAAAGACAGAGATCGCTAAGTTGAAGTAAGTCTTCAACTAAGATAAGCATGTCTCAACGAATTTTGAATAGCCAGTAGTGGAGGTAAAGAGTACTAGTGCTGACAGGTTTGTTCTTCAACGACCCTTTTTACAACAGGCTAATTGTTGTCACCAACCTTTTGTAATTTTGTGATTAATATGATTATATAAATACATAAATGGATTTTAGACTGTTTTATTACAATTTCTATATGGTGATGTTATGAATCTTGTTTTCTTTTATAAGAGTTTTTTTTGTAATCTTATATTTTATTTTCATCTGTCTAAATCAGAAGATATTAAAATTTGGAACTCTTTTTAATTAATGCTTCAATGTGGTTATGTGTTTATTTTTCTTTTATTATTATGCAATTTAAACTCAGACTCCTTGCCTTCTAAGCAACTTTGCGTGCATTAACTTGACATGTTCATTTATATTATCGTGCATAGCAATATTACAAGGTAAACGCTTCTCCACGCACCTAAATCTACTGTGCATTTCTTCTTCATCGTACCGACTACTTACGTGCACTATTATGGCATTGTGCACCAATATCCACTACGCACAGTTCGATACTACGCACTGATATTCCACGTGATTTTTCATCCTATGCATGCACCATGTCAAGTTTAACATATTCCTTCATGCTCAAATATCTGCGCATACTACTGAATACACTGTCGCGAAACAACTTATACTCATACTTATGCGCATAACAACAAAACTCATCTGCATTAAGGAATACTTGCGCACCCCATGTGCACCTTACTATGTGTGTGCTTATCGTGCAAGGCTAATTTCAGCACATGCATCTATGCATAATAATCTTCCATGCGGCACCACAATTTATCGTGCACACTGTCACACCACAATTTTTCATGCAGTGCCAAACTTACCATGCACACCAATACGCCAAACTTTTTCCAAGGGCACTCTATGAATCTAATTCTGGTCACTTTGAAGTTACTTTTTTGTGAATATTCACTTCGATTGCAATTCTTTTGGCCCATCCAAGATTAGTGTTGAACTGAGGCTCTGATACCACACTGTAACGAACCCCTCGACCAACCTAACGTTGGGGTACACCACTCTAGAGAAACCACTCATGCTCTGACGCCAGTAACTAACATTCCTAGCCATGAGGCCAGGACATGCTACTCTAGGGAACGTCTTCCGTTCCCTTACTGCGGAACATACAGTAGCATACCCAATAGTCAACTAAGCAATGCCACCTAAATTTACTCTTTAGACTACATGCAACTAAAATAATATACATACAGCACGCTCGCGAAAGATTTACATCTAAACATACACAAACCATTAATTTCTATAACATACGACTTTTATATTAAAATAACAGTAATTACCGATATGCCTCATTTACAGGAAATTACCCATAAGCACACAAGCCACATAGTCACATATATGATAAAATTGTAACATGGGTATGTAAATAAAAAAACAGCATATCCATTTATCATACAATTGGTACTTATCTTAGAAATACTATCACCAACTGCTTACATACCGTCCACGAACCTCCCAGCCATAGACTACATTGTTCATCACTCTCAATAGTGAATCACCCTCGAGTTGGGACTGAACTCCACCTAGGGTAAGGGATTCCTATCTAGGCTAAGGCCCGTGAACAACAGGAAATACTCTGTCTCAGGTGATCACTCAACTAATAGCCTACAACCACTCATTCCCCACATGCCTGTCCCACCCAAGGAAGTGTGCCCCTTCTCTGCTCAACAGTCCCTCGGCTGCCCCACTTCCCTTCAAGGGCTTCAGCAACAGGCCGGACCGAAAGTCTCAGAGCGTTGTAGCTGCAGTCTATCACCTATGGAAATCAATCCACAACAATTCTCTCGCCCAAAGAACTGCTCACGAGCCTGACAACCCACTTCTTCAATCTCAATCCAAGCTAACCAGGTACACCAACCAAAAGGGACGGGAAAATAGGTTTCGGAAAGGTGGAATGGTTGTCTCGAGGATAATAGAATGTATGAGTGAAAATGGTAATGGAGTCATTGACTGGATAAATGAGTGTGTTTATGGAATCACTCTGAACTCTCTGTAAAAAATCGTCCCCTGGTCGTTTTTCTTCTTGTAACCTCCCTCTCGGAATCCCCCTCTGGGCTAAGTTTCTCCATGATATGAATGCATGTCCCCAACTTGACACTTGTCATATCGGAAGTTACTTTTGTCCACTTGTCCCCAACTTTAGAACTTTGGATAAACTAATTATCCATACTTTATGTTTTAGGAAATATTAATATAATATTCTTTGACTTTTGGCCCTCCCTTACCCTAACTGGTGAAGTTCAGTCCCCCATCTCTTTTATCGTGGTCGGTCTACGCGCAGTGATGTATTTTATATTAATCATGAGTCAAGTACAAAGTAGGCACATTGGCCCTTGACATCTAAGTGCATTGGTCTAATTCCAAGACATAAACATTCTGGCTTATAATACTGGCTCACCAGCCTATAACGCATATTATATACACAAAGGTTCATTGACCTTAATATCGCGTGCACTTTGTTACTGTGCATTGTATCCTCTGTCTTTAAGGTTGCGCACACCTTAGTTACTATGCACAGTATTCAAAATGTGCACATTACATCCCTTTACTACACAGTATATGCACGCACCATGCCATGAAAGGTGTATTACAAAAAATGATGTCTAAACAGCTCACTAGCTTAAATACACTTGGACTATATTTACATTTGGGTTCGGCCAAGGGATATTACAATATTCATCTATGCTCAAGAAAAGTGATTCATTATCAGACTACCCCCATTATTCAAGAATAGAGTAATGAGGAAATTATTACTGAATTGGATAATCAGATCACTAATTCATATTTAGAAACTGAGGATACTACTCCAAAACAACCACATACAAGGGAATCGGTTCCAGTTCCTCCATACCCAGAAAGATGGTGTATAGAGAAGTTCCCAACACAACAAGAGTTTTATTTTATAGGGAAACTTAGAAATATGTGTGTTAATATTCCTCTGTTTCAATCCATTAAGAGTGTTTCGATTTATTCTAAGGCTATCCGAGAATTTTTTTAAGGAGGCCAGGAAAGAAGAAGAAGGACCCCAAAACTAGTCATATAATAAGGGAATTGGCTGATATAATTCCATGGAAAATATTTATGGATAAATATATGGACACGGGAAATCTGTTCATTAATGTTAACATCAATAAAATTTCCATTTCTAATACCCTGATTGAATTACTATGGGAAGATATAAATTTTATGACTGGGGAGACAATGGAAAAGTTTCAGTTACCTACCAACCCCTATAGTCCTTCATCTACCAGATAGATCTATGGTAAATCCTGAGGGTATTCTTGAAGATATAGTTGTTTATGTGGATTCATGGGAATACCTAGTTGAATTTATGATCCTGAAGCCAAAATCCAATCTAGGGGATATCCATTAATTTTGTGTAGACCATGGTTGGCTATTGTTGATGCATATCTTAGTTGTAGATCGGGATATATGACCATCTCTCATGGAATTTTCACTAAAAAAGTTACCCTTTATCCCCCTACTAAGCCTTCTTCTGCCTCAGATAATTCTCCTTGGCTTGAAGATAGTGAGGAGGAAACCACCCAAACTATTGTGACTCTTGACCAAGCTTTGATCTTTAGAGAAGACGTCGATGATGATTTTATTTGTACTTTCATAGAAAATCCTCATACAACCAACCATTCACCCCTTCAGCATATTTTGGGAAAATATCCCCAAGAAACTTTCTCACTGGTTGAATCAAAGCTTATCTGTTGAAATCCATCTGAGAAATACCTTGAATATCAATGCTAAACTAGAGGCTTCTAAGCAAGAGAAACTTATCAAGATGCTACATAAACATAGTAATGCATTTTCTTGGGACTATACTAATATGAAATAGATCCATCCTAACTTGTGTACTCATCATATCTATATTAAGGAGGATTATCTACCCATTAGGAAACCTAAATGGAGGATGAATCCTTCTCTGAAGGACATAGTAAAAGAAGAGATTCAAAATCTTCTTCATGTGAATTTCATTTACCCAATTTATGGCAGTGTGTGGGTTTCACCCTTATTTATTGTGCCAAAGAATAATGGTAAATTGTGTGTGTTTTGACTACAGAGAATTGAACATGGCACATTGAAGGATTACTTTCCCTTTCCATTCATTGATCAAGTTCTTGAAATCCTAGTAGGAAATAATTTTTTTCTCTTTTCTCGATGGATTCAATGGCTACAATAAAATTTATATTTTCCATGAAGACCAAGAGAAAACCACCTTCTCCTTCCCTTAGGGAACTTACTGAGTGCTACCATTTGGATTGTGTAATTCTCCGGATAAATTCCAAAGGGATATCCTCAGGATATTTTCTGACTTCACCAATGATTTTGTATAGATATACATCGATGATTTTACCAATATGGGGATACCTTTGAGGAATACTTAAATAATATCAATAATTTTTTTATCAAATGTTAGAAGACAAAACTCTCTATCAACAATGAGAAATTCCACATGCTCCACACTGAGGGAGTTATGTTAGACCACCACATATCACCTATAGGAATCCAAGTATACCCTACCAAGATAGAATTTATCCTCAAGCTTCTAGTCCCAATAACCCAAAAATATGTCTGTAGTTTCTTGGGGCATGCATTATACTATTGAAGGTTCATACAAAACTTTATTAAGGTAGCATCACCCCTATTTCAATTACTTCCAAAAACTGTTGAATTCTACTAGATTGTTCAATGTCAAGTTTCATTTGAAGTTTTTCATATGGATATTGGAGTTGTGCTTGGGTACAAAGAGGAATAATGACCTTATTCCATCTATTACATTAGCAAGAATTTCAATCCCATTGAAAAAAATTATACTATAACTGAGAAATAATTTCTTGTTGTTGAACATGCCATTAACAATTTTTTTCATTAAATTATTGGTTTCTCAACATTTTCATATTTTTACCACTCTACCATACATTTTCTCATGAATAAACTTGTCACCACTGGAAGAGTGACTAGATGGCTAATTTTATTGCATGATTTTGACACAAAAATTCTCAATAAGCTAGGGAGGGAAAATTTGGTTGATGATTTCCTATATAGGCTCACTAACGAAAGAAAAGGAATTCCTATAGAAGATGCTTTCTCAGATGAAGTTTTATTTTTTTTCTAGTAAAACGCCTTGGTTTGTAGACATCGCTAACTATTTTGTTGCAAGAAAAAATCCACATTAGTCATCGTCAAGAAAATTACAAATGGTTTTCCAACAAAGTGTTGCGTACTCATGGATTGAAGGATACATCTTCCACACCAAGCCAGATCATATTATTTCCCACTTTTTTCAAGAGGATGAGACCTATGATATTCTGAAATCCTACCATGGTGAACCTTATGGAGGAAACTTTGTTGACCAAAGAACTATAAATAAAGTACTACATATAGGGTGTTATTGTCCTACCATCTTTTGATATGCCAAAAAATACATTATAAGTTGAAAAACGTGTTAGAGGATGGGTCAACCAGTTCAATCTTATGAGATTCCACTCCAACCTCAAATTTTGGTGGAGCCATTTGAAAAATGTGCCCTAAATTTTGTAGGGTCGATAAACTCTCCATCAAGATAGAAGGTGTACATCCTAGTGTGCATTGATTATGAAACAAAATGGGATGAGGATAAGGATTTTCCAAATGATATTGTGCAATAAGTGGTTGATTTCATATGTGAGTAATGTTTTTTTCACTTCAAAGTCCCCTAAGAAATTGTTGCTGACCAAGGGACCCGATTCACTTCTCATATTATCCATTCCATTACTAATCAGTTCAAGATCAAAGCACTGGATGTCTACTCCATACCACCCTCAGGAAAATGGATAGGTCTAGGTCACCAAAAACGTACTGGAGGCCATTTTTACCAAAATAGTTTAGTATCATCATAAGGACTAGGCTGACAGGATTCCATAGGTCCTTTGAGATTACCAAATCAACTGGAGGAACACTACGGATTTCACCCCCAATGATATTGTGTATGGAAACAATGTGGTTAATCCTATATAATTTTATATCAATACATTAATAATCACATTGCAAGTGGGATTGTATATCTCACAGGTCCAACAACATCAACTCAACCAAATTAATAAACTTGCCAAAATTCATCAAGTTTCCTTGCAACAGACTGCTCTAGTCCAAAAAGAAAGAGACAAGTGTCATGATGGATTCATCAAGAAGAAGTAGTTTAAAGAAGGAGATTAGGTCCTTTTATTTGAATCAAGGTATAAATATTTAAAGGTAAATTTCTACACTCGATGGTTAGGGCCATACAAAATTGACATTATTTATGAAAATGGCTCCATCAAAATTCACACCATCAATGAAGAAAAGACTACAATGATGGCCAATGGTCATTGTTTGAGGCTATACTAGAAGCCCACAACCATAGAGGAATTTATTCAATATTTAGTCAAGATGGAATACCTAGAGGTTGTAAGTAATGTGGCTATGTCACTCACAACCACAACTTTTTTATCCCTTTTCCAGTTCTATTTTCTTGAAAGAGAGAAAAAAAAAAGAGAAAAAGGAAAAAAAAAAAGAAAAATATATATATAATAAATATCTAGTAGTGAAAACCTGGTTTCATACTCTACCATCCTTGGTTATATTAGAAAACCAATTCCTGGTTGATACCACCAAGCAAAAAAAATATCATTTGTGAAAAAATCCTGGGAGGTGCAACTAGATAGACCCTTGCTTGAAAACCAGTTTTCTAGCAAGAAGGGTCTGAGAAAAAAAGAAAAATTAAAAAAAACTATCAACTTTCCAGGGATAGCCTCCATCCTTGTTTCAAATGTAAGATATGATCCCTCATGCCAATTTACACATTAACATTAGGAGGACTGTCGGATAAATATTTCACTTTGTGTTTTTAGGACAATATTGAGTTTCTTTTCCGAGTGTGATGTTTTCTACAACATCCTGAACATTATAACATCTATATGATGAGGAAGAAGTGAATAGTTTCTATTTTACAATGTTATCTTTTCTACACTAGCTTCATGATATGTGCCTGTTGCAGGAAAAATATCACAATCATCTTGACTTGAGGGATAAAATTATTCCATAGGAATATTCAAGACCAATCTCCCTTTATCCTTCAATCATCATCCATACTTTTTGTTTCCTCACAAAAATTTCAGGTTGTCTCTAACTCACTCTTAAATTTTTCATGCACATAAATTGAAGGATTAATGGATAGACCTAGTACTAAAGATATACCTCTTTTTTTTTTTTATCTAAGGTAATGTCTAAATTCATAATACCTATATACTCAAGATAATGGTCAAAATCCAATTATATCATTCAATAGAATAATACGAAGGTCCCATTTCATTCAAACAACATAATACCTTAAGAATAAATTCATTTGGTAACATGATGCTTGAGGTTCATGTAATCCTTCATGTCATTTGGTAGCATGATTTCCTATATTTCCATATAATTATATTAGAATACCATGTCATGTTAGTTGATAGCATGAGACCCAAAGTTTTAAATATATGAAAAACTTGAATTCGTGCATATGAACCCAACACATGTGCCGAAAGGATCATCATGATTTGATCAATTCATGTTTTTATTAATCCACTATAATATCATTTCCTCGTTTCAATCTCACACAAGTCCATCCACTCGGTTGTTGAATTAATAATACTTGGTAACTTTGCTCATATGTTTCACAGACTTAAAAAAAAACACTCTTGAGTTCCATAAACTTAAAACCATATCCAAGTTGAAGAAAACCATCGACAGATCCTGACCTACTTCCATGTATTGAAAAATATTGGAGGCTCATTAAACTGGGAAGATACTGAAGGAATTGATATTATAAGTTCCAACCCACAAGCTATGGAAATATTTCACATGTAGGGTGGCTCCCTCTCTTCGAGAAATTTTGTGGCTTAGATACAACAATCGCTTTATAATTTGCCTAGAATTTCGATGAAAATAACGCTTTGTTGTGAGAATTAATGATAATAGTTACTAAAGGGCTCGTCATCACAGTGTCAGTACTTCCCCAGTAGGAGGAAAGGTGCTCCACAAATTTTAAATTTCCAAATGACAATTGGCCTTAGTTCCTGGAAAAACCATCCCCTCTATTAGATGTTATATAATGGCATTAGCAAGAGGCATTGATATACCTATTGAAGGAAGTTTTTTTTCATTCAAAAAATTATCACCTATGAAGGCATGTTCAATATGGTATTTCACCACCAAATCAGACTTCTAATGCACCTCAAAGATGGTTATCTTCTTAATATGTCATTCTTTTTTCTTAAGATTTTAACTAAAATGGATACAACTATGAGGAAGTGAGAAAACTCTAATTATTCGATATATCATCAAGGGATAACCAAAATGATAATCATAGTGGAGCTAGACCAAATGATTATTCCATGAGATTTGTTCTCCAAAGGAATTTGAAAAAAAACTCATGCTAGTTTTATTACACTAAGGGATTGACCTACACAGGACAAGTTTCAGATCCCTACATCGTCCACTTTAGATCCAATTAGAAGTTCAAATACATAATCATGCCATCACTACAAGATTTGGGAATCTAAGCATTTGAAGGATTTAGAATAAATGGAGGCTACAGAATCCAATCTTGAGGAAGAAAAATACTCAAGGGTCTAATCATACTTTGAAAAACAAGAGGACCAACCCAATAACAAAGAGAAATTAAAGGATTTGGAAGGAGAATCTGACCAAACCCTAGGTCAAGGAGAAGAATGGTCAAAAGACGAACTTGAATGGATGTCATCCCCAAAACCCTTGTCACCATATAGGAAACCATATAGTTTATTTGTGCAACTATATTCACCAGGATTTCTATCGGTGATACAACATGGAAAATCCTTGGATTGCCAAGGGTCTCAGCTCCCAAGACACGTTCTAGAGTCAGAATTGGAAAAATCGAGCAGGAGGAAAATTAGTACCATGAGAGATAAAATTCATCAAACTTATAAGTCATTTAATTTTCACATCCAAATCTATTAGGATCTACTCAAAGAAAATAAGAAATTAAGGCTGGAAAATCAGAGACTTGAGAGAAAAATCCATGAAATCAAGTCAATATTTCTAAGTAACATTGGAGCCTTGTTGGATGATATTGACTGTGAATAAGCTTCAATTCCCATGGAAAATTATTATTCAAAAGAGTGTGCAAAATACATTCACAAGGTGATCAAATCTATCCTCGATGATATTACGACCAATACCTACACATTCATTTAATTGAAGCCATATGTTCCAAAGTGGAGAAACAAGGATGAGCTATTCAACCTAGGAATTATTGAGAAATAGATTCATCATTGGGTCATTGATATACTAAAGAAAAAATGGTTCTCCATGTCCCTTACATTGGTGGATAAATGGAGGGAAACAATCAAAGAGTACAAGGACCAATTAACACAAGCTCATAGTTTGAAGAAAAATACTCTAAATGTGGTGAAATAATACCTTCTCCAATAATATCATAAACATTATCAACATCAATGTATACCATGGTGTCCTATGATTCCAACTCCTCCAAAGTGGCAAGTGGCATTTCCCCCTTTTGATTAATCTCTATATGTTTTCAAGGTTTAAATAATTGTGAATTTATGCTTTTACATGTCTTTATTGATTCTATGTCATCTATAAAAATTGGATAAAAGCACAACTACTTCCTTCTATCAAATGCAAACAAAGTTCCAAATTCCTTTGTTCTAATAGAGTGAAAATATCTAGTCCCACATATGGTACTACCATCATATGGAATCGGTCTATCTATGTCCTCGATTCCAATATTCTGAAAGAACATGTGGTTTGAAGTCCATGTAGATTTGAATGGTCAATATAATTTATAGGCATTTTGACATTCCAATCATCACTAAAAATAATAATATATAATTTCAATAAATTTAATAAATTTTTCAAACAAAATATACACACACTTGTGCACATCTCTTGATTGTCAATTATTTTTTGACTTAAAATCAATTTACACCACTAAACAATTTAATCAACTAATAAAAATCAGTGAAAAGAGTGTCTCATCTACCACCTTCAAAGTGATCATTGTACACATGTCCTTGCACCATCATGCTCTCCTTTTCCATGTCTAGTCTCAAAGAAATTTGAAAAAAGTGTAATATTTGATTTGTTCTAAAGGAAACACAACCAAAAGAATGATCTTGAGGATTTAAACTAACCTGCATAACCATGTGAACATATCCAATATTGATTGAATTCAACTTGACATTTTTTCAACAAGTCATACATTTCATAGAAACAATGTTGAACAAAATGTGTATCATATGTGCAATCATCACTAATATAGAAATGGTACTCTTTAATCACATGATGATTTTCATTGGTGATTTATATATTATTTACATCATGTTGTCCATGTATGTACAAAATATGGGCAAGTATACGCACCTAGTCAAAATGATAATATTCACTCCCTATCTCTTTATGTGAAAGAAATGTGTAATTCTCTACAAGATCGACCACTGAAAATGATCCATATATAGTGGGCCTATGCTCTGTCCATTTCATCAAAATGGATCCTTTCTAGAATTTCTATTGTGTTCTCTATTTTTTGGTTTATTTACTACTTGGTTTGCGATGCTTGTATTCTCCTCAATTCCAAATACATTTTGAAACTGTACTTATGGGAAGTTTTGGGCCCAACATCCATTACAAAGTGATCTCTATGTCCAAGATCCGTAATGAAGGAAATGAGGACACATTTATTCTTCTAACAGTGGAGAAAACCCCCAAGGGACAAATTAAGTCGACCAACAGTGAAGGAAATTCTTAGTGCATAGATTTAGTCATCTAATAATGGGAAATAGTGGATAAAAATGCCTAGGGGGTGAACTAAGTTAACCAACGGTGAAGAAAATGTTCTATGGATGGATTTAGTTACTTAGCAGTGGAGGAAAACGCCCAAGGGATGAATTAATTTGACTAGAAAGGAATTAAATGTTGTATGTTCTATGGATGGATTTAGTTCCTCACCATTAGATAAAAACCCCCAAGAAACATTATAACATTGAGTATGGTCTATGTACGACCTATGGGAAAAGGGAAAATGCCCAATAAATATGAAAATGATATGTATGTCTTGTGGGAAAATAACAAACCAACCAATAATATAAATCGTAGCCTAGAGGAGGAAATACAATTTGTGGGTGAGTGGAAACTTAGCAAATAAGAAAAAATGTTTCCCAGAGAGGATTGAGCTAGTGAATCTTACATCTACTCTCTAGAACATAAATTTCAAGAAATAAACCTGAAACCAAAACCACAATAATCCTCCATTGAACAAATTACACCCACACAATATAAACAACAAAGATTTGTTTTTCTCAATAAATTCATTACAAAGGGTGAGATATGCAGTCCCATAAATATCATGCATTGTTACTCACTAAAATAAATGAAGATGGTCATGGATCAAAGGCACCTTCACTCATTATGGATGGGCTCCTTGACTCCTTTTTCCACCAATATTCAAGCAGGTTGCAATATTCAAGCTCTCATCTTTATAAACTTCCCAAGTTCTCCTTTCCTCCCCCTTGCTCACTACAACCTTCAATTTTAATGGGTTTCCTTTGGAAGGAAAACCATCACAATAGTTTATTTTCACTTCCAATTTTTCCAAAAAAAGGCAAAATAAAATAAAAATAAGCATTACATGCTTATTAAAAATTTACAACTATTGGAGAAATATCTATTTTCAGCACACTAGTTCAGTGGGAGTAACACTAGTTCAATGGGAGTTAACTGACTAGTTCTATTTTAGAATTTCTAGTCTTAGACCATCACTATTATGCATGCATTCCTAATTATTGGATGCCATTGCCTTTATGAGCGAATATCACTCACTCATTGATTAGATCATAATATGCAATGATTCTCATTCTTTATTGTGTATCTCTCTTCCTTTTCTTGATAAGCTTTGTTTGTGTATGCTTTAGCTAGATCTGTTGTGTAGGTTTCCATGAAACATTGACATGGTATTAGAGCCGAGCTACTTGGAGAAACCCAGACAAGACAGAGAAGAGTGAAATATTCCTTGAGTAAACCTATTTTCCACAATCGTCGCAACCTATCTCTATTGAAAGGTGCGACGATTGGAATTGTTGCGACCTATCCCTGTCGAAGGGTGTGGCCTATACACAGCCAAGGTGCGACGTCGTCGCACTGTGTTCTTCATACGAGGTACGATGATTCAGTTTTTGAAAATCATCGCACTATGTCCTTCACTAGGGTGCAACAATTCATCATCATCACACTTTACCCTTCTCTAGGGTGTGACGATTCAGCAACCCTCCAAAAATTGGTTTTCTGCAATAAAATTGTGATATCTCGAAATCTTTGATCTGGGTCGGGTTGAAATTTGTACCAGAGACGTATAACATAGGGATGATCATGATCACCAAAAATATCCAAAACCCACATTATATTTTAGGATATATATTTGTTTTATCATATATATAGTTGTCATAGCACCATCAGTCATATCTTAGAATCCATGATTTGGGTTTTCAGGATCTCTTCAGAATAAATAGTAGGATGGAGGAGATGCAACTTATTCAATCAAATCTAGTGATAATACTCACATCGTACAAATATTTTGAATGGAATATGAAGTCTGCATTCCAACTCAAAATAAAAGGATTGTATAATTTGGCGATGGCAACAGAAACAGAACCTACATTAGCGCTTGAGA
The DNA here is from genome assembly GCA_009831015.1 of Picea engelmannii. NCBI lineage: Eukaryota > Viridiplantae > Streptophyta > Pinopsida > Pinales > Pinaceae > Picea > Picea engelmannii. The sequence continues at coordinate 420,215 of ML804987.1, read as the reverse complement.
AGACCAGATCGACAAACCGTAAGGATGAGGGCACATGACTACTTCTTGAGTTAATCTCCACTGATTTATGGTTTCATGTTTCCGCATGCAAGACTCCAAATGAGATCTGGACCACCTTGGAAGGACTCTTTGGAAAGCAGGATGAGATGAGAGGTCATATGCTTGAGGTAGAGTTGAATACCTTAGAACCTAAAAGTTTTGATAATATACATGATTTCTTTACTAAATTTAAATCTTTGATTTTGAGCTTGGGTGAATGTGGTATTGAAAATTCTACACAAGATAAACAACTTATTCTAACAATATTGGCCAAGCTAGGACTAGAATACGTTGTATATGTCTCCAATTTCCATTATGGCAGATGTCTTTTTGGAAAAAAATAGAAAATTCCTACGTTGGCTCAGCTCATTGACTCTCTTACACAAGAGAAGACAAAATTCATATATATGGGCATCATGAAATATCCCAAAGAAAATGCACTCACCATGCATGATGGAAAAGGGTCATCCAAATGGAACGAGAAGGAGGGATATTCCAAACCCTTTAATGATTCTTCAAGTTCCAAAGACTCTTTAGATTCCAAGATGAAGAAGAAGGGAAAGAAGTTTAGTTATTGCAATAAACTGAATCATGAATAATCCACATGCATGAAGAAATGGATTGATCTTATGGCACAAGCACTTCAGCAGAACAACCTTGGAAACTTCATTCCAGAGTGAGTCAAGAAGAAGAAGGAAGATGATCATGCTCCTAAGAAAGGTAATCACCATTCTCTTGTTGCAATTAATTCCTCATATGATTCATGGATTATATATTCTGGTGTACCCCATCATATGGCAGCGAAAGAGGAAGTTTTCTCTTCTTTGAGTCCATGCTCAAGATCCCCTATTCTCATGGGGGGTGATACTCCAGTAGCAGTAGCAGGAGAAGGGAGAGTGGAACTCCACAATGGAAGTTTTGTGAATTTTTACATGTTCCAAATACTTCTATGAATCTCCTCTCAATTTATCAAATCACTCAAAAAGGTAAGAAGGTTAAATTTACATAAGATTTAGTTTCAGTAATTGACATGCACGATAATTCCATTATTGCAATTGGTGAGGTGAATCACAAGTCAAGCTTGTATAAATTCACTAAGTTTTTTGATGATGACTGATATTTTCTACTTACACATAAGGAGAGTACTTTGCATGCACCTCTAGTGCAACATGCATACACTCTTATGATTCCATCAATTTCATACATCAGAGATGATTCCATATGCTCAGATTATGTACATGGAAATAAGCAGGTATTACAACCAGATAAGAAGCCAGCACTAAAGCTTCAACATATGCCCAACAAGGCATAATTCACACTCCAGGTAGCAGGCAACCTTACAGGGAATCCATTGGATTCGAGGAGGACTCGTTCTCGGCCTGAGGAGCCTTATCATGTATTTTCAGCTTCAGAACCTTCGATGCCCATGCATTTCTATGAGGTTCAATCTACTGATCCACAAAACTACAATTGGGTTGTGGGAAATCCATTATGGAAAGCAACCATGTAGAAGGAGTATGAGTCACTCCTACAGAACCAGACTTGGAATCTGGTTCCATTTCCACCAAAAAGGAATATTTCCAGGTGCAGATGGGTCCATAGGATCAAGAGGTATAGGGCCTGACAGGTTTCCAAAGGAATTCATTAGATCCATAAAGATTTCTACATCTTCATGAAGACTTTCAGTGAGCATAAGTTTCAGACTTTGTGGGATCGTGTTGCAGTGAAGAACAAAGTTTCCCAGTAGCTTCCATTTTCTTCTTTTGATACATCGTCTTTTGAGCGAGGGGCAGGGGTTGTTCCCACGTGGTTTTCCCTCTTTCCTCATTTTTTATTCAGTGTTCATTAGTTGCATTGTACATGAGTACCTAAAATGGCCTAGCAGCCCAGACTCATTTTTTACTCCATAGTGATGTTCAAGGGGAGTGTTGGAGAAATATCTATTTTTAGCACACTAGTTCAGTGGGAGTTAACTGACTAGTTTTATTTTAGACTTTCTAATCTTAGACCATCACTATTATGCATGCATTCCTAATTATAGGATGTCATTGCCTATATGATTGAAGATCACTCACTCATTGATTAGATAATAATATGCATTGATTCTCATTCTTCATTGTGTATCTATCTTCCTTTTCTTAATAATCTTTGTTTGTGTATGCTTTAGCTAGATCTCCTATGCAAGTTTCCATGAAACACTGAAAACAACAAGTTTTGAAAAATATATGATTTGGATTACACCTCCCCATTTCAAGGCTTTTTTTCCTCAAAATATGGACCATTAATAAGATGAAAGTAGAAGGCCTCCATTTTCCTCTCCATATCAACCATTCCATTACCGATGAGGGTGGATTGTTTCCTACTTATTTGTTGTTTCTTTCTTTTAGAGGAGTTATTCTCTCTCTCTCTCTCTCTCTCTCTCTCTCTCTCTCTCTCTCTCTCTCTCTCGATGTTCTTTTATGAGGTATTACTTTCCACCCTTGACCAAATGATACTTTTTTTTTTCTCATGTAGAAAGTAGCATCCCTATCCCATAAGTATGGGCTACCAAACATCACCTCATAGGTGTCCAATGGTGAAAATTCACATTCTACCACATCAACATAACCGACACTAATGAAAAACTTGATTTTTCATCTCTGAGTGATTCTCATAAAAAAATTCACCTGCAACCATACTAGTGAACGTACTTGAACTAGATCATAGTTTTCTAGACCAGTCTCATCAACTAATGTTTCAAAAAATGGATTACATTGAGAACCATTGTCAAATAATTGTCAGAAATAATTCATGTTTATCTCCACTTTCCTTGGGATGTTGCAATGTGGTGTAAATTACAACACCATTGAGATCATAGGTGTTTTCCACCACTTCTTCTTTCATCTCAATAGCTAAATGGATTTTTTCCACTTTGGACACAATTCCAAATGAATTTTGCATCACTTCTCTTCCATGTGTCCATCCACATTGTAGTGTTTTCAATGCCTATTAGGATCCATCTTTTTCTCAGATATGGATTCCATATTCTTGACTCTTTTCTTGTTGGTTTAATCTTGGATCATGTGTTGTTTCCCCTTCTTGGAGTCAAAATCAATATAGAGAGCCTTCTTTATTGGTTCATCTATGATTTTCACACCATGAAGTTATAATTGTTTTCGAAAATGGTTGAAAAGTCCTCCAAATTACTTCATCACCACCCTTGTCTCTTCCAAAGAGATACCTAACCTAATGGATTTCCTCCAGAACTTAGAAGTATATTCTTCCACTCCTTTTCCATGTTCTAGCTAAAGTTACTACCACTTCACGAGTTGATCCTCTTCGTAGACTATGGGATAAAATTATGACTTCAACTATGCCTTGAAGTCCTCCCAGTTTTTAATCAATGGGTTATTTCCTATTTTCAATGCATCCACATAACTCTCCCACCATAGCAAAGCATATATGGTCATATTCAAATGGGAAAATGGAATTTGTTGTGTTTCATGGATTTGATAAACACCAAAGTAAACTTCCAATTGTTTCAACCATCTATCCAAAACTTTAGCATTATTTTTTCCATCATACATGGGTATTTCAAGTTTTTCTTTAGCTTTCAAAGGAATATGGGAAGATGAATAAAAAGAATGAATTTTACCCTAATCATTGTAACTGGGACTTTCTATATGTGCCTTATCTTCTTGACTCTCATCCTCTACTAATTTTGTTTCCCTGTCTTTCTTCACCAATAGTTGCATCACCAATTTTTTCAATGCAGTAATGGTTTTCTCTAGTGGAGAAAATATGACCTATGGGTCTTCCTTGTCATGTTCTTCATGATGATTCCCCGCCATGGATGGTCCTCTAATTCTTTATAGGCCTATTGGAAATTATTGTCCATTGTTTTGGTACTGTATGTGAATCTTTACCATGCAATTGTTCTCCAAGTATTTGTAAAGTAAATTGATACCATCAGATCCATAAACGGTGGGCCTATGGACTATTTGTTTCATCAACATATATAATTTGTGGAATTTTTATTTTGTTCTTTTTTTTTGGTTTTATTACTACTTGATTTTCATTTATTGTGGTTTCCATAACAATTCCAGCTAAGGTCCCAAAATATGTTTATGGAAAGGTTCAAGCCTAGGACCCATTACACAGTGATATTTGTGTCCAAGACACACAATCAAGGAAATGCTCAATGGATGTATTTAGTCATCCAACTGTCGAGAAAAACACCTAGGGGAAGAATTAAGTCAACCAACACTGAAGGAAATTTTCAATGGACAAATTTATTCATCTAATAATGAATAAAAACACCCAGGCAGTGAATTAAGTTGATTAGTAGTGAAGGAAATGTTCTAGAGACAGATTTAGTCACTTGGTAGTGGAGAAAAATTCCTAGGGGGTGAATTAAGTTGACTAGTAGTGAATAAAATGTTCTATGGATGGATATAGTCACTCTATAATGAAGAGAACTCCCCAAGTAGCATTAGAACATTGAGTATGGTCTATGTATGGCCTATGGGAAAAATAAAAACCCTTAAGAAGTATGAAAATTATGTGTATGGTTTGTAGACAAAGAATAAACAAGCCAATAATCTAAATCACAACCCAGAGGAGGAAATACAATTTTTGGGTGAGTAGAAACTCATTTAACAAGACAAAATGCTACCCAGAGAGGATTGAGATAGTTAATATTGCATATACTAACCAGAACAAAAATTTCGATCAATAACACTCAAACCATAACCATAATAAACCACCATATAGCGTATTACACCCACACAATATAAACAACAAAGATTTATCTTGCTCGGGAAATTCATTACAAAGAGTGAGCTATGCATGCCCAGAAATATCATGCATTGTTAGTCACTTAACATATTGCTTCCCATAAATGTTGAAATTAACATATTTGTATCTCTTCCAATTGAAAATGATATTTGACAATGAAGGATCACTCATATCAATAGGGTAATTAAAATGGGAAAAATAAAAATTTCCATAGTAATTTCATATATTTCCACCAACACATTGTTTGTGGTTGTTAGTACTCATTTTCCAGTATTAATTTTTTGACTTTTGGTTATGACAGACACGCTACTGGAACAGTGATATTCTAATTTCTCGTAGCGCCATCATAAAACATCATCTCACTTCTAGAAATTTCCTTAAATTCTTTGGGCCATATCTAGATGGCTTATGTTTTATTGTGGCAATGTTCGTGTTGGCATAAAAAATCAGTGACAATGGATTATTGATTGAAATGTGGTTGGCTTTATTAAGTCAATTTTGGTTTAAGGCTTCGTTTAACCAACTTTGGGTCTTTTTATTTAGCTCTCAGCCTTGTGAAAAGTTGTTGTATTTTATCAATTTGGTTGTGCCAGAAGGACAATCTCCAGTCCTCGAAACTACGCACCTGCAATCATACAAAACAAGGGTTAGCCACAAGTCAACACATAAGTCAAGACTAAGCCTCGCAAAAAAGCACCAAACCACAAGGGAGCCCTCAAACCTAGCACCCAAGCACTATTTTATTTGTCTTTTTGGGCATGAGGGATATTGCCACTAATAAATGAATAAAAACACATAGAACGCCCTAGCCCAAGTCCATTTCTTCATTTCACCTGTCAAGCACAATATTTATGCCACTTGTATCAAAGGTGTCAACAATTTCAGGTCTCCAACCGTCTCCTAGATGTCAAAGATCTATGAATACATATGTTTGACAGAATAAATACTCTGGTTTTTCAACATCACGTCCCAGGGTTTGCAACTATGGAAACGGTGTCGATTTTCTTTATCCTTGTCTGTATTCTGTAGAAGGTGGAATGTTTCGTTTGGAGGGTTTATTGAATAAATCGAGTGAAGAAAAAGCTCCTATGGCAAGAGGCATTTTGCAGAGATTACTCCCTCTTACATTCTTCCATATTTTACTTCGAAAATTTGTCCAAGAAAGAGTGTAGTGAACTTGCTTGTTCTTTTATCAACCATCATGATTTATCCAGCAACAAAGGAAGTCCAGAGATATCAACGAAAGATCCATTGCAATAGAGCTTTCAGTTGAACCTCATCTTAACTTCATTGGTATTTAAAATATCGGTGCAAACCCTAGATCGTGGCCATATACAACTAGTTCAAGGGGCTTCACAAGGCCTTGCTACATATTTCATTAGCTTCCATGCCACTCAGTTTAATGCGAAATACTTCATACACATTATTTGTCTACACCAAGCATCTCAGATAGTACTCTCATTTTTGGGAATGATGTTCCACCAAATCAAGGCATTTCATTCGAGGATACAAAAAGAACTAACTGGATCAGTCATTAAAATTGTCGACTCTGAAGATTATTGCTTTGAACCGATTTTTCGTCATCGCTTAGTTGGAAGATATATCATTATTTGGAGCATCTCGAATCCGTATAAGACAAGTAATAACTAGAGGGAAAAGTATCTCATATTCTGGTTATAGTATCAGCAAAAAGAATCTGATCCAGATTTCAAGGCAGCAATGAAGGAGATTTGATTCTAAATTCAACAGTTTTGACTTTAGCAGCATCCAACATCAGAGACACCTATTGCAACTACTTTCATTTTTCTTTTATGAATAGGATTTGTTTTCCAGGGTTTGAGGCAACAGTTGAGGAATAGATGGCAAGAAATCAGGCAGTCAAGAACATGTGTCATTTAGTCAACAGATGAAGATCATTACCAGATTCAAAGAAAATTCCCAGAATTTCTTTCAGCTAAATTCTAGCAACTTTCCATTAATTCGAAGATCAGGGCATTAATTTTATTTTCAATTTGTTTAGAATAGAAGGAGGATGGTTTTATTATATAAGGATAGGAGACCCNCAGGGATGCTGGACTGGGATTCTCTTTGATGAATGTAAAGCAGGGACTATTTCATTTCGCACTCAATGCTACAGGCCTTTTGATGAGTAGATTTTCTCCTCCAATCTCTTTCTTCTTTTTCTTACTTGCAAAACATGTTATCTATGCAATGCACTGAAATTATATTGTTATGTTGATAAGGCAATGAATATTTCACTGTTTTCTTTCACATTTCTAGACTTGTTTTTAAGTACTTTGTTCTCTGTTTCTGAATGACATTTAGGATCAGAAATCTTCCTATGTGAGTGAACAGATTGGACATTGGCATATTTCTTTCATCTTATGGTTTTATCTTCTTTATTAAATTGACTACCATTGACTAAGTAAGTGGGATCAGCCCTTGTTTACAATCAGTAATTGAGATTCTTTTTCTTCATTTACTGTCGACACCTCTAACCTTTGCAAAAAAACATACACATTTATCTATAAGAACCAATGCAATAAATCAATGATGCCCTAGCTTTCCCTTAGCATTCAAGTGCAACTTTAGGGACTAACATTTTTGGCGTCATCGTCAGGGACAGAGACACGAAGTATTTATCCCTGGGAGAATGACAACGATCAGATACACTTCTTGATGGTGAACAGGAAGGGGACAGATACATGACTGCAGATCTTTCATCATGGCGACTCCACTGTCTAAAGATTAATAGGCGACTCCACTGGATTCAAGCATGGAAGCCATTCTGGATCAAAGGTTTGTTTTTTGTGATTTTTCAGATGTCATTGGTTTTCCAAACCCAAGTCTTAGCAAATATGAATGGGAAGGTATCCTTCCTACGTTTAAAGGAAAAGATTGGGAGGTTTCGGCTGAGCATCTGCTATATTTTCATGAGTTTATTCATGAACGTCAGATTGTGTATGAGGATGTCAAGATCAAGATTTTTAGATACTCGTTGAAGGGAGCGGCCCTCGACTGGTGCAGATTGCTTCCAGCTTCAAGTATTAATTCGTTGGCAAGTTTTCATGATACTTTAAATATATTTTATAAAGAAAAATTTTCAGTTGAAAGTCTTTTTGAAAATTGTTGTCATGTATTTGAGAAGCATATTCAGCAGAAACTAGATTTTGCATCTGCTTGCAGGGATGGAAATCATTTTATTAACGAAGATATTCCAGATACCATTGATGATAGGACATATGATTTCATAGTTGTAGATGCATTTGATCTTGTTCTGGATGCACCTGCAGTTTCTAATTTGAATGGAAGAGCTCATGTTTATGATGAGTATAAAGAGCAAGTATTTTCTCAACACATTGTTGATAAAGATGATACACATAACAGTATTGATGAAGGTTATCAACAGCCTGTTATATTTATGGTGACAGAAGCTGAGCACCAGCAGATTTATGAAAACAACCTACACATCAGTCATGAACAGTTGAAACCAGTATATGGCAGTAGTCCTGGATCTGATGAGGAGCATCATGAGAATCACAAAACTGATAGAGAAATGTTCCAACAACAATTGATGCTTGCTTTTGGGTCAACTATTGAACAATCAACATATGGGTTTATAGAACTTGGAAATGACATTCATGATCAGCAATCTAATGAGATCAACTATGAGGAAAAGCAACCTTTTGATTTTAAAAAACTAGGTAAGATCATACGTGAATTTTATGATCCAGTTGCTATATGGATGGAGTCACTATTTTCAGTAATGCCATATATTACAAATTTTGGCATGATGGTTTGCAGCAACAAACATAAGTTGGTTATGGTTTCCTTGTTGTATATTTTGTTCTCTTTTCATGTCTTTCTCTATGTATATGAAGATAGGTCAAGCAATTTGTTGCTTGAATTATTTTACTGGAAATTTATATATACCTGAAACATTTATTCTTAGCAGTTAGAGTAGGGTAGCATAGATGAATAAGCTCATGGCTGAGCATTTGTAGTTTGCACAATATGTGAGGTTTCCATCTAGTATTTCGTTTCAGTTTTGAAATAAAGACTCCATGCCCAATGCATATAAGGCACTATTGGCAGGGGAAGTTTGGATTCAAATGAGGAGCAGAGTTGCAGAAGTTTGGGAGGATTTGAATGATATTGGCTGACCCCATAACCCAATAGACTAGGCACAACACAAAAGTTGTGGATGTCTGCAGAGTGGAAGATTTGCAGGGTCAGGATTGCACAGATGAGAAGAAATGATAAGGCACACTGGTCTGCAATTCCTTGATGTCCCATAGGGAGAACATCATCCCCAGAAGGAGACAATGTTAGTACTCATTTTACAGTATTAATTTTTGGACTTTTGGTTACGACAGACACGCTACTGAAACAGTGATATTCTCACAGTGCCATCATAAAACATCATCTCACTTCTCGAAATTCCCTTAAATTCTTCGGGCCATATCTAGATGGCTTATGTTTTATTGTGGAAATGTTCATGTTGGCATAAAAAATCAGTGACAATGGATTATTGATTGAAATGTGGTTGGTTTTATTAATTCAATTTCGGTTTAAGGCTTCGTTTAACCAACTTTGGGTCTTTTTATTTAGCTCTCGACCTTATGAAAAGTTGTTGTATTTTATCAATTTGGTTGTGCCAGAAGGACAATATCCAGTCCTCGAAGCTACGCACTTGCAATCATCCAAAACAAGGGTTAGCCACAAGTCAACACATAAGTCAAGACTAAACCTAGTGCCGAAGCACCAAACCACAAGGGAGCCCTTAAACCTAGCGCCCAAGCACTATTTTATTTGTCTTTTTGGGCATGAGGGATATTGCCACTAATAAATGAATAAAAACACATAGAACGCCCCAACCTGAGTCCATTTCTTCATTTCACCTGTCAAGCACAATATTTATGCCACTTGTATCAAAGGTGTCGACAATGTCAAGTCTCGAACCATCGCCCAAATGTCAAAGATCTACGAATACATATGTTTGACAGAACAAATACTCGAGTTTTTCAACATCATGTCCCAGGGTTTGCAACTATGGAAACAGTGTCGATTTTCTTTCTCCTTGTCTGTATTCTGTAGAAGGTGGAATGTTTCTTTTCGAGGGTTTATTGAACAAATCGAGTGAAGAACAAGCTCCTCCAGCCAGAGGCATTTTGCAGAGATTACTCCCTCTTACATTCTTCCAAATTTTACTTCGAAAATGTGTCCAAGAAAGAGTGTAGTGAACTTGCTTGTTCTTTTATCAACCATCATGATTTATCTGGCAGCAAAGGAAGTCTAGAGATATCATCGAAAGATCCATTGCAATAGAGATTTCAGTTGAACCTCATCTTAACTTCATTGGTATTTAAATTATCAATGCGAACCCTAGATCATGGTCATATACAACTGGTTCGAGGGGCTTCACATCGCCTTGCTACATTCATTAGCTTCCATGCCACCCAGTTTAATTCGTAATACTTCATAGACATTATTTGGCTACACCAAGCATCTCAGACAGTACTCTCATTTTTGGGCATGATGTTCCACCAAATCAAGGAGTTTCATTCGAGAATACAAAAAGAACTAACCGGATCAGTCATTAAAATTGTCGACTCTTAAGATTATTCCTTTGAACAGATTTTTCTTCATCGCTTAGTTGGAAGATATATCATTATTTTGAGCAGCTCAAATCCATCTAAGACAAGTAATAACCAGAGGGAAAAGTATCTCATATTCTAGTTACAGTATCAACAAAAAGAATCTGATCTATATTTCAAGGCAGCAATGAAGGATATTTGATTCTAAATTCAACAGTTTGGACTTTAGCAGCATCCAACATCAGAGACACCTATTGCAACTGCTTTCATTTTTCTTTTATGAATAGGATTTGTTTTCGAGGATTTGAGGCAAAAGTTGAGGAATAGATGGAAATAAATTAGGCAGTCAAGAACATGTGGCATTTAGTCAACAGATGAAGATCATTACCAGATTCAAAGAAAATTCCCAGAATTTCTTTCAGCCAAATTCTAGCAACTTTCCATTAATTCGAAGATCAGGGCATTAATTTTATTTTCAGTTTGTTTAGAATAGAGGGAGGATGGGTTTTTTATATAAGGATAGGAGACCTGAGAGGAGAGGGGAGGGGGGGGGAGGCCTGAGAGGGTTAAAGAGACACCAGGGATGTTGGACTGGGATTCTCTTTGATGATTGTAAAGCAGGGACTATTTCATTTCACACTCAATGCTACATCCCTTTTGATGAGCAGATTTTCTCCTCTAATCTCTTCTTTTTCTTACTTGTAAAATATGTTATATCTGCAATGCACTGAAATTATCCTGTTATGTTGATAAGGCAGTGAATATTTCACTGTTTTCTTTCACATTTCCAGACTTGTTTTTAAGTACTTTGTTCTTTGTTTCTGAATGACATTTAGGATTAGAAATCTTCCTATGTGAGTGAACAGATTGGACATTGGCATATTTCTTTCATCTTATGGTTTTATCTTCTTTATTAAATTGACTACCATTGACTAAGTAAGTGGGATCAGCCCTTATTTACAATCAGTAATTGAGATTATTTTTCTTCATTTACTGCCAACACCTCCAACCTTTGCAAAAAAACATACACATTTATCTATAAGAACCAATGCAATAAATCAATGATGCCCTAGCTTGCCCTTAGCAGTCGAGTGCAACTTTAGGGACTAACAATGGTAAAACAACTCGTCACTTTATCTTATGCATATAATTTCAGATATGAAAGTATGAATTGTGGGGGTGGGAGGTGAAACGTTCCAAAAGGTTTTACCAAAATCAATGAAAGTGTCATAATATAACTCAAATTTTACATGGTAATGACAAAAGCATGTGTCATGAGAAGTTATAGGTCTAACATACCATGGTTTAAGTTTTAAAAGTGGGTTGATTGGGATATCAATATTATAGTGAATCTTGAATTTATTGAAAAAATCTACTTGAGTCATTTCCAATAAATGTTTTGAATGCATATCATACTAACCTTGTGATATTCATTGTTGAAGGACATGTCTTGCATTTGGTGAGACATGAAAATTTTCCACCCAACACTCATGAACCATATCTCTAACACCTTCTCAAAGTCTATATCTATAGGGTTTCTACAAATAATGGCCCAACAAGAAAGTTCACCATTCGCATCTAATTGCATCCTATATTTTTTATACTTGTGGAATGTCTTTGTTATGGTTCCTAATGAATTTTTCATGTTTGCCAATAAACGTTTTTATGCACTCCCCTATAAAAGAATAATTGTGTGTATTACACTAAGTGAAATACTAGCATCATTTGATCATTATTTTCCAAGAGTTTTCCTTTCTTTATGCAAGTTTTTACATACATTTTGATTTACCTTTGCCTATTTTGATAACTTTTTAATACTCAATAATGAGACATCTTTTCTTAACATATTGGAATTTAACAAACCAAATAAAATTTGAGCTTCTTATACCAATGATCCAAATTGGATCATTACATAATTTCTCATCTATATTGGTACTTTCTGGGTGGAAAACAATTCGAAGAATCAACTTACAAAGACATTTTGGAAATAGGTCCCAATTTGGAAAATTAGGGTCCAAAAATCATCAAAACTATTTTGGATCCATTTTGAGGCATCAAACGATATTTTTTTGGTGGTCCAAACCTACTCTTGAGGAATATGCCATATTATACACACCAAGACCTTTCCAACGGTGCAAGAATCACCTGAATCATAGTTTGTAAGTGAAATTTATGTCTATTGAAAGTTGAACTACTATGTTTACCACTATGGTACGAGTGGATGCCAGGTCAGCCACCATTACTCTTGAGGCTAGCCACATGTGGATTTTCAAGAATATTCTAGAAGGTCCAAATATTATCACTAATTGAGGGTTGATTAAGTCAAATCCCTAACCCTATATGGTTATCAAGCTATGTTAAATATTGGGACGCTATGAGGAGAAGGGATCCCATTCTTTTGTATTGTACGTGTTCCATAGTTTAGCAGAGCATACAAGGAGTGGTATTTTGAGAGCATAACAAAGGCATTAGGATAGTTTATAGAAACCATTCATGCCACATTGTCAAAGGAAACTACATAGTGAGTGCCTCTTTCTTTGTACGTGCTTTCCATAACTGAAGAAAATAAATTAGAGCATAGGCCTCACCTTTAGTTAGGTTTCCTCCCATATTGGATTTCCTAGGATACATCTTGTGCTCAATTGTATTGATGGTGTGTATGTTTTTTCCTTTTCTTTCCTTTTCATATTTAGTTAATTTCATAAATTCTAGCAGAGCTAGTAATTAACTAATCTGGGATATAAGGAAATAAACTGAAAAAATCTAAGATTTAATATTAGTTTAATATCTATTGTGACAAATTGTTCTAGTGGAATATCCATGGAAATTTATAGATCATATTGGTATCAGAGAATTTTTCCTTGGGATATCTATGGAAAGTTGCAAGATCTAGAAATTGAATAAGAAAAAGTCACAAAACCCTAGTAATGGTGAATGCGTCTATTCACAATATCCCTTGAGATCTAGCATAAGAGAGATTTGAAAGGCTAGAAGAACAAGTCACTAGTACATTTGGCACATTTTCTAACAATGTCCTGATTCCCTTCCAACAAATTTCCATCTGCCTTTTGATGAACCTAATTATGGCTATTAGTTGAACCCCTTTCATGGAACTCTCTACGACACTATCGGTATGCTGGACATCTGACATAAAAAAATTCCACATGGAAGTTGTGAGGAGAGTTTACCAAACATATTTTTGTCATAAATAATCATCACAATGACGAAAATCATAGAATGGTTGGGTGTGCGATGCATTGGTCCGCCATGTGACATTTTTCAAGAGACCATCATTAGAAACGTTATCATTGTTTTAACGACGGTGACATTCATTACTACGAGATAGGCACATGTAAGTACCGTCGGAAATCCAACATAGACACCATCAAAATTGTGAATTTATGGTCGATGGCCTACATCGATGTGAATATGCTCTAGAGGGACCATTCCATCAGTGATCCAATGATGTGGCATGAAAGATTCATCATATCGATGACATCATGTTGAGAAACGTCCCTAGAAGTGTCAATGCATGAGAGATCCAATCCTGTCTAAAATGGGATGAATGGGCATAAACCATCTATTGGAATACTAGCATGCGTTCAACTAAGAACCCTAGCATCAAAGGTTCGATGCTAGTATAAAAAAGTAAAAAACAAATTAAAATTGCATTGAACATAGGGAGAAGATAGATGTGTTAGACTAAAAATTCAAAGAGGTTGAGCCAAATGTAGATGACAATGCTCTCGATGTATGTTGATATATACGATTAGGAATAGGGTTTCTATTTTTCATAAAACCCTAATTCAAGATTGTTAGAGCCTCCACATCTAAAAATGCACAGTCACACTTAAGAAATACATGTTTTTATTTTAAACTGTAATTTGTGCCATTTTGAATAAATGCATGTCAAGATTCACAAAAATGCATGCCCAGATTTTTACACACCTGCAATTTAAGTGATTTAAGTTATTGATGGTGTCTTAGATAATTTTACATCTGTCTACATATTTATATTTTAATTTTCAAACATAAAAGTGACTACTATGTAAAAGAGAAAACTCTACCTTGTAAATTGAGAGACCAAAATAGTAGAAAGTGACCTAATGGAAATGCATCCCCATGCTTCTATATAGCTCCAAATTTAGTGATCTAATATTTGGGGTGAAGTTAATAAAATTATAAATCTATGTATTTCATCTGGAGTGCATTTTAAAATGACTAAAGACTTCTACCTTGAACCAAGATTCGAGACTTTTTGTAAAATGGAGGGTAGAACTATGTTACTATAAAATAAGAAAGACTAAAGTGGAATACTTGAATGAGAAAAATACTCATTTTTCTTTTAAACTGTAATTCCTACATTTGTACAAAATGCATGCTAGGCTTAAAAAATGCATGCCCAGGTCTTAACACATCTGCAATTTGAGTTATTCAAGTTTTTGAGGTTGTATTAGATAATTTTATAGCTGTCTGCATATTTAGATTTTCATTTGCAAACATAAAAGTGGTTGTTGTGTAAAAGATACAAAATCTCCCTTATAAATTTAAACACCAAAATAGTAGAAAGTGACCTAATGGAAATGCATGACCATGCTTCTAAATAGCTCCAAATCTAGTCATCTAAGATTTTGGGTGAAGTTAATAACATTCCAAATCTATATATTTCCTTCATAGTGAATTTTAAAAAGACTAACGACTTCTACCTTGAACGAAGATTCAATACCTTTTGTAAAATGGAGGGTAAAATTGTCCTACTGTAAAATGCATGCCTAAGACTCATATGACCTCCAAATTGAGTTGTTCAAATTGTGGAGTTTGGATTTGATCACTTTACATCTATTCACAGTTTAGTTGTGCATTTTTGAAACCTAAAACCCTCTAGTGTGTGAAAATGCATGAAAATAGGGCATGATGAAAAATGCATGCCCTAAGAAGAAATATCCATGTATGGTGTTGGCAATTTACAAGTTACAAGTTACAGGACTGCAGATTTGTTGTAAACCCCAAAGACTATACCAGGGTGATTTGTGCCTAGAATTTTGTAAAGGGTTGAAATATACATTCAAATATTTGGAAATTTCGCACACACACTAACTATAGTGGAAAAATGAGTACCAAATTCCTCTTTCCATGAGCTTGATGAGCTAGGAGCTTGTACAACCACATCACACATATGTTAGTTGTTAGTTTCATTTATGTTAATTTTTATGCCATTATTATAGTTCTTTGCATTTCAATAGATAAGAGCATAATATGAACAACATCACTGAGAAATACACATTCACTAGAGACACAACATTTGTCCTGGAAAACCCTCTAGGGGAAGAAAACCCAACAAAAACTTCCTTATCATA
The DNA here is from genome assembly GCA_009831015.1 of Picea engelmannii. Lineage (NCBI taxonomy): Eukaryota > Viridiplantae > Streptophyta > Pinopsida > Pinales > Pinaceae > Picea > Picea engelmannii. The sequence continues at coordinate 404,446 of ML804987.1, read as the reverse complement.
AATAGCTTATACAATGTTCAAGAGATAACTCAAACCAATATATATAGTCCTCTCCAAGAGATGCGCCACTCTTCTTCTCCTCTCTCCAACTGGTAATTGCAGCTTGCCTCATAAGATAATGGGCAAGTGAGTTGTGTGTTAGAAGTGAGGCACTAGCCTCTTATTTATACAAGACTGGCATGTGTGAAAGGTCACAACTGGCAGGGCCGCCCTCTCACTCCAGGTGGGTAAACCCACCTTTAATTAATTATGGGTCTTCAATAATAACTGTTGGGGTCGACTTCTTATTCTTCCCTTTGTAATTGTTCGATGACCAATACGCAAAAGGGGATTTGGTCCTTGTACAATTACCGACATGATTAATCCACAATGGGGATTAATCCAATAACAATAATAATAATAATGACATGATTAATCCGCAATGGGGATTTAATCCAATAATAATAAGAATGTTCTTCACAGTTACATTATTTCAACACTCCCCCTTAACAAGAAGGGTATTCTTCATCAGCATCAGGCGAGAGAGGTCTGCATCATCAGTGGCATCTGGAGGAAAGTATCTTCAATATCATCTTGAAATGTTGTCTAGCACATTTATGAGTCATCGGAAGTTTTCTTCATCAACAGCATCATCATTCTAGAAAGAATGCTATAATCATCTGCATCAAATATGTATCAGTAAAAAAATGATACCTCATCACAGCACTAGGTTGGCACATCACATTACTACACTAGCTCAATGTCACAGAGGTTAAGTTGGTATCTCAGTGTCAGTCACATCTTGATTTACGTCTAACAACTAGGTCAGAAGCAAGTAATATCATCATCTCGCTTTGCGTCTAACAACTAGGTCAGAAGTGAGGAATCACAAGGTCATGCTTTACATGTAACAACTAGGTCAGAAGCATGACTCATCTTGCTTTACGTCTAACAACGAGGTCAAAAGCAAGGAACACATCAACATCTCTCTTTAAGTCTAACAACGAGGTCAGAAGCGAGGAATCATATTGCTTTACATATAACAACTAGGTTAGAAGCAAGGAATCAACGACATCATGCTTTACATATAAAAACAAGTTTAGAAGCATGACTCATCTTGCTTTAAGTCTAACAGTGAGGTCAGAAGAAAGGATCACATGATGTCATGCTTTACATCTAACAGCGAGGTCAGAAGCATGACTCATATTGCTTTACGTCTAACAGCGAGGTCAGAAGCATGACTCATCTTGCTTTACGTCTAACAGCGAGGTCAGAAGCATGACTCATCTTGCTTTACATCTAACAACAACGTTAGAAGCATGACTCATATTGCTTTACGTCTAACAACGAGGTCAGAAGCAAGGATCACACAGCATCATGCTTTACATCTAACAGTGAGGTCAGAAGCATGACTCATCTTGCTTTACGTCTAACAACTAGGTCAGAAGCAAGGATCACACAGCGTCATGCTTTGCATCTAATAGCGAGGTCAGAAGCATGACTCATCTTGCTTTACGTCTAACAGCGAGGTCATAAGAAAGGATCACACGACGACATTCTTTACGTCTAACAATGAGGTGAAAAGCATGACTCATCTTGCTTTACGTCTAACAGCGAGGTCAGAAGCAAGGATCACACAGCGTCATGCTTTACGTCTAACAGCAAGGTTAGAAGCATGACTCATCATGCATTACATCTAAAAACTAGGTCAGAAGCAAGGATCACACATACTCCCCCTTTCAGGGAGGGTCCATTCAGACTATACCAAGCCTATCTCGAAAGTGTTCAAACTTTACATGAGATAGAGGCCTAGTCAACACATCAGCAACTTGTTCATCCATGCTAATGTACTAGAGCTTCAAGGCTCCTCTCTGTACCATGTCGTGGATGAAATGATAGTGGATCTCTATGTGCTTCGACCTGTCATGGAACACAGGATTCTCTATCATTTTAATGCAGCTATTATTGTCACATAGAATCGGGGTTGCTATTATCTCCAAATCAAATAGGTCTGTCAGCAACTTTCAAATCCATATAGCTTCACAGCTAGCAGAACATGCAACAATGTAATCTACTTCCGCTGTGTTGAGAGCAATATTGGATTGCTTCCTACTCTGCCATGAGATCATAGCTAATCCCAAACTGAAACAACATCCGGAAGTGATTTTTTTGTCAGCAATGCTTCCTGCCCAATCTGCATCAGTATATCCACTCCATGTGAAGTCATGATCTCCATCATAGCTGAGACCATAATCCATTGTACCTTTAAGGTACCGCATCACATGTTTTGTAGCCACTAGGTGAACATGTCTGGGCTCTACCACAAACTGACTCAAGGTGTTCACTACAAAACAGATGTCTGGTCTGGTGTTCATCAGGTACATCAACGATCCAATAATCTGTCTGTATAGAGTGGCATCTATCAAATCTGACGAAGTATCGACCAATAGCTTCAGCTTTGCTTCCATGGGAGTATTCATGGAATTGCATTCTAACATGTCGAATCTCTTTAATATTTCAACCATGTACTTCCCTTGATTAAGGAAGATTCTTTCCGGACTCTGCCATACCTCAAGACCTAAGAAGTAATGCATTAGGCCAAGGTATTTCATTTCAAATTATGTGGCAAGTCTCTGTTTACATTCAGCGATGATATTTTCTTCTTCAGTTAGGAATAAGTCATCCAGATACAGTAATAGTATTACTGGTTCATTCTCCATGATCTTGAAGTAGAGATTTGAATCTGCTTTACTCTTGGTAAAGCCCAAGCTCGTCAAGAAACTGTCTATATGGATATACCAAGCTCTGGGAGCTTGCTTCAATCCATATAAGGCTTTCTTCAATCGATAGACATGAGACTTCCTATATTCAACCTCAAATCCTTGGGGTTTCTCTATATACACTTCCTCTTCAATGACACCATTCAGAAAAGTTGTCTTCACATCCATCTGGTGCAGCTTCCATTTCATCTTGGAAGCAAGAGCTATAATGGTTCTGATCGAAGTGTATTTGGCCACAGGAGCGAATGTCTCTTCATAGTCGATTCCTTCCTTCTGGGAAAAGCCACGATTGACAAATATTGCTTTATATTTCTCAATACTTCCACCAACAACATGTTTTATCTTGAAGAGCCATCTATAGGATAGCCCATCTTTATTCTTCGATCTGGGAACTATTTCCCATACTTCATTCTTCATTATGGATTGGTATTCCTCTGTCATGGCATCTGCCCATTCCTTCTTTTGAATGGCCTCTTCAAAGCATGTACATTCTTCATCAAGTAGATTGCACATCAAAGCCGTGTAACTGGAGAATGGCATTGGTCTTTTCACCTGTATTGAGGTTCCTTCTGGAACAACATACTTCTCTCCATCTTGAATAAGCTCTCTTTCCCAAGCAGGATTTATTTTATGGGAGAAGGTCATTTTGAGGAGGTTCTTGAACTTCTGTTATGTCATGATATTCAGGAGTCTCTTCATCAGGGCAAGCTATGACTTCCCTTACAGGTTCTGCAGCTCTGGGAACTTCCCTCATGGATTCTGACATCCTGGGATTTACAAGTTCCTCTTCATACATTTCTTCAAGCTGGCATCTTCTTGATTTCTTAAGTGCAAATTCTTCATCAAAGGTCACGTCCCTGCTGATATCAATATGGCAGTGAATAGGTATGTAGATTCTGAAGGCCTTGGATACCTCACAGTATCGCATGGATATTCCCTTCTTTCCGGAGGGTTCCAGCTTGTTTCTTTTCTCTTTCGGTATACGAATAAACACTGGACAGCCAAATATTTTGAGATGGTTTATCTCTGGCTTCTTTTCGGTGAAAATTTCTTCTGGGGTATTGAACCCAAGTGCACTATGGGATAGTCTATTCTACACATAAACAACTACTATAGCTGCTTCTGCCTATAGGCATATAGGAAGATCTTAATCGTGAATCATGGTCTTCACAGTTTCCATAATTGTTCTGTTCTTCTGTTCAGCTACACTGTTTTATTGGGGATCTTGATCCCAACATCTTTGCAGATATTCACGAATTATTTTGAGGTATATTTTCCTCCATTATCTGACCTGAGTATCTTAATCTTCCTTACAGAAGGGTTCTCTTATCAAGGCTTTGAATTCCTTGATCTTGTTGAATACTTCAAATATATCCAGGTCTTTTACGAGAATAATCATTAATGAGTGATACATAGTATACATACCCATTAATGGAGGATGATGGCATTAGGCCACATACATCAGAATGAATGATTTCTAGGACTCCTTATGTCTTGTTGCCCCTCTTCGGAAACGGGTTCTTGATGTTCTTCCCTTGTGCACATCCATCGCATATGCCTTCATGGTAACCTTTGAGTTCTGGTAAACCGGTGACAGCTTTGCATATGTATGGTAGCGCCTTGTAGTTGATGTGAGCTAATATTCTAGAGTTCACATGGATTCTTCAATAGCGTGGGTCATGGCAGCTTCTGAGTGACCCACCTTATTCTTTTCCACTGATGATTGCTTCATTTATGATTTCTTCTTTAGCACGTTGCCTTCTCCAACCTTCGCTATAGCTTCCTCATGTGACCTGGAGCAAGGTCAACAAAACAACAAGAAATAATAATATCCTTCATGATAATATAAAGCAATAGCATGAAAAATCATCACAGTAGCTTATTTAGAGCTATTACTTATAATTTAGCAAAGATTAAAGGTAATGAATACAATACAAAATGAGGTCAACACTCTCTTAGTGTTGTGACCAAGCATTCTTCCATGGCAACCTGGAACTAACACATGATGTTTCTTCTAGAGGAGGTGTTAGTCATATCAAGAAAAGTATTTACATCTATATTCTCACATGCTATCAAGTATAATACTTTACGACGATTTCTATCTCAACTAAATTCATCAGCTTGTCATGTGTACCTTTGAATCTTGATTAATCAAACCTAGAGCCTTGTCCTCAAGAGTGAGTGCTTGCTTTTCTTCCAGGTCTCCTTCACTCAAGTGATGAGTACTTTCTTCAACCTGTCTATTGTACTAAGACAATACACTATCTTAATAGAAGGTTAGGTTAGAGGATAAGCTCTATGATCAACTTTTAATTCTTCCAATAATTTGATCATAGCTTCAACATGCAACATGGATCAAGATAATTTCATAACAAATAGATGCATATTAGAATAACCACACCTAGGTTGCATCATTCCTCTGAATGTGTTGGATCTTGAGATCCTTCTGGATCTTATGGAAAAATATCCCTTCTCCTACAAATACTCTTTAGGGTTTAACCATTAACCATATGTGAGTACATAACTCGGATAACATTTGCAGGTAGTGGCTCCATCTGGTAGCAACGGTAATCATTACCAAAAACTTCAAGAGTGATTGCAACTGGTTCTATGGCTGCAACTGCAACTGGTACTGCAACAACAATTGGTTTTGAGACTGCAACTGCAACTACAACTTAGGGTTTTATGAGGAAACCCTAATTTTTCAAACTTCGAATTTTGAAATTCTGATCCAGTGGATAGATGCATTGGGTTGAGGTCAGTTAGCCGGTGCAGTCGAAATTTTGAAAATCCAACTTTTACCCCCTCAAACTTGATCTACGGATTTTTGGACTGGTGCTTTTGGTTTTCTGGTACTTCTCGTACTCTGGTACTTCTGGTACTTCTGGTACTCTGGTACTTCTGGTACTTCTGGTACTCTGGTTTTTTGGTTTTTTGGTACTTTGTGAAACTAGGGTTTCACTTTCTGGGAGATCTAGCCACTGAAAAGGTGTGCTCTAAGTGCCAAAATGATCCTTGGGGGAGGGTGCAACTTTCTAGGTGGTTAGGGAGCTGAAAAGATTCACTTTTGCAAAACCCTAATTTTNNGGTACGGTAACAGTGACGTTTTTCCTCTTGCGAAATATGCTTCCTTCAGGTTGGCTCTGATACCATGTTAATGTTTATGCCATTATTATAGTTCTTTGCATTTCAATAGATAAGAGCATAATATGAACAAGATCACTGAGAAATACACATTCACTAGAGACACAACATTTATCCTGGGAAACCCTCTAGGGGAAGAAAACCCAGCAAAAACTTCCTTATCATAAATAGCTTATACAATGTTCAATATATAACTCAAACCAATACAGATAGTCCTCTCCAAGAGATGCACCACTCTTCTTCTCCTCTCTCCAACTGGTAATTGCAGCTTGCCTCATAAGATAATGAGCAAGTGAGTTGTGTGTTATAAGTGAGGCGCTAGCCTCTTATTTATACAAGACTGGCATGTGTGAAAGGTCACAACTGGCAGGACCAACCTCTCACTCTGGGTGGGTAAACCCACCTTTAATTAATTCTGGGTCTTCAATAATAATTTTTGGGGCCAAATTCTTATTTTACCCTTTGTAATTGTCCGATGACCAATCCACAAAAGGGGATTTGGTCCTTATACAATTACCGACATGATTAATCCACAATGGGGATTAATCCACAATGGGGATTAATCCAATAACAATAATAATAATAATGACATGATTAATCCGCAATGGGGATTTAATCCAATAATAAGAAGAATGCTCTTCGTAGTTACATTATTTCAACAATTTCCATTGCGAAGACTTGCAGAAATTATGAAAGAATAAAAGGTTATATGAATCGATAATAATTAAATAAATAAACATACATATCAACTTGTATGAGACTCCAAAAATACTAAAATGGAATACTTGAATGAGCAAAATACTTGTTTTCTTTTTAAACTATAATTTCTACATCTATGCAAAATGCATGCCAGGCTTCAAAAATGCATTCCCGAGTCTTAAAACACCTACAATTTGAGTGATTCAAGTTTTTGAGGTTGTCTTAGATCATTTTTCACATGTCTACATATTTAGATTTTCATTTCCAAACATAAAAGTGGTTGTTGTGTAAAATAGGCAAAGTTTGCCTTGTAAATTGAGACACCAATTCTAAACCACTCTAATCCTATCCTGATCAAGAGAAATCTAACTAATATTGAATATAGTTAAAGATAATACCATTTGAATTAGAAAGAATTCATACATACAAATGATAAGTGATTGCAACAATATTACATACACATCTACAATTAGTTACATATGAATTTATAGCATTATGGTTATATTCAAAAGGAACACGTAACAAGAAGAGAAACAAGAAAACATTGCATAAATAATTCATACAACAGAACTTGTAATACTCAAGTAGAAGACAAATGCATTAAGAAGAATCTCAAATACATTCATCACAATCCCATATTTCCATAATGCCTCTTGTTATTTATTAATTCGGAAGTAAAAGTACTTTATCATTACAAAGGGAAAACTATTAGTTTCGTTGCATCCATCTCTTTTATAAAATAAGAAGAGGTTGTTCACATTTTGTAACTTTCATCATGTTAGATGATAGTTACAATACTTCATTTCATATTATCGATTGGGACTTTACAAAATTACATGTGGTCAAAATGATGAAAATTCATTACAAAAAATAATAACTAAGAGGTCTTTGATTGTTGCATTTTGTCTCTATACTCTTTCCAAAGCTTGAATTCCTTCAAGATAGAATCTATTCTTCCCAGCTAAATTTTTTCGAGATCTATCTCATTGTCACATATTGGAGTTATCACTTCTACCTTCAGGATATCCTTGGTTTGTTGCATGAAGTACTTAGGAAATGAGATCAATTTGACTGGATTTATTAGCTTTGTTTCCAGAACTTCTTTATCAACATCCTGGATTTCTTCAATAGATTTCATGTTGAGATTCCTTCTAGTTTCTACATCTTCTATCATCAGCTAAGATGGTGGTGCTTCTTCTAAAACTGTCATGGTGTCCATCCCAAACTTTTCAAGTAGGTTGTTTGATGTCCTCCATAGTCTTTTACATGCTCTACCTACTACTTCATGAGTGATTTTAATATCACTTATGATAGATATCCCAGTATTAAGGAGCACTTGGTCTTTGATCTTCTGCTTGGATGTATAGAATGACAGGGTGCTTGGTGGGTTACTATACACATCTTGCTAATATATGATCTTTTTATAGGAACTCTGATCCTTTTGGTAATTTTCCTTTATGCTTTCCATCTACAAACCTATCTTAGGGTGGTCTCCCTCGCTCCTTTGGGTCTTTTCCTACCTTCCACTTGATACTCCTTTCATATGATTCTTGTTTGAGCATTTGTTTTGCTCTTTTTCTCTTAGTTGTTCTTCTCTCAATGGCTCTAGTCTTGTGACTATAATAATAGTCACCCACAAATACTACAAATTCATCTAGTCCTAGCTCCTGAGATGTGTAGGAGATATTTCCAAGGATAGTTGCAAGAGGGGTACATTCTTTAATTGAGACTGTGACTATGTTGGCATTGGGGTTTTTCACCACAACTCTATTCAATTTCTCTCATTATTTATCATGCACCTTAGTTTCATTCCCTTTCTCCTCTTCCTCTTTCTTCCTTCTTTCCTCAACTTGAGCAACTAATCGTGCTTGTTCTTCATCTCTTTCTCTCTACAACCCCATTCTATTGAGGGTTGTATGAGATTGTCAGCTCCCACTTGATCCCTTCCTCCTTTCAAAAATCATTGAATTCATTGGAGGTGTACTCTCCCCCATTATATGACCTCAATAATTTAATATTCATCCATGTCTGGTTCTCTACTTAAGCCCTGAACTCTATGAACTGACTTAATACCTCATTCTTGGTCTTCATAAAGAAGATCCAAGTTTTCCTGGAAAAATCATCAATAAATTTCACATAGTATGATGATCCCTATAATGATGCTATTGACATCGGTCAACTCACATATGAATGGATAATATCCAAGATCCCATTGGACCTAATATTGCTCCTTAGAAAATAATCCTTGACATTATTTCTAAGTTTGCACCCTTTGCACACTCCTAGTTTCTCAATAATGAACTGTGGAAGACCTGTAACAATCTCCCTTAGAATCAACAATGCCATGTAGTGTAGCTATCCCAACCTACCTTTCCAAAACTCACATAGCTTTCCATTGTTGTGTACCAAATCATGAATAGTCTTTTGCTGCAACTTGTATAAATGTCATAACCCCAATGACCATTGCACTATCTAGGCTATATTTATATGAATGTATGAGTACCTGCCCACTCTTAAAAGTGAATGAAAAAACCCTTGTCCTCCATAGCTGATACTGAAAGAAATTTTTTCTTCAAACCTAGTACATAAAGCACATCATGGGAATATAACGACCCTCTTGACTCAAGATGAAATGTAATTGTTCCCTCTCCCTTCACTACATACCTAGAATCATCACCAAGCTCCAAATGAACCTTTGAGTCCTTCTCTGTTAGACTACTAAACATCTCTCGTGCCCCTGTCATATGACGAGATGCACCACTATCCAAGAATCAATCACTCCTTGGTGTTGTGCTAGTAGAAAGGCTAGAAATCAATGAGTAATCCTTCTCAAACTTTGCTCCAAACTCATCAAGATGTGTCTTTGTCAATGTTTTTGTCTGTGTCTCTTCATTACCCTTATTCTTCTTCTTTGGACACTGAGATGCATAATTCCCATTCTTATGACATGAGAAGCACTTGATTTTACTCAATTCCTTCTTCTTCCCTCAATGTGAGGATCCTCCATCATTGTTACCCTTCTTACTAGAACTCTTTCATTTTCCCTTACTTTTATTGCTCACAAGGGCCAAGTTCTCTTCACTACGTCCTTTGTTTCTACCTTTAGACTCTTCCCAAGTCTCTTCCTAGATCTGATCATCCCAAAGTCTCTGTCAATATGATATATTCTCTTGACCTTAAACTCCTTTGAAAAATGGTTCCCATGAATTTGGAAGACCATTCAATGCCACGTTCATGAGATCAGTGTCCTATGTTTTCTCCCCTGTGTCTGCAAGTTCATCACGCACCTGTGTGATCCTCATGTGGTAGATGGTAATATTATTTGATCTAGACATTTGAACTGATATGAGTTTATTCCTTAATATCATCTTCCTATTCATGTTCTTGAATTGGAATAAACTTACCAAGGCATCAAACATATATTTGTTTGTCATCTTCTCATTTAGGTGAGGGATTAGATGATCCTTCAAATAATCTAGGAGGACTCATTCTTATTTGATATCCTTCTTGTTGTGAGCATCTAAAGTTGTTGGATAATTTGGTAGAGTAATTTTTTATCCACTAACTCCCAAAGGTCATACTCCTTCAGTGCCAAAGTAACTCTTACTTTCCAAGATAGGAAGTTGGATGCTCCATCCAATCTGTCGTCAACTCTCAACGATGTTTCTTACATCCATAAGACCTGATAAATTGCCTTAGAAATAACTTGTTGATGGAAAAAATTTCATGTACTGATATAGATTTCCTTCAGAGCATAGGATCTAATACCATGTATAAATTCTTACTCCAACACCTAGGTACTTTGTTATCTAGTTATTTTCTTATTGCAATCATATTAGAAGCTCACAAAACAATAATACACTACTAAAATATTCAACTCAATATCATGCAGTGAAAGCATAAACTAGGAAACTAAATCAATCACACATGAACACCATAAGTTTTGGGTAAATACCCTAGGAAAACCCCCTGAGGGGAAACCAGTGCTGAGAATGATTTTATAATGATAAAATTAGGGCTCCCGTAATAGGGATAATGTCCCACTGAGAGAAATACAATTGTAGACTAACCTGGCAAGGGATGACCTGTTGTACAATCAATTATGGCACACTTTTTTAGGCACCCATGACTCTCCTTTTTGTGACCTGTGGATATCCACTAATTTCCTCACTGAGACCCATGGATGTCCGCGACTATCTCCTCTATGATTCCCAGATGTGTACTAAAAACCTATACGTAAAATTATTTATGTTCCAACACCCTCATTTGGCTTCCTTATATGAAACCCACCTACTTATGCCTTCGTTCTCTCTTCTCCTTGACCTATATGATATTTAGATGAAGGTCGTTCTTCACCTATCCAAGATCTTGAACCACAATACTTTGTGATCCAATACTTTTGTGTCGACTCTCTCAACACCTTTCAAGTCAAGTATGTTTCTCCTTCACCCTATCCTTTATTTTATAATCATGAGTTACAATCTATTTCTAATATCCAAAGTGATTTATGGTTGAGAATACTTATCACACTCACTTTGAGATTTAGATTACATGTTGCATGCTAAGTACTTTTAGTGTGTCTTATAAATAACTCAATTAACTAATTACATAATTAATTAATAAAATAAATTTACTTTAATAATTACTTTAACGAAAGTAAATCCAAGAGTATAAGGATTTGGATTATTTCCACATGTCTAGACACATATACCTATGCGGAAATACATGTCTGATGCTACCACTAACATCAACACATATTGTTGTAGAAGGGATTCCCAAAAAAAGACTTAAGATTCTTTTGGAGACGAAAGGGGTCCATTGGTCAATGTATCTCAGATGCTTTAGCACTAGTGAATTTATCCTTATGTCAACTTCATAAATTATGTACAAAGAGTAATCTTATGAATTAATAGCTAGTTGGGTTAATAGTGGTTAGAACCTTGCTGAAATTTTTGTTGGTGTGTACCCACTAAAACCTCTAAGCTCGAGAGTCTTAAAGGGATGTTGTGGATGTCACAACACATATAAAGTAGGAAAAACAAATTAAAGGTAAATGAAATAAATAATGTGTGTGCAGATATGTGGTTTTGTACATACGAAATATATAACATTCATCCATAAGAAGGTAGAAACAAATATTGTATATGTGATAAACAACCTTTTTAAAAGATGGTTCTTACTCCACATCATTTTATATCTTCCATAAAAAAATGTGCATATTTCTTTGTTCTCTTTTGTGGTTGAATTTATGGTGTCAACATCCATCTTATACAATGTATCAACATCCATTTTCATTCATCTTCATACAAACACCATTCATATGTGCATAATTTTTCTAAAGATATACCTCTATTGAAAAAGCTCATCTATACCATATTTTCATCAAAGAAAAAAAATGTCATTCTTTATTCCATAAAAATCCCAGTATGTCATTCTTATTCCACAAAAATGTCATTTTTTATTCCATAAATTTTTTGTACACCATTATAATGGTGAACCATGAAGCCAAGAAGGGAAAGTGATGATGAAATACCTAACAAGTGATTGTTTATTTTTAAAACCAAGTCATTGTTTGCATTTTGCTTATAGAACATAGTATACGAAAGTGTATAATGGACTATAGAACAGAGTCGAGGAATGTATAGAAGACAGTGCATTTGGAGAACTTTCCTAACAAGGCATGAGCTTGGCTAGTTCCAAGAAGTTTTTCTTTAGGCTTTAACCATTTTTATGGAAGATATATCAAGCTTTGTATATCTATCATATGATGGAATATTAGGAAATTAAGTTTTGATTTTCCATAATAAATGAAAATCATCTATTAACTTGTAGACAATATTTTGACCTTTCAAAACACCATCCATATCTTGAAATTTAGTTATATCATCCTTGCTTTTATTAGCATATCTTCATATGCTTCTTGTTAAATAAAATTTCTATTTTTATGCCAACATGAAGGTAGTGCTATTTAAACTAATTCCTTGTATATTTTCATGAAGGTTTCAGTACTTCTCTTAATGGAACTACATTTATTTTGAGGGTGTTGAACCAAATTCTTCTTTCTTAATACCTTTGTAGAATCCATACTTATATAAGTACGAATATTGACCCCCAAATCCTTTAACTAATTCCAAGTCTTAGAGTTAAGGTCTTTGGGAAGAGATAGCATTTTTGTAATAGACTCGACATTGATATAGAATGTAATGGACCCATTTTCAAATACCACTACCCTTTTTTCAGAAAGATAGTTCTTTACACACCAGGAGACAAAAATAGGGAAAATACTAGGTTTGGGGTATTATGAATTTACCCAAGTTTGACTCCTAGATCTGTAAATAATCATGAAAATCCCTAAATATATCACATGATAATTTTCTTAACTCATAAGGATAAAACTGTGACATAATGGTTTCAAAATTTTCCATCACGGTCAATTAGGACTTTTTCATTAGAGGTTGGTGGCTGACCAAAATGACTACCTTTCTCCATTTATCCTTATTTTAAACAATAAGAACAGATTTGAGATAAGGAAATGAGAAAACTACCTGAACTTGTTTTTCGAAGAAGAATTTTATTGCTTTTGTTGGAGTCTATTGTACTCATAACAAAGTTTACCATGTGCATTTACTTTTGGGGTTTATTGTTTTAATTTTTTTTTTTTTAAACTTTGAATTACATCGACATGGTGCCTTTTTTATTTGGCTTACATCACTGTGCCACTTGTCATCCATTCATGCATTTCAGGGGTGACATAAAGTTTTTTGATAATACTACCCCTGCATACCAAAATGAATAAGGATATGACATGTTATTAGTTGTTAATACAATGGTTTATAACATAGGCTTTTGACCCCTTTTTATCGAGCATACACTTTCACCGACCGAAATAACTTAAGACCATCGATCTTGGATCTATAATTTCGGTCTGATCATGTATGTTGAATTTTCATTTCAAACCCTATATGTTCTTTGTTTTGTGTAAACAAGTATGGAAAAAAGATGCAGTGTACAGGGTATCAAACCTAAAGTTAGGAGTGAATGATAGGGAAAACTTGAAGTGAATTGAACTCAAACAAATCCATTGTAAAACATTTCATATTGAAAAAATAGATATGGGATATACATTCTCTATCTACATCAACAACGAGGCTACATACCAAAGACATTATGGGGTCGATCCCTCCTTGGTCGCATAGGGGGGTGGGTCTTCTCCTATGTGCACTCTCCTTACTAGCAGGTGGGGTCGATCCAATGAAAATGCCAGTGGGTTTCTCCTCTATGCACTCTCTGTACTGTAAATTGGGGCGGATCAATGTAGTTGTCAACAAATTTGTAGTGGATTTATTTGGTCAGGGGTTTGGTGCGATAGTGTGTTTTTTATATTTGAGTTTTTTTTTTTGGTCTTTAATTGTTATTTGTTTGTTTGTAACATAATTTATATTCAAATTCATAAATAGCATGTGTTATATAGTTATATATAACCCCCTTAACCCCTAAACCTCCCTAACCCCTTAGTAACTAAACCCCCTAACCCCTCAATCCCTAACTTCTAAACATTGACCCTAAACCATGTCCACCAAAATATATTTTCTTTGCTAAATGGTGTAAGGGATGCCACATGACACTTTCATCTCACCCCTTCCTACACTCTCACACCTTCGGACTCCCAATTGTTATGCACAACTAATTCTTTTAAGCCGCATGCTTTGTGTTAGCACTGAAAGTCACGCTTTGACTGCTAAAGTGTAAGCTCAACACCCATCAGATTTAAATGATTAAAATAGGTTATACTTGGTGGATCAACAAGAGAAAAGTAAAAGGAAGAGGGTAACACAATTCTTGCAAATGCATTCTATTGGGCATGGAGTCATAACATTTTTCATATCAAAGGAAATCATGCTTCCTACCAGACAAAAAGGCTTATGCAAGGATGGGTAGAATAATATAAGGTGAACCAAAAGAAGAATATCCACTTAATAGAGATCCTCTATATAGAATAGATTGAAAATAATATTGAATAGAAACAATGACTAACAAGTCATCTACAACAAATCCTTTGCTCCTCAGGGATCCATTAATCATAGGAAGCCTTTGATCCTCAAATACTGCAATATATTCAATCAAGAATATAACAAAAGAAAAGGGAAAACAAAGAAAACAATCTGATAAACAACTCTCATGAATATCTAATGGAAGAAATGATAATTACAATAGGCCCTCAGGCTTATAATTGAGCAACTAAATTGCTTCTCAAGCTTTCTCCTCTCTTGGATCATGAATACAACCCTTTTCTCATCAAAAACCCATTAATTTATAGTGAATAATACATATCTAGCCTAAGGAGGTCGAAACCAAGGAGTTACATAGGATCCTCCTCCATTTAGGAGTCTTGTTATAAAAGATACCAACAAAACCCTAACAAATTCCTATTTTGGGGGGATTTTGTCTATAATGATAAATTCCTTTTGAAACAGGTCATTCTGATTGATCTAGAGATTGAACACATGTCCCTAATGTCCAAATAAATCCTATGATACTAGTCTAACCTTCCTTAACATGTGGTAACCTCCAAACAAGGAAAATATCAAATAAATATGCAAAACAAAGAGTTTGCAGCGCCAGTTTGCAGCTCACTGGTGTTTTAATTATTACTCTCGAATGGAAAATTGGGTCAGCCTGAAATTTCGTCAGCAAGTCAATTCCATTATCATTCCTCTCCAAAAACAATTTCATAAACACCCAAATCGTTGTTTTTGATTTATGATCAAATCTTTAGAAGAAGTTGCTACAGGAAATGAACTAGCAGTGCCCTTGTTTTTTAGTTCGCAGCGTCAATTTCAATAATTTTACCATATCCCCTCCTCTTCCTTTAAAAATGGTACGAAAAAATTCATAGAGTACATGGTAGCTCTGAGGTTTTTTTGGATGTTGATAATTCCGAACGTGAGTGCCTGCAACCTATTCAAGCCACAACCCTCTCTTTCATCCAGTTCACAACACGTGTACCAGTTCACAACGCTTCTATTTGTGAGTTCGTAGTACCAATTTCAAAATGGATCATGCACTTAAAGGAAGTTGTTATAAAATTTGGTAACATAATCCCTGAAAATGGTTAAAAAGAAGGCCTTGATAACCATAAAATACTTTTGAAAATATCCTTTAAAGAAATGATTAGAGATGAAAGAAAAATGTACTTAGAGTACGCTGCAAACTCTCCTAGTGAGTTGGAAGCACACAAACTTAAATTGAGTTTACCCTTGTGTGGATAGATGGTTGTTATTGGATAAATCCGTAAGTGTGGACACAAACCGATCTCCCTAGATCCACCTATATCTAGAACAAAGCAAGACAGAATAATACTCTTTCCCTAGATTTCAACTATTGAATGAACTAGGAGGCAAGAACAAGTTACATACCTTATAATTGCTTCCTATGGTCTTTTTCGCTCCTGCTTCACTCCAGTGCTCTTGTGCAATCAAGACCAATACAACACAAACCAACCAAAGTGAAGAAAGCACAATCTATTCAACAGTCAATCTATGTATATGATCAAGGAGTTATACAATAAAGTGGAAATAGCTTTATGGGAAAGGGACATATTACTGTATCATATTGATGGAAAGTAAAGATTACAACCTGAGCCTTGATGTTGCAAACTTCCTTTCGATGGACCTTGAATCTGACACACACACTTGCTCACTTTCATGAAGAAGATCAACCACCTTTGATAAACTTGTTGGAGTTCTTAGTTGTTGTAGCATCAGTCCTTCACACAATCCTTTTCACTAATTCTCCAATGAATCTCTTGCTTGTTTGCTTCTAACCTTTTCCATGAGAATCCCCTCAATATATAGGAGAGAATGAATTAGTTACTTGGATAAGAATGATCCCAAAATATCAGGAAATCTAGTACTTAGATAACCATTCGAATGCCATCTCATCCTTCTAGAAGATTCCCTTCTAGAAGCTTCGAGAATTCATCTTTTTCCCTTCTTTAGAAAGTGTTCGCACCCTAAAAGTTATATACAGTGCAAACTTCTCTCACCCTGGCTTAAAGCAGCCTGCGAGAATCATACATTCTCGCAGGCAACTATACTAGTAGCCTACGAACCTTCTTCAAAAATGATATTTCTGGAAAGAGAAGAAAGTAACTTTTCTCAGGAGAAAGTTCTAATGAAGATCCTGAGTGCACCATAATCAATACATCATCATGACGAACAAAACCATGGGTAAGAGAATGCCCCCCAAAGTCTGAGATTGGAACCAGTGACAGTCGATAGACTTTGTAAGCTGCATGTGTGTGTCGAGAACCAGGAGCACATCTAATCGAAAACCTGCGAACAATCAAGCATCTGCAAAGTATCATATATATCAATTCTGAGGTAGGCATTCCCATACTCAGATCACAGACTGATGCCATTGTAGACATGGGTCATGGCCACCAATCATACACTGTGGACCCATGTCGTCAAAATATAGCATAGCCACCTGAATACACTGTGGATCTATGCAAGAAATTTCAAATCAAGACGACATAGCCACGAAACATACACAGTGGATCTATGTGTCGCAAATTATACATACTCCATCACAACCTGGATTACAAAGATAATATCCAGGGTCTTCAATCTCTTCGCTCAAAGTACGAATCTACCCATGTGATTACATGTGTTGAAGTCGAACATGGTAGAAACCACTTGATTACCGGTCATTGATGAAACCGTTAACAAGTGCGAGGGAAATCACCAATGATGTCAATGACTCCCAAGGTACCATAGTACAATCCATCGAGTGTGAATAAATGAGTTGAAGTCGAACACTCGGCGGAATCTTCCAATCAGGGGTCAATTATGAAAACCCATTGTCGAAAGTGAGGAAACCTGCCATTGAGGCATGCAAGTTCCAAGGTACCAATTATTTTCTAAGTCTAATTCCTGGATAATGAGTTGAATTCAACAGGAAAAAACTCGTCACAGGAGGGCCTTAATGTATCCCACATCAATGACACGAAACAAGTAACAAGATTTGATGTAGATCAAAGTAACAAGTGATTCAAGACTGACACAGGGATGGCCGACGCAATAGAAGGATTAAAGACTGCAAAAATGGCCGACGCAATAGAAGGCTTTTCAGGTTGGACATTTTTTTGAACATATTGACGACACGACAATTGTCTTGGAAACAATGACTCAAAAACAGGGATCACAGATCGATTTGTAATCTTATAAAGGAGTATGATCAGGAGACAAGTGGATTTTCCAACCTAGACACAAGGCCAGTGAAAGGGTGTCATGTTCAAAAGCGACTCTTCCACAAAATACAGGTTTAGATACATTTTTTCCCAATTTTTCCCCCACCATTTCTGGCAAGTACCTCTTTATTTTTACGCAAGCTTGAGGAGGATAACATGTGCCTGTAATGTAAGCTCATCCTTCGGACAAGTCCCTCGGAGTATGTTTAACGAACCCTAAGAAGGATTGGTTTGGTCCCATTTGGGCCTTTCGATGTTTATTTAACGAGTCCAAAGAAAGAAAACTCAGGGGTTTTTCATGTTTATAGAGTCTAAAAAACACTTAAAGAGAACTCTCTCAGTTCCTTTTTCGTAAAGTAGTTTGATGAGACTGAAAAATAGATAAACTATCGCTCAACAGATGTTTTCTTCAAATACTTTAACGAGCGTGAAAAGAACAAGGTCGCTCGGCAATCTTTTCATGTTTAGAGAGTTTGAAAAAGAGCTTAAAGAGAACTCCAAGGGGTTCCTTTTTCGTATAACCTTTACGAGTCCGAAAAAGTGATAAAAGTATACTCGGTTACATTCTCATTGATTTATGAGCACGAGAAAGAACAAAGACTAAGATCGGTAACTTATTCTCATGTATTTACGAGCATGAGAAAGAACAAAGACTAAGCTCGGGATTGTTTTCATTTTTACGCAAGCTTTAAAACAAAACAAAACTATGATTGAACCTAGTTTCATTTTTACGCAGGCTTGAACCAGAGGAAACTATGCTTGAGGTAACTAGTTTCATTTTTACACAAGCTTGAACCATAGCAAACTATGCTTGTGACTTCCCAACGCATAACACATGGATGGTTGGTACTTAGCCCCCAGCTTAAGAAACTAACGGCTTAATTTCAGCATAAAGTCCATAGGTTGAGGAAAATGCCCCCCAAGCTTCGTGTCATCCAATTGCAAAGGAGAATGAAATGAAGCTTCAAATACTAGACGAAGGACTTGACTCAAATACAGAGGGGGAAAACTATTCATTTTTTAACGAGCTTGACATAGAAACAAGAACTATGCTCGTAACCTCTGTTTCATTTTTTTAACGAGGTTTCCACAGAGACGAAAAAACTATCCTCATAAGTGGTTTCATTTTTTAATGAACTTGAAATAAATAAAAAAACCATGCTCAAAGACCTCTGTTTCATTTTTTAACGAGGTTGACTCAAAGACGCAAAAACTATCCTCGTAACCTCTTCTTGATCATGGATTCCAAGAGGACAATACTCTGGAAGAACACCATGTCAAGGGACAAAAATCGGTCATGGCTTCCAAGAGGTCTGCACTGGAAGGAATAAATACACTCTGGAAGGACACCATGTCGAGGGTCGTGACAGGAGTTAAGAGATCAGGTTCTAACAACCCTATCGAAGAGATTACCATGTCAACTACTGGATATAAGTCATTAGAAGTTGAATCCATGGGTGACAACGCCACATAATTGACCTGTGGCGGAGGCGATATTGTCTGCATACAAGAACCATTAAGGGAGGCAATCTAGGCGGGGTCAATGAATGAAAGTTGATCAATAGTCACAACCCGTCCATCGTGAGGGAAAGATATCACATGAAAAAGAGTAGAGACAATAGCTTTCATGGCATAGACATAATCTCGCCCAAGGAGTAAAGAAAAATCAAAGGGGTCTTGGACTACCATGACATCAATGAAGACAGTTTTCCCTCCCAAAGTTACAAGAAACTGAGGAAGGGTCCCTAAAGGTTGACTAGTTCTTCTATTAAAAGCTAACAGATTCTGCGTAACCGGTGCAAGTGGATGACAACCCAAAGCTTGCCAAGCAATAGAGGACAAAATACTAACAGACGAACTTTCATCTATCAATGTTTGAGGAACGTCCCGACCACAAACCTGTACTGTAATCTGGAAATGCATGTAAGAGGGAAGACGAGGTCCAATTAGCACACCCCAATCAAAAGGGATGGCCTCATTACTTGGAGGGGGTCCTATAGGAGAAGGAGGAATAGCCCCCGGCATGGTAGATTCTGTATCAACGAAAAAAACATGGGTAGTATCAGGTTTACTCTCTAGCAGGAGAGTAGGATCGACCGATGATGAGATCAGATCGACCACTTGGGTTTCATTCTCCAAGGGGAGAATGGGGTCGACAGGTGTAAACAGATCGACCACTTGGGTGACACTCTCTAATGGGAGAGTGGGATCGACCGAGGATGGGATCAAATCGACCTCTTTAGTTTCACTCTCTGAGGGGAGAGCGAGATTGACTGAGGTTGGTATCGGATCAACCACTATGTCAACTGGTTCAACTAAGGACGTGACCAGATTAACGACATGATCAACCGGATTGACTAGTGAAGGGACCGGAGTGATCATTCCATCAACTACAGGTGGGTTGAGAGAAATCTTGCGATAAGAGGCTGGAAGTTGAGGTTGTGAAATAGTCATATCTTCCAGTAATTTCAAGGCTTTGTCCATATGAGGGCAAAGAAGAGTTAGATGACTCCCTTTGCATAACATACATTGGAACTTGACTCTACTTTTCTTCTTCCCAACCGTATCATGACTAGTTGACTGGAGGTCATCAGTATGTTGTTTAGAGGCTGATGACATGGGTTGGTCAGGGTGTGTAGACCATACTTCTATAACCTTGGATAGACTAGGGAAATCCTTAAGAAGATGGCTACCCTTACAAAGCCTGAAAGGGTACTTGGGCTTACGGGTTGTTTGGGTGATCTTGACATCATCAACACTCCCAGCATGATTAACAGTAACTGGTTGTTTTCCAACATGTTTGACAGTGGTTGGAGGTTTTGACCCTTGCTTATCTTTCTTCTTCTTAATCTTTCTTTTCTTCTTCTTCTTATTCACTGAGTTATTGGCTGCAGAAATTTCACTGAACGAAGAAGATGAAACGGAAGGCGACCTTGCAAGTGAAGAAGGCGAAGAAGACCTTACTGGTGAAGAAGGTGAAGGATCAACATGAGGTTGATGCTCTTGGGGGGGAGTGCTTACAACCGAAGCACTTACTGCATTTGAGATTACATGAGTGGAAAACAACCATACCGGTAATCCAATAGTGAGACCTGGAAGGCTCAAAGTAGCGATGTGAGGAGGACCAATGTTTCCATAAGAAGGAAAAACAAAAGGTTCCCCCAGAGAAAGGGTTCCTTCATTGGTCATTTCGGGAACTGACGCCATTAAATAAATCCAACCTAGAGTCTGCTAAGGAAAACAAACAGCACACGCTAAAAATCTAGGAAGAAAGCAAACAAACAAAACCTTCTTACAATGAGCACACTAGTTGGTGATGAAATCCAACGTCGCGGGAACAAAGTAAGAAGGGGATGAGATAGAGTGGGTGGAAAAGTTACGTTGACGACCTGCTTAATGGACATACACCCTGGTGCAAGCTCCCACACATAATCGTGGGTATACCCTCCAAGGAGCCCTAGTGAGTTTGGCCAACGTCGATTCCAGGTATCGTGAAGACTTGCCCCTCCACAGTCACCTCGTGTAAAGAACCTAGAGAGATAGGCCACTAAGGTTACCAATTACTACAGCGATGCCTGGGGAAACAATCGACAGTCCGATCCACATGCAAGGGCAGGGTATCTAGCCCGAAATCAACTTGAGAGGCTTCCACTCATCATTGTGGGTATACCTTCAAGTGACCCCCGTAATATGTGCAATCTCTACACCAAGACCAACAAAGCAGGGTGAGTAAATCTACCAGCCTCAATGAGACCTCGTGATTGACCCTTGTGTTAGAAGGGCTTCCCAGGAAAAAATGTAATACGTGGATTTAACCACTCCCTAACTCAAGATTCTATGTTTGGTTGCAACTTTGGAAAGTTATCTTTCACACCTATTCCAAAGCCCTACAACTAATCTAATGTAGGTTTGATACCAAAAAGATAAAAATGTCTAATCAATTTTTATGAGCGCTTTATTGTATGGCTGTTGTTACTCAAAATGAAGTTGGCATGGACAATATGGTGTTTTGACCAACTCGAAAATTATGCAAAGATATGAAGATGCAATCTTTTCATTTCAATGAAAGCTATGCTAAGAGAAGGAGAAAACATTTATCATTCCCATATGCATGATGTCCCAAAATATATTAAACTCGTCAATATCAATATCTTCAAGAAATGAGAAAAAGGTACTGAACACCCATGCACGATTCATGCCCCCCCCCCCGGCCATGAGGGGGAAAAATTTTCATAATTTAAGATCAAAAAATGCCAAGAATCACACAATTTCACTACTTGAAATGCAAGGATGCCCAGAATCTAATATAAAGCAAGAAATTAAATCTTTTTGTTTCAAAAATTTCACTAAAAGCAATAATGAACTTTGTTAAAAAAATATTTAATCTCTTAACATTAGAAGAAGCAGACTTAGGATTGGTGCTTGAAATAGAATGTGATTGGGCTTGGGCAGTACCAATCACACCATCAGCTGCATGTGAGGCAGTTGGAGTAGTTGAATTGTTGGAAGTACCAGGACGAGCTAACTCAGGTAATAAATCATAAAGTGTTCCCGTTTACAAATAAACGATATCAAGATATTGAGCACGACTTATAGCTTTCTCTTCTGTGACAATGCCACCCATGGCAATGTCCTTACCAATTTTGTTCACAAAGGATTTCGTAAACCATTCGGCCAGTAACTGATCGGGGAGTTCAAGTTTGATGAGACGTCGTCTCCTTCGCCACTCATGGATATGATCCGATATATGATTTCCTTTAGTTTGTTTGAAAGAAGTCAAAATCTCAGTCATGGTATCATAACGGATCGGTAACTGGTAATGCATAAGGAAAGACATAGCTAGGGTGTTGAAATCAGAGAAGAAACCTCGTGGAAATTCAATATACCACTTCGCAGCAGAACCGGTAAGGGTTCGTTGAAAAAGATGTAAATGAATAGAGTCATCCATCAATGATTTGGATGAACACCATAGGTGAAAATTCATAACATGATTGTTCGGGTCCTCTCCCGCTTTGCCATCGAATTTAGGAATGTCCGATGGAAGCTTAGCTGGAATAGCAGGCCATTGGAGAGAGTGATGAATAGGATCATTTAGAATCCTAGACAAATCTGGCAAATCCAAAGTAGCAAGAAAAGGTAACTGTTGATTCACCTGTGGATACTGGTGACTTTGGGGTGGAAGCCCTGTTGGAAAACTAGTAGGACCGTACGCAGTCTACCCATAGTGGGAAGATCCTGGCTGATTCGATGGTGGTTGGAGAGGATAGTAGTTCCAAGGATTGTAACCTTGAGTTTGATTAGGGACTTGGGTTTGAGCATTCTGACCTTGACCCCAAATAGGATTGGGTATACCTGGATAAGGTTGGCCTATAGTAGGGGCAGGCTGTTTCCCCCCAGTCGTTTGAGGAAGATTTTGTATCATCTGAGTCCAATACTGGGCCAAAGAAGGAGGTATATTTTGTCCAAAAGGTGGGGTTGGTCCCCCTATCATAGGTGGAGTTCCAATCGGAGGTTGAGTAGTAATTGGATTGTGTCCGGTAAGAGGAGGTTGAAACGTACCACCTAGACCACCAACGGGAATCGGGAAATTAGGTGTAATAGACGGTATAGTGCCACTAGGATTAGGATTGCCAGGAGGAAATTGAGGGAGCGTCGAAATAAAACCAGGAATAGGATGCCCAAAAGGACCACCAAGAGTACCATAAAGGGGTTTGCGGAGGTGTTGGAACAGAAGCATTCAACAAAGCATTCAACGCATGGTATCCGGGGGGTAGTGTTGGAATAACACTGGGCGTTCGCTGAGTGTTTATAGGAGCGAGACCAATGGTATTTAACTCGGTAGGGACACTCGTAGTATTTTTGAGATGGGCCATATCGACAGGGAGAGTAAAGGTATAAGTAGTATTCACTGG
The DNA here is from genome assembly GCA_009831015.1 of Picea engelmannii. Classification (NCBI taxonomy): domain Eukaryota; kingdom Viridiplantae; phylum Streptophyta; class Pinopsida; order Pinales; family Pinaceae; genus Picea; species Picea engelmannii. Next base: position 380,681 of record ML804987.1, on the reverse strand, counting down.
TACAGACTTTGTCTCAGGAAATACCAGCGGGTTGATTTCAGAGACCATGGGCGAATCAGGACTAAAAAGGGCCCTGCGGAAATCACCTGTAGACCAAAAAGGATCTTGGCCTTCTATACTAGGAAGAGGCCCAACGAGTGATCCAGAAGAGGTAACAACTAAATCTCGGGAAAATTTTGATTGCACAAAGGGTCGTTCACCACGGCGAATTCGAAAGTCCTCTTGAGTATTGGTAATTCGGAAAGGTTCCAAAGAGTCAGTGCGTTCTACCTGTGGAGGTGGTGTAGAAACGTCTAGGACTTCACTCTGCTGAGGAGAGCCCTCAGATGTATCCTCAGGTGTAGTTGTAGGCAAGGGTTGTGAAACGTCTAGATGCTCTGGATATAAACCCTGCATTCTACGTGAATGACGTGGGGCAGCTATTGTGAACGAGTAACAAGCTCCGCGAAGAAATTCCTATGGTCAACTTCGAGAAACAAACAACACGCACTAGTAAACAAAATCTAAGAAGAAATCACCAAGAAAACAATACCTTCTAATATCGAAGCCACTAGTTGATATATATGATACTCTGCAGATGCTTGATTGTTCGCAGGTTTCCAATTAGATGTGCTCCTGGTTCTTGACACACACATGCAGCTTACAAAGTCTATCGACTGTCACTGGTTCCAATATCAGACTTTGGGGGACATTTTGTTACCCATGATTTTGGTCGTCATGATGATGTATTGATTATGGTGCACTCAGTCTCTTCATTAGAACTTTCTCCTGAGAAAAGTTACTTTCTTCTCTTTCCAGAAATATCATTTCTGAAGAAGGTTCGCAGGCTGCTAGTATAGTTGCCTGCGAGAATGTATGATTCTCGCAGGCTTCCTTAAGCCAGGGTGCAAGAATTTCGCACTGTATATAACTATTAGGGTGCGAACACTTTTTAAAGAAGGGAAAAAGATGAATTTTCGAAGCTTCTAGAAGGGAATTTTCTAGAAGGATGAGATGGCATTCGAATGGTTATCTAAGTACTGGATTTCCTTATATTGTGGGATCATTCTTATCCAAGTAACTAATTCATTATCTCCTATATATTGAGGGGATTCTCATGGAAAAGGTTAGAAGAAAACAAGCAAGAGATTCATTGGAGAATTAGTGAAAAGGATTGTGTGAAGGACTGATGCTACAACAGCTAAGAACTCCAGCAAGTTTATCAAAGGTGGTTGATCTTCTTCATGCAAGTGAGCAAGTGTGTGTGTCAGAGTCAAGGGCCATCGAAAGGAAGTTTGTAACATCAAGGCTCAGGTTGTAATCTTTACTTTCCATCAATATGATACAGTAATATGTCCCTTTCCCATAAATCTATTTTCACTTTATTGTATAACTCCTTGATCATATACATAGATTGACTGTTGAATAGATTGTGCTTTCTTCACTTTGGTTGGTTTTTGTTGTATTGGTCTTGACTGCACAAGAGCACTGGAGCGAAGTAGGAGCAACAAAGACCATAGGAAGCGATTATAAGGTATGTTATATGTAAAGGGAAACACAGGAATGAATTGATGAAGAGGTACAAGAATTCATAGAGAAGACTAATGAGATGATACCTAGTTTTTCCCTTCTGTATTTTCATCTTTCTGTAAGTAGGATATTTCCTCCAGTGGATTCTTTAATTGTGGAGTCACCAGGTAGATGATTATAGTCAATTTATGTGTCCCTCTCTTGCCTGGCATCAAGATCTAGATCTATGTCATTCTCCCAGGGAAGCTTGATTCACACTTCGCTCCTTGACAATGACACACTTTGACTACTAAAAGTCACACTTTAAATACTAAAGTTTAATCTCAAGACCCATCGGATTTAAATGATTAAAATAGGTTATACACGGTGGATCAGCAAGAAAAAATTAAAAGGAAGAGGGAAACAAACTTCTTGCAAATGCATTCTATTGAGCATGGAGTCATAACATTCTGTAGATCAAAGGCAATCATGTTGCCTACCAGAAAACAATCCTTATGCAAGGATGGGTAGAAGAATAGAATGTGAAAAAAAAGAATAGTATCCACTTACCAGAGATCCTCTCTGCAAAATAGATTGAAAAGAATATTGAATAGAAACAATGACTAACAAACCATCTACATCAAATCCTTTATTACTCAGGGATCCATTAATCATAGGCATCATTTGATCCTCAAATACTGAAATATATTCAATCAAGAAGATAACAAAAGAAAAGGGAAAACAAAGAAAACGATATGATAAACAACTCTCATGAATCTCTAATGGCAGAAATGTTAATTACAACAGCCCTCAGGCTTACAATTGAGCAACTAAACTACTCCTCGATATTTCTCCTCTCTTTGATCATGAATCCAACCCTTTTCTCATAAAAAAACCCATTAATTTATAGTGAATAATCTCTATCTACCCTAAGGAGGTGGAAACCAAGGAGTTGCATAGGATCCTTCTCCATTTGGGATTCTTGTTACAAAAGATTCCAACAAAATCCTGATAAATTCCTATTTTGGGGGGATTTTGTTTATAATGATAAATGCCTTTTGAAACAGGTCATTCTGATTGATACGGAGATGGGACACATGTCCCTCATGTCCAAATAACTCCTAGGAGACCATTCAAACCTTCCTTGACAGGTGGAAACCTCCAAACAAGGTGAATATCCAACAACTATGCAAAATAGAGTGTTTGCAGCGCATTGGTGTTTTAATTATATCTCTTGAATGACAAATTGCGTCAGGATGAAATTTTGTCGGAAAGTCAATGTCATTATCATTCTCCTCCACAAAAAAATTTAGAAAAAACCACATCATCATTTTGGATTTATGATCAAATATTTAGAAGTTGTTGCTACAGGAAATGATTTCGCATCGCCCTTGTCTGTCGGTTCGAAGCGCCAATTTCAATAATTTTACCAAACCCCCTCCTCATCCTTTCAAAATGGTATGAAAAACTTCATAGAGTACATTGTATCTCTAAGGCTTTTGTGGATATTGATAAGTCTGAATGTGAGTGCCTGCAACCTATCAAAGCTACAACCCTCTCTATCCTCCAGTTTGCAGTGTTTGTACCAGTTCACAATGCTTCTATTTGTGAGTTCATAGTGCCAATTTGAAAATGGATCATGCACTTAAAGGAAGTTATTAGAATATTTGGTGACATAATCTTTGAAATGGTTAAAACGCGGGCCCCGATAACCATAAAACATTTTTTAAAATATTCTTTAAAGCAATGATTAGAGATGAAATAAAAATGTACTTGCAGTATGCTGCAAACTCTCCTAGTGAGTTGGTAGCACACAAACTTAACTTGAGTTGACCTTTGTGCAGATGTATAGTGACAAAAGGATTCTCAGGTATAGGTTTGAGGTGCAACATGTCAGAATCATGATGAATAAAAACAAGAGTGTGACTTGTAAGGGTTTAGATCTTGATCTGACAATCATCATATGATTAAAACTTTAGGCTTAGGATAAACATAGCCCTATTCCTTTTGGAACCGAATGTAACCATATGAACACAACCTAAAAACTTCAAATCCTATGTTCCATGAACCCTATGACTCAAAAAATCAAAACAAAGAAGACTTGTTCACCCATACAACCTTATGTGTTAACATATGGCTCCATAGGGGATGGCATGCTCCATGTGAGCTGCCAAGAACATGTAGTTCCAATGCCTTATCCAATGGGCTATGGAGTCATCTGTACAACCAACCTCAGTAACACTACCAAAATCTACCACTTATTCAAGAAAACTAAAAAACTTGTTGCAAACTGACTTCATACTGCAAATCTAATCATACTGTGAAATTTTAAGAAAATAAAATGCTCGAGAAGTGAGTTGATTACCTACGCTACCCTACTCTAACCAGATCTCCAATATTCTCAAGTAAATTCAAATTTCCATAACAACCATTGAAGTAACTTCATGATTGACATAATTCAATTTATGCCACTGATTAATAGATAATAACATAAATATAAAAGCAGTGACAGAAACTCCTTCAGAGAATCATACTCACCCACAAGTGCCAGTGAAATGATGAAATATGAAAGCTTCAAATAATCTGAAAGATATGACTCCAATAAAGTTGCCATTGGATCCTCAAAACCAAGATTACAATCATGTTGATTCAAAAAAGATGACTTCCAATGCATACATTCCCCTTTGCTGGAAAATAGATGACCTTCTTTTTCTTTCGAGAGCAGCTCTTGATCATCAAGAGTGACAGTTTCCTCTTCAGAATAATGATCACATGATAATTGTATAATAGGAGCTAAATTTTTTTGATTATGATCAGCTAAAATTATATAGTTATCTATATAATTATCCTTTTACTGTGTGCTCAAACATATTTCAAAAATGAACACAAGTATGGTCTATAACCCGATCCATAGAAAAATATGGAATAATAATAATAATAATAATAATAAAATAATACTAAAAATAAATAAATAAATTGACAAATGTTGTCCCAAATTTGAATCATACTTACACTCTCCTTGTTGTTCCTGTGCATGTAGATCTTCAAGGTAAGCTTGAACTCCAATGCTTTTGCAAGATCGAATGTTCTTCTCAACTTCTTCAGCATCCTCAAATGATCATCTTAATGATGAAAATTTCCTCTCTTAGGAGAAGGACAAGATCTCAATGTTGAGATGCTATGTAGTAAACCATAACTGTAGTCTCAGAAGGACGGATCTCCAATGGCATGCTATGATAAAAACTATAAAACCTCTTTTTGAAGATAGCCAGAGCTTCATCTTATTTTCTCCTCAAATCATGAACATCATCTAGGTATTAATAAAAGGACTTATTCTCACCCCAATACTTTGAAAATGAATAATATAACTCAGTTCAAGAACTAATGGAATCATCTCCCAAACCCTTAAACCACAAAGAAGCATCCCCAAACAAGGATTTGAAAAATAACCTCATGGTAACATCTTCATGTACTATCTCAAACTGATCGACAAAGTTCTCAAAATCTCCCAAATGCTTCTCGGCAGTGATATGATATTCTCCATAAAATGAGAAAGATACTCAAAGAAGTTAAGAGGATAAGGATGAAGATGAGATGCAAGCCTTAAATGTTTAAAAAAATTCTTTTTTATTCTAGTTTGAACAACAATGCGCTGAAAAATTAGGTTTAACAAGATTATTGCAAGGTATAACAAAGACTTTAGAAGGTAAATAATCCTCATTATTCCCACGACTATAAATCTACTCAATTTTAGGAGAGATTGAGATATGAACTTCATCTTTCTCAATAGGCTAATATGAGGAGACATGATCATCATCAACAACATAGGAAGAATGGAGACCTTATTCTTTCAAAGACGGATATGAAAATGATTGTTGATGATGATCAGAGTAAACACAGAAAATGGTAATCATTTTTATATGTAAAGGGAAAGATAGGAATGAACTGATGAAGATGAACAAAAGTTCTTAGAGAATACTAATGAGTCGATACCTAGTTTTTCCTTTCCATATTTTCATCTTTGTGTCAGTAGGATCTTTCCTCCATTTGAGTCTTTGATTGTGGATTCTTTGGGTTGATAATTACAGTCAATTTTTGTGTCCCTCTCTTGTCTGCCATCAAGAGTTGAATCTATGTCATTCTCTCAGGGAAGCTTGCTTCACATTTCACTCCCCGAAAACGGCCCCAAGAATGTTAGCATTGAAGGTCACACTTTGACTACTAAAGTTTAAGCTCAACACCCATCAGATTTAAATTATTAAAATAAGTTATACTTGGTGGATCAGTAAGAGAAAAGTAAAAGGAAGAGGGCAACAAACTGCTTGCAAATGGATTATATTGGGCATGTAGTCATAACATTCTGCAGATCAAAAGAAATCATGTTGCCTACCAGACAAAAAGGACTATGCAAGGATGGGTATAAGAATAGAAGGTGAACAAAAATAATAATATCCACTTAACAGAGATCATCTCTGTAGAATATATTGAAAAGAAGCTTGATTAGAAACAATGACTAATAGTCCATCTACGGTATATCCTTTGTTGCTCAGGGATCCATTAATCATAGGAAGCCTTTGATCCTCAAATACTGCAGTATATTCAATCAAGAAGATAACAAAAGAAACTGGAAGATAAATAAAACAATCTGATAAACAACTCTCATGAATCTCTAATGGCAGAAATGTTAATTACAACAGGCCCTTTGGCTTACAATTGAGCAACTAAATTGCTCCTCAAGATTTCTCCTCTCTTGAATCATGAATCCAACCTTTTCTCATCAAAAACCCTTTCATTTATAGTTAATAATCTCTATATACCCTAAGGAGGTCGAAACCAAGGATTTACATAGGATCCTCCTCCATTTAGGAGTCTTGTTACAAAAGATTCCAACAAAAGTCTAACAAATTCTTGTTTTTTGAGGATTTTGTCTATAATGATCAACTCCTTTTTAAACAGGTCATCCTGATTGATTTGGAAATGGAACACATGTCCCTCATGTCCAAATAAATCCTAGGAGACCATTCTAACTTTCCTTAACAGGTGGAAACTTCCAAACAAGGAGAATATCCAAAAACTATGCAAAATAGAGAGTTTGCAGGGCCAATTTCCAGCGCACTGGTGTTTTAATTATATATCTTGAATGCCAAATTGGGTCAGGATGAATTTTGGTTAGAAATTCAATGCCATTATCATGCTCCTCCACACAAAAAGTTTAGAAAACCCACATCACCATTTTGGATTTATTATCAAATCTTTAGAAGCAGCTACTAAAGGAAATGAGTTCACAACGCCCTTATCTGTCAGTTCACAATGCCAATTTCAATAATTTTACCAAACCCCCTCCTCAGACTTTCAAAATGGTAAGAAAAAATTCATATATTACATGGTATCTCTGAGGTTGTTGTGGATGTTGATAAGTCCGAACGTGAGTGCCTACAACCTATCCAAGCTACAACCCTCTTGTTCCTCCAGTTCACAACACCTGTACCAGTTTGCAGCGCATGTACCATTTCACAGCGCTTCTATTTGTGAGTTCACATCACCAATTTCAAAATGGATCATGCACTTCAAGGAAGTTGTTAGAAAATTTGGTGACATAATCCCTGAAAATAGTTAAAAAGAAGGCCCTGATAACCATAAAATATTTTTGAAAAGATCCTTTACAGAAATGATTAGAGATGAAAGAAAAATGTACTTGGAGTACGGCACACTCTCCTAGTGAGTTGCCATCACACAAAATTAACTTTAGTTGACCCTTGTGTGGATGCAAAGTGATAAAAGGAATCTCAGGTATAGGTTGGAGGTGTGACATGTCAGAATCATGATGAAGAAAAATAAGAGTGTGGCTTGTAAGGGTTTAGATCTTGACATGATAATAATCATATGAATCAAACTTTAGGCTTAGGATAAACATGTCCCTATTCCTTTTGGAACCTGCTGTAACCATATGAACACAACATAATAACTTCAAAACCTATTTTCCATGAACCCTATGACTCAAAAAAACAAAACAAAGGAGACTTGTTGACTCATACAACCTTATGTGTTAACATATGGCTCCAGAGAGGATGACATGATCCCTGTGAGCTACCAAGAACATGCAGTTTCAATGCCTTATCCATTGGGATATGGAGTCATCTATGCAACCAACCTCAGTAACACTACCAAAATCTACCACTTACTCAAGAAAACTAATAAACCTGTTGCAAACTGAATTCATACTACAAATATGATCATACCGTGCAATTTTAAGAAAAGCAACTGCTCGGGAGGAAAGATTATTACCTACGCTTCCCTACTCTAACTAGATCTCCAATTTTCTCAAGTAAATGAAAATTTCCATAACAACCATTCAAGTAACTTTACGATTGACATAATCACATCTATGGCACTTATTAATAGATAATAACAAAAATATAACAGCAGTGATAGAAACTTCTTCAGAGAATCGTACTCACCCACAAGTTCCAGTGAAATGATGAAATATGAAATCTTCAGAGAATATGAAAGATATGACTCCAATAAATATACTATTGTATCTTCAAAACCAAGATCACAATCATGTTGATTCAGAAAAGATGAATGACAATGCATAGATTCCCCTTTATTGGAAAATAGATGACATTCTTGTTCTTTTGAGAGCAGCTCTTGATCATCAAGAGTGATAGTTTCCTCTTTAGAATAATGATCACATGATAATTGTATAATAGGAGATAAATTTTGTTGATTATGATCAGATAAAAATATGTAATTATCTATACAATCATCATTTACTACATGCTCAAATGAATTTGAAAAATGAACACCATGTTGCAAGATTGGTTGTTTTCATTGATGTCAACCCTAGTCATTGGTTGTAGTCATTGATATCAACCCTAGCCATTGGCTTTTGGACCCCACATTTGATCGAAGTAGATAGACATGAAGGAAATTACACATGTATATACAACACCCATGGATGGATAGTATAAGTCGTGCCACTTTCAGTGGTATGTGGAATGTCACGTGGATCCTCGCGATTGAGGAGAAATAAAGTTTTGAAGATGACAATGTGAATTGAAGAAGAAACTACATGTCAGACCTAATGTTAAAGGGAAGTGACATAAAGGGTATAAATACATCTCACTATACATTCATTTTTCAACACACACAAGTTTATTAATGGACAAGGAGATATAAGTCGAATTTCTGAGGAACTATAAAGTAAGGAAGGCCGAATTTCAAGGGAGGATGAAGTCCTTTGGTGATGTGTTCTAAGGTATGTTATTTATAGGTCATCTTACCAATTTCTCTATAACTTTGTTTCTAGAACGATTCAAATGGTGAAATTTGGAGGCTATTGAGAAGACATATCTAGGTACATGTGGTAAACATTTAAGCTCTTTATTCGCTACAATTTTAGAGATACACTATGTGGAAGATAGGGTTTTTGACTAGTCCTGAAGTTATTCATAAACATGTGTTCTGGGTAAAAAAGGCATAACGTATGCATAGAGAATCCAAATGAAGTGAGACCGAATGCATTGGAAAGAGTACGTGTTTTAGTTTCCTGTGTACGAATTTCAAAATCTAATGTTAAATATTGAGTGTGGGGCATGGTGTGCAAGTTTTGTCACCTGAATAAACCAGAATTGAATAAGGTCTACCATTTTCTCTATAACTCCATTTTATGTGATGTTTAAAGGAGTGGAACTTGGAGGCATTTTAGAGAACACATTGATTAATATTATCTATAGGATCAAAGTATTCCAAGAAGTGAATAATTGCAGAAGTTAAAGAAGTCTCAGAAAGCATTAGCAGGTTCTATGTGATGGTTGGTTGATGGTGATAATTTAATGTAAAGTTCTATTATCTCTCATATATTCTTGGGTGGAAGGAAGGGGTAAGGATAGAGGGTTTAACCCCCTCTTTATCTTGGAGGATTGTATCTTCCCTTGGAGGTCTATCCCTCCCTTGAACTTGGAATTTGTAGCTTCCTTTGGATGTCATTAATTTCTTTGAACAATAATTGATGATTGCTTCACATAAGTTTATTGTGCATGGTGCATGGTGTATCTCTTCTAGTACTCTTTATATATCATTGGATATTCTTCATTTCTCATTGGATATATATTGGATATATAATTTTCTTGAAGTAAAAGGTGTAACAAGTAATCTAAATGAAGTTTTGAAAGTATTAAAAATTGTACTTGATACTGATTCACCCCCCTCTCAGTATAAACAATTGGTATTAGAGTGGGTTACCTTTAGTATGGTTTAACCACTGGAAGGAAGATCCTAAGCAGAAATGGAAGACAACATTCCAAACGAGATTCCACCATTTTATGGAAGCAATTTTGAATACTGGAGTAATAGAATGGAAACTTACTTGAAAGCTCTTGGGGCAGATGTTTGGTTCTCATTTGTTTAAGGATACAAGGCTCTAAAGAAACCAAATACTACAGCTCAGAAGGAAGGAAGCAGGAGAAAAAACAATTAAATGGATACTATCCTTGATGGATTGACTGATTCGGTAAAAGCCAATGTGGGATCATGTGCATTATCAAAGGAGATTTGGGATAAGCTACAATATATTTATACAAATCCAAAAGCAAAAGAAGTCAAAGAAAGTTGCAACTCACATGTCAAAGAAATTCTTAGAGGTGTGTTCTTTTGTTTCAATTGTGAAGGAGTAGGACATCTTGAACATGAATTACCTTATCCAAAAATTGAAAAATATGATATTGAGGAAGAAGAAGATTCCAATGAAGAAGAATACAATTCTGAAATAGAAGAATAAAAAATGGTTCAACAAGAAGATGAGAATTTTGAAAAATTGATTCATGTTGAGATTGAAAATAACAAGTTTTAAAACATGCATAGAAAACTACCAAGTGAATTAGGTAGTTGTGAAAAGACAATTGAAATCTTGAAGAAACAATTATAAGACTTTGAGAAACTAAGACAAGAAACCATTTCCTTGAAGAGTCTACTCGAAGAAGCAAGAAGAATAGAAGAAGTTAGAAATGTCCAGATGTTGAAGAAAGAAGAATATTGTAAAAAAATTGAACAAGAAGTTGTCTCATTAAGGAAGAGCTTAAGAAACTCTCAAGTGCCAAAAGACTTAACACATCTTAGATGCATGGGTGAAACTTCATAGAAAGAAGATACAAATTCCAACAAAAAGCTTGAAGAAATCTCCACACAGAAAGTTGATGAGAAGTGGACCAGGATGTCGAAAAGAAGGATTGATTACAAAAGCGATTAATATCCAAGAAGATCTCCTACCTTCAGAAACCAAAACATCTTCACTCGGTATGAAGGAAACTACAGAAGAGTAGATCGTGAACCTATATGGACTACATCACAAAGAATATCTCTTACTCCCAGGTTTCAAAATTTATTTCTTGGTCATTGTTATACTTGAAAAAAGTTTGGACATAAGGGAATTAGTTGCAGAATCAATGAAAGGAAAAAATATGCAAGAAACATGAATGGTGTAAATAGAAGATATGGAAACAATTGTGGATTTTTCAACAGAAGTTATAATTCGTTTGCCCCATTGATGGACCAAAATATTGTATGCTACAAATGTAATTATCTTGGTCACAAAGAACAAGATTGCAGATATATGAATGAAGATGATCCTATGCCAAATGTACATATCCAACCACAATATGGAGAAGGAAAGAGATTCCAAACAATGAATATTGTCGAATAACATTGACCATTGAAGAATGTAAATAAGAAGATGAATGGTACATAGACAGTGGATGTTCTTCACACATAACAGGGGATCAAGAAAAATTCATCATCTTGAAGAGAAAGAGTGGCAATGTTGCATTTGGAGATGAATCATCTACCAAAATACTTTTAAAAGGTGTAGTATAGCTTGGAAGAAAAAATGTAAAAGCGAAGAATGTCCTATTGGTTGAAGACTTGAATCATAATCTCCTCAGTGTTAGTAAAATGTGTGATCAAGGATATACTCTCATGTTTGACTCACGAAGATGCAAAATCAAAGAAGAAGGTTCAATAAGATTAGTTTCAACTGCAACAAGAAGACCAAGTAACATATACATCCTATACCAAGGAAGAGAAATAAGATTGAAGACACACGGAAGATATTGAAGGAAGAAAAACACCAGAAGACCGGAAAGAAAAATGAAGTGTTATTAAGTGCTATATGTTCAGGGGGAGCAGTCCCAAAGAAGAGAGCTACCTTTTTCCATTGAACTCGGGGGGAGCATCCCCACCCTTTTCCATTGATGTCAGAGGGGGATATAAATTGTGATCATGATGACAGGGGGAGCATGAGTGTCTCCATCAATGAAAAAGGGGGAGATTGTTGGAATTTTGGTTGTTGTCATTGATGTCAACCCTAGTCATTGGTTGTATTCATTGATTCCAAACCTATCCATTGGCTTTTGGACCCCATAGTTGATCGAAGTAGATATACATGAAGGAAATTACACATGAAGATACAACACCCATGGATGGATAGTATAAGTCATGCCACTTTCGGTGGTATGTGGAAAGTCATGTTGATCCTCACGATTGAGGAGAAATGAATTTTTGAACATTACAATGTGAATTGAAGCAAAAACTACATGTCGACCCTAATGTTAAAAGGAAGTGACATAAAGGGTATAAATACATCTCATTATACATTCATTTTTCAACACACACAAGTTTATTAATGAACAAGTAGATATAAGTTGAATTTCTGAGGAAATATGAAGTAAAGAAGGTCTAATTTCAAGGGAGGATGGAGCCCTTTGGTGATGTGTTCTAAGGTATGTTATTTACAAGTCATCTTACCATTTTCGCTATAAATTTGTTTCTACAACGATTCAGATGGTGAAATTTGGAGGCTATTGAGAATACATATCTAGGTACCTGTGGTAAACATTTCAACTATTTATTCGCTATAATTTTGGAGATACACTCTGTGGAAGATAGGGTTTTTGACTAGTCCTAAAGCTATTCATAAACATGTGTTCCATGTAAAATAGTCATAACATCTTCATAGAGAATCCAAATAAAGTGAGACCAAATGCATTAGAAATAGTACGGGTCTTAGTTTCCTGTATACAAATTTCAAAATATGATGTTAAATATTGAGCGTGGGGCATGTTGTACAAGTTTTCTCTCCCGAATAAACCAGAATTGAATAAGGTATACCATTTTCTCTATAACTCCTTTCTATGGGAGGGTTGAAGGAGTGAAACTTGGAGGATTTTTAGAGAAGGCATTGAGTAATATTATCTATAGGATCAAATTATTCCAAGAAGTGAAGAATTTCAAAAGTTGAAGAAGTCTCAAGAAGCATTATGAGGTTCTATGTGATGGTTGGTTGATGGTGATAATTTAATGTAAAGTTTTATTATCTCTCATATATTCTTTAGTGGAAGGAAGGGGAAAGGATAGAGGGTTTAAACCCCTCTTTATCTTGGAGGATTGTATCTGCCCTTAGAGGTTTATCCCTCCCTTGAACTTGGAATTTGTAGCTTCCTTTGGAAGTCATTACTTCCTTTGAATAATAATTCATGATCACATAAGTTTATTGTGCATGGTGTATGGTGTATCTCTTCTAGTACATTTTATTGATCATTGGATATTTTGCATTCCTCACTAGATATATATTGGATACATAATTTGATTGAAGTAAAAGTTGTAACAAGTAATATGATTGAAGTATTGAAAGTATTAAAAATTGCACTTGATATTGATTCGCCCCCCTCTCAGTATCAACACACTAGTATGGTCTATATCCTGATCCATAGAAAAATCTAAAAAAAAAAATGAAAAATGTTGTCCCAAATATGAATCATACTTACACTCTCCTTGTTGTTCATTTGCGTGCATATATTCAAGGTAAGACTAATCTATAATCCTTTTTCAAGCTCGAATGTTCTCCTCAAATTCTTCAACATCCTCAAATGATCATCTTAATGATGAATATTTCCTTTCTCTCAGGACAAGGAAAAGATCTGGATGTTGATTTGCTATGTAGTAAACCATAGCTATAGTCTCAGAAGGTTAGATCACCATTGGCATGCTATGATAAAAACTATAAAACCTCATGTTGAGGATAGCCAGAGATTCATCTTCTTTTCTCCTCAAATCATGAAAATCATCCAGGTATTGATCAAAGGATTTATTCTCACCCCAATACTTTGAAAATCCATAATATAACTTATTCCAAGAACTAATCAAATCAACTCCCAAACACTGAAACCACAAAGAAGAATTCCAAAACAAGGATTTGGAAAATAACCTCACGGTAACATCTTCATGTACTATCTCAAACTGATCGACAAAGTTTTCAAAAGCTCCCAAATGTTTCTCGACAGTGATATGATCTTCTCCAGAAAAATGAGGAAGATACTCAAAGGAATTAAGAGGATAAGGATTAAGATGAGATGGAAGCCTTAAAGGTTTTAAAATTTTATCTTTGATTCTAGTTTGAACAACATTGGGCTGAAAACAAGTTTTAACAAGCTAATTGCAAGGTATAACAAAGACTTTAGAGGGTAAATCAGCCTTATGATTCCCATGAATATAAGGTTGTTTAATTTCAGGAGGGATCGAGATATGACCTTCATCTTTCTCAATAGGCTGAGATGAGGAGACATGATCAACATCTACAACATAGGCAAAATGGAGACCTTCTTCCAAAGAGGGATATACAAACAAATGTTGATGATCATCAAAGTAAACAAATCAAAGGATAATTTGTTTTATATGTAAAGGGAAATACAAGAATAAACTGATGAAGAGGAACAAAATTTCATAGAGAAGACTAATGAGCTGATACCTATTTTTTCCTTTCATATTTTCATCTTTCAGTCAGCAGGATCTTTCCTCCAGAGGATTCTTTGATTGTGGAGTCGACAGGTAGATGATTACAGTCAATTTCTATGCCCCTCTCTTGTTTACCATCAAGAGTTGGATCTATGTCTTTCTCCCAGGGAATATTTCTTCACACTTCATTCCCCAACAATGGCGTCAAGAATGTTAGCACTAAAAGTCACACTTTGACTCCTAAATTTTAATCTAAAAACCCATCAGATTTAACTGATTAAAACAGGTTATACTTGGTGGATCAGCAAGAGAAAATTAAAAGGAAGAGGGCAACAAACTTCCTGCAAATGAATTCTATTGGGCATGGAGTCTCAACATTTTGCAAATCAAATGCAATCATGCTGCCTACTAGAAAAAAGGGCTTATGAAAGGATGGGTAGAAGAATAGAAGGTGAAAAAAAAAAGAATGTCCACTTAACAAAGATAATCTCTGCAGAATATATTGAAAATAATCTTGAATAGAAACAATGACTAGCAGGCCATCTACAACAAATCCTTTGCTGCTCACGGATCCATTAATCATAGGCAGCCTTTGATCCTCAAATCGTGCAATAAATAATATACAAAAGAAAAGGGAAAACAAATAAAACAATATGATAAAAAACTCTCATGAATCTCTAATGGAATAAATGTTAATTACAGCAACCCTCAGGCTTACAATTGAGCAACTAAATTGCTCCTCAAGATTTCTCCTCTTTTGGATCATGAATCCAAACCTTTTCTCATCAAAACCCCTTCATTTATAGTGAATAATATCTATCTATCCTAATTATTTTGAAAATAAGGAGTTACATAGGATCTGCCTCCATTTAGGAGTCTTGTTACAAAAGATTCTAACAAAAACCTAGCAAATTCCGATTTTTTGGGGATTTTGTCTATAATGATAAATGTCTTTTGAAACAAGTCATTCTAATTGATTTGGAGATGGAACACATGTCCCTCATGTCCAAATAACTCCTAGGATACCATTTGAACCTTCCTTGATAGGTGTAAACCTACAAACAAGACGAATATCCAACAACTATGCAAAATAGAGAGTTTGCAACGCCAATTTGCAACACACTGGTGTTTTAATTATATATCTCGAATGCCAAATTGGTTCAGGATGAAATTTTGTCTGCAATTCAATTCAATTATCATGCTCCTCCAAAAAACATATCATAAAATACCACATCACATTTTTGGAAACTATTGTAGGAAATGAGTTCGTGGCGCCCTTGTTTGTCGGTTCGCAGTGCCAATTTCAATAATTTTACCAAACCCCTTTCTCAGCCTTTCAAAATGGTATGAAAAACTTCATAGAGTACATGGTATCTCTGAGGCTATTGTGGATGTTGATAATTCTGAACGTGAGTGACTACAACCTATCCAATCTACAACCCTCTCTTTCCTCCAGTTCGTAGTGCTTGTACCAGTTCGCAGTGCTTCTATTTGTGAGTTCGCAGCGCCAATTTCAAAATGGATCATGCACTTCAACGAAGATGTTAGAAAATTTGGTGACATAATCCCTGAAAAAGGATAAAAAGAAGACCCTGATAACTATAAAATATTTTTGAAAATATCCTTTAAAGTAATGATTAGAGCTGAAAGCAAAATGTACTTGGAGTATGCTACAAACTCTCCTAGTGAGTAGGCAGCACAAAAACTTAACTCATACAATCATCATATGACTCAAAACTTTACGATTAGGATAAACATATCCCTATTCCTTTTGGAACCGAATGTAACCATATGAACACAACCTAATAACTTCAAAACCTATGTTCCATAAACCCTATGACTCAAAAAATCAAAACAAAGAAGACTTGTTCACCCATACAACCTTATGTGTTAACACTTTGCACATTAATCAAGAGTTACTTATTACACATTAATTTGCTCTGATTTACGAGGAAAGGGAAGAAATTTAGAACTAATGGGAAGTAAATGTCCCATTTTTAAAAGAGCTACTTAATGGTTTCTATTTATGATACTTGTATTTAAAAAATAATTTGTATGTGTGGAAAGTAAATTTTAGTAAATACCTGTCATCCACTTAACCCTTTAATGATTTGAGATCCACAATTCATTACTATAGTTTCATGTATACGAAATTGCATTGAAGAAACACAAAGTATGGAAAATAGAAGGAAGAAGGAGCCTTTGTTTGGTGCTACAGTTAATTCTCTCGCAATGAAAGATAAGAATTTTCATTGGTTGAATTATTATCAATGGAATCAGAACAAACATCTAGAAGAAAAGAAAAAGAATAGACTCTAGACTATAGAGCTTGTTAACATTGGTTGCATACCTAGAGTCTTTGAATTCAAGGAGCCGGTATCCTGGTGCATGCAAATATTTGATTCCAATATGAGAAGAATCTAAGTAGCTATAGAAGGAGAGAATATGGTTGTCGTGACCCCAAAAGTATTCAAGAGAATGTTCTTCCTTTCTTCAACAAATAAGAGTCTCAAGCTTCGTGAAGTAGATGCATTCCTTGATTCTCAGGGTAGTAGTTCAAATGTGTTGAATTATTGTTTAATTTTTTTCAGCCAAGATTCCCAACAACCTTTATACAATTTATAAATCCCTACTAGAAGATATGTATCAGAAATTTTCATGTTTGTTCGCATGATTGGTTGGATGAGTGTTTGTTATGACCCAAGGGGTGAATATATATGGATAATTGTATATGAAATGACCCCAAGGGGGGGGGAATATATGGGCCTAAATGTAAATTTAATGTGTAAATACATATGCAATAGGGTCGACCTAGTGATAAAGGGGCCTCATGTACAAGTCTGAATAGAAATATATAAGAGATCATGTATTCATTATTGACATGTGAAATGTGAAGTATGAAAGGTATTTGGTTATTTGGAGGGGGTTCCCCAATTCTTTAAGAAGATATTGTGTAAATTATATATATTGGAGTTTTTTTCCATGCTGACATTATGTACATGGTGTGTACTTCTGTTATTTTATGATATTTGTAAGCATTTTGGATCATAACATTTGGTATAAGAGCTCAAGGTCTTGGGGTTTCGCTGCTACATCTGAGACACCTTAGAATTTTTTATATAACTTTGTTTCTATGGAATTTCATAAGGAAACCCATGGAGGATATTTAGTATATGAATCAAGCTACGTTGGGTTTAAATTTCAGCTCCTCCTGTGTAAGACAAAGTTCTGGAATCATCCTTAATTTAGTCATCGCAAAATTTTCACTATATATTTTTTTATGTTAGGTTTCAGACCCTGAAATCCAGAGTATATTCAAATAAATATTAAGGTATTTGTGATACAAAATTTATCTTCTGGGCCATCCTACTTTTGTATATACACCCTGTGCAAGACAGGGTAGATGACTAGTCATATTGACTAGTCTCAAACAGTTGTTCTGAGTAAAACAGACATAACTTCTTCATAGAAAATCCAAATTGAGTGAGACCAGTTGCATTGAACAGTGGACAGGACAAGTATTTATGGTAAAACTTTCCTAATTTATATCAATTATTGTGCATGGGGTACGTTGTACAAGTTCTCTCTCCTGGAAAGGTAAAAAATCAGCAAGGTGTGGGGAAGTTACCATAACTTCCACTTGGCACATAAAATTTTGGTCAGACCTATGGCATTGCAGACTAATAAGGGCCGAACTTATATATATACATCATAAGTAAGGTCGGCCAGGAGGATAGACTCCAAATAAGGGTTTTAAACGTATGTTCACTTAAAACTATCATAACTTTTGATTGGAATGTCTGATTGAGTTGATTCAAAATCCATTGGAAAGATAACACATAGAAGAGAATATTGGAACAAGGATTATAACTATTTTTGAAATTTATCCTTAATATACGAAGGTTGGAAGTCAAGGATTGTGGTTAGAACTCAATTAAGAATCAATGGAAATACCTAAATTTATAGGAGATGAAGATAAAGATGAAATCAATCCTATGGAATGGTTGAGGTTGGTAAAATAATATAATATGACTCCTAGGAAAGCAATAGATTATTTTTTTGATGAATATTGGAAGTGGTGGATGAGTGTTGATCAAGATACTAGATGGGACTGCACATGGGAAGAATATGAAAAAAGCTTCTCAGATAAATGGAATAGGTATACAAAAATGGATGAAATGTATAGAATTCAAGATGAATTGAAAGAAGAAAAGGAAGAGATTAGAAGAAGGGTGAGGAGATATCTAATATAATATCCATTAATAAATCACTCATTAAGGAGGTTCAGGACCTAAAGCAGGAAAATACTAGCAAAGACAAGTGGGAAAAAGATGAATCAAGAGAAGATTTGAATAAGAAAGATGAAGAGATATGTAGATTATGAAGCCATAATAAAAAACTATTGGATGAGGTTAAGAGATTGAAAGAAGAAAAGAAGAATTGTCAAAATAAAGAAGAAAGAAGAATCTTGGATGAAGAATCTACCAAAAGACTGCAAGAGGAAATTTGCAAGAAGGTTGAGGAATCCTTAAACAAAGATGAGGTAAAGTCAGAAAAGAAAGCCAGAATTGAAGAATGACGTCAGAATTTGTTAGATGGGATCACATTACAGCTTCAAGAGTAAAAAGAAGACTAGATTCAAGAAGGTCAACATAAGATAATGGAATAAGTTGAACTCCATCTAGAGGATGTACATTCCAAATATGATGGTGTTATCTCAAAGGATAGAGTAATCAAAGACCAAGCAAAGATGATCGAGGATTCCATTGCCACTGCAAAGAAGATAGATGAAATGCATGTGCAGAGTGAAGGAAGACCATCAAAAGTGAAACCGTATCGACATGCTCCTTACCAAGAAACATTTCAAGGAAGACAAGAAGGACGATATCAAAATTATGAAGGAAGAATATGGAATACTTGTTAATATTCATGGAAAAACGCATCACCAAACTACTCTTCAACAAGCTATTATGAAAGACCAACAATGACTACACATTGGAGAAGCTTCAACAAAAATACATGGAATCAAAGGAAAGAAAATTATTCAACAACTAGACACCAAGGATTAAGACCGAAAAGAATTGATTTTGGATGGATAGATCATCAACAATGGAATGAAGAAAGCAGGAACATAAGAAAGTCATATTACTTGGTTTCATCACATGTGAAGCCTTTAAATGAAAAGCTTTGAGGACAAAGCTTTTTGAAAGAGGGTACTATGTTATGACCCAAGGGGGGCATATATATGGCTAAATGTATATGATATGACCCCAAGGGGGGAATATATGGGCATAAATGTACATGTAATGTGCAAATACATATGTAATAGGGTCGACCTAGTGATAAAGAGGCCTCATGTGCAAGTCTGAATAGCTATATATAAGACATCATGTATTCATTATTGACATGTAAAATGTGAAGTATGAAAGGTATTTTGTTATTTGGAGGGGGTTCCCCTATTCTTTAAGGAGTTATTGTGTAACTTATCTATATTGGAGTTTTTCTCCACATTGACATTCTATACATGGTGTGTAATTCTGTAATTTTATGATATTTTGAGTATTTGGTTCATAATAGTGTCAACTTCCCATATACCTAGGTCAATTCTATATGAACTCTACTTCTCTTTTGAGAAGGATGTTATTTTTGACTGGGAAAAAGTAATATCAAATGAAGTTTCTTTTTCAGTTGAGTAATTATTTGGATACTCAAATATTTGTCATGACAATATACTCAGTCTTTTCAATTACATATTGCAATGTTTTTTAGGGCCTTCCTTTAAAAGGAAGTGTTGATGTTGATAATGTGCCAATTAAATTTTGGTACCTGGTGTTGTGGAGACACAAAGAACCATTTCATTTTTATATTATTCAAGATAGATTTCTTAGAGAGTTTAGACAGATATTAATTGTAGAGGAACCCAAGAGAATAACCAAGGAAGCTAAGGAATTTCTCAAGGAAAGGGAATTGGTATTCAAGAGGAAGACCATACCTAAATTCGGTTGTATGGTTGTCAAGAAAACCCCCTTTTGTTCCTAGTATGTGTCTATGGAAGATATTTTGTGGCAAAAATTTGCAGGAAACATAAATCTTGGTGCATCCTACTTGAAAGGAAATGGGAAAGGAAAATCATCACCTTGACTATTCATGTTGGAGATACAATAGTAAATAATTTATCCCATTTGAAGGAATTGTCAGGCACACTCAAAGAATCACAACCATTGAAGTGATTTGGCCCTTAAGGTATTTTATCCAAACACCTAGCATCCATGAGGTACAACAACCTCTTTACCAGAATTGATGAATAAGTTGGCGATAATGACCCCACCAAAAAGGACAAGAATGTGTGCAATGAAGACCTAGTTATGGAAATAAGTTCAAATACTCAAGTCAATACAAGTAAAAGGGGGAAAGGTGACACCAATGTGGAATCTTACTTGAATCCTCAGATATGTAGGAGCTCCTCGTCTTTGCAAAGAAAAGAAGAGAAAAACATAAAAAGAGGAGAGATTAATGAAGGATGTGTTGGAAGTGATGATGGATATCATCCACCCCATGTCAATCTTGATTGGACACATACAGTGTTCTAGCAAAAGATCAAAAGAATCCCCAGTAAAATTAATTCCCATAATTCAAGAGACCAAAGGAATACCATTGATATGGAGATTGATAGTGTTGAGATACCTGACTGGGTAGACCAAAGAATTGTTGAGATTCAACAGATTATAGAGGATATGGTCATAGAATAACCTATGTTGTTTGAGGATTGGTCCTTAACACTACATAACTCTCAATACAACAAGGAAGAAAATAATATGCAAATATAAAATGCCAATGTCAAAAACAACAACGTAATTAAAAAAAAGAGCTCAAAAGTTGATGTATCAGGAGTTGGACCCTTTGGAATCTTGAAATTACATTTCTCTACAGGTGATTCTCTTTCCCATTCAATTTCATAGCAAGATTTAGAATATATTAAGTTAAAAAGGAGAATAAATGAGCTTGAGGACAGTCTGAGTCCAACTCCATTGTTTGAAAAATCACATGCCATACTTTTTTCAGATCATATTACACCAAGTACATCAGCAACCTTAATCCAAGTAATAAAATATATCCAACTATTGAGGAGAGTAAGACTCTATGTTGTCTATGACATCAACAAAAGACTCCATATTATTTCATAAGTGTGGGAGGTTGGTACCAGCCTATGGAGTTTATCTCAAAGGACTACAAGATTTACTGAATATTTGAAAAAATACTTAGAGCATGATGAAGGATTCTATAATAATCTGGTAAGAAAATCCATTGCACATGCCACTAGCTTGAGTGATTATCACATAAATCAGCAACAATTACCCTAAAAAAAAATAATAAAACAAATAAGCGTGGGATGGGAAGCAAGAGTAAAAATGTTACAAGATACTATTGTTGATTGTGAGAAAATCAATGAAAAAAGAGGAGATGATTTTCTAAAAGCATTAGATATTATAAGAGAACTAAAGGGGCCACACATTTTAAGAAATTATAGAATCATAACCAATGAACAATTATATAAGGAACTAGTTATTGTGAATACTTCATGGGCTGGAAAATTTGACAAACTCGTAGAATTTCCCAAAGAAGAACTTAAGCATTGGCTTGTCACATTTGTAAATAAAAACAAGGACCACTTGTCGACACTTGACCAACTCCATGTCGAATATAAATAAATAGAGGAGGAGATTTATCTTCTTAGATTTAAGAAAGAATAAACCATCGCACCGATAATGGATTGCATCATGAATGGATCAAGAATTCATTACAAGAGATTGGCAATATGGAATAACCACCAAAGACAGTTACCTAAAGCAAATCCTAAAGATCGAAATCATATAAAGGAAAACCTCCAACAACACAAAAAATAAATAGAGAACATTTCCTTCATAGTAAGTCAAGCATCTGTTACATTTGGCCTTCCATTTCTTTTCATTTGCGTAGTTATTAATTCCTCGGTCTTATTTGTTTCACGATCAGTGAAAACCTAAGACCGATTTCTAATTGTTTCCCTTTCTTTCTTCCAAGTCTTTATTCTAATTAATTGTCCAGAGGAGTCATGATCCCAGTCCATTTGGACAAACTCCTTTAACTTTTCTAAACATTACAAACATTTTTAAAAGATTGTTGTATATTTTTGAGTTTCCAAGAGAACTATTTGGGATATATGACTATTGAATTTTTAGAATTTGAGTTTTAAGATGAATTTTCAAGTGTGTCTCCATTAGTCTTTCACATTTTCAACAAAATATCACATTAAGTTCTCTGCATATGTGGAACGTTTATTTCATTATGAAAAATGATATTTTCTACTTTATGTTATGATGGAAATGTTTCTTATGGGGATTTGTACTTTATTTTTACATGGACAATCTTGAACCATATGTTAAATCTTGTATGATATTATAAATATTCATGCTAATTAGCCTGGTCCTATTTCGGGCCTTTCTTTCATTGTGAGTATTTTGTTTTTTAAATAAACCTAGTCCTTTGTTAGGTTTTATTTGAATTCTATATATTATTCATATAGATGAGTACTACCTCTTTGAAAATGTAGAGGGTTTATCCTCATGAGGTTGTTTTCAATACTTGAGAGTCTTAGAGATCAGTAATGTTGAAGAAGTCATAGGAAAAATATAAGGCCATACATGATCGACACAAAACTGAGAATCCATTCAAAGTGGGAGACAAAGTTTAGTTACAATTGAGCAAGGAAATACTGCAAGGTCCTAGTAAGAATATCAAGGCTTTGTGGTATGAAATTTTTGAGATATTGGAGAAGGTGGGAGATAATTCCTACAGAGTTAGTCTACCCCCATACAAGCACATTTACTAAGTAGTGAATTTGAAGAATCTCAATCTTTGCAAGCCTTCCATGTTGGATCAAGAGGAGGAACATGTCCTAGCTTCCATAGAGGAATTAGCACCAGATGCTCAGGTAGAGTTGGTAGAGGACATAGTTTTGAAAAATTGGTCTAGAACTACAAGACAGGGACATCATGACCTTTGGAAAATTGGGTTGATAGGACAACTTCCAGAAAAATCAAAGTGGTATTCCAGGGAGAAGGTAGAGGAAAATTTTCCTCACCTAATTTAATAAATATTTTGGGGACAAAAAGCCTCACTAAATGGGGAGGTATGATATAGATTGGATCATTATATTATTTTTCATCTATCTCGATGCTTTTAGAGTGGAAAAAATTAGAGGAATCAGCTTGCAAGGTCATTTGAATGGCATGTCCTAGTTTGGAAAATTGGGGTTTAACACCTTCTGTGACCATTTTGAGGAATTAAACGACATTTTTTGGAGTCAAAACAATATTTTCCTTAGCTTAGACCCATTGATGATATTATACACATCAATACCTTTTGAACAGTGAAATAATCAAGTCAATTGAAGCTCGTATGCAAAATTTATGCCTTCTGTAAGTTGACCTACCATGTTGACCACCATAGTACGAGTGGATGCCAAATCAACCCCCATTACTCATGCATATGGGGCTAGAAACATATGGAATTTTGAGAATATTATATAATTTCTAAAACCTTATCACAACTGAGGGTTGAGGAAGTCAAAACCCTACCCCTATATCACTACCAGGAGATGTTAAATATTGAATCTCTAGGAGGAGAAGGGGTTTTGTTCTTTTTCATTTTATTTGTTCCATATTTGACGAGAGCACCTAGGAGTGGTATTTTAAGACCATAATATAGTAGGAGAGATTATGTATCAACCATACATGCCATAGTGTCAAAGGAAACTTCACATAAAGTGCCTCTTTTTTCATACTTGCAATTAAAGAAAAGAGATTAGGGTGACCTCACCTTCTAGTAAGGTTTTCTCTCGTATTGGATTTCCCAGGTTATGTCTTGTGTTTATTCGTGGATGGTGTATGAGTATTTATTTATTTTCTCTTTTTTCACATTTCAGTTATTTCATATGTTTTAAGAAGAAAACTAGTAATTAAATAATTTGAGATCTATCAAAAATTAACTTTCACAATAAAGATTTCAGTATTTTATTACATCTATTGTGATGAACTATCCAGTGGAATATACATGATAGTTTACATATCATATTTTTAGGATATTTCTATGGATCGATGATTTCCCGCATTTTGGAATTTGAGGATCCGGTCGCTTACATATTTGTGACTAGTATGATTGTTTGACACTTTGATTAACCATTTGGAGCAACACCAGTAGTTCACACTGTTTAGTTCTCCATGATTTTTTGAATAGATTATGATTCACTCATTCTTGATTCATTAAAGGTTTTTCCTACTCAAGATATAAGATTGGGATGCCAATCAACACTTTTTTCTAGCAGCTCGATTATTGATAGTATTTTCATGTGTAAGTATTTGAGAGCAGTTTTGTGAACACATTTGTTCACTTGATGGTCTTTGGACGTTATAGGGATGGTGTTTCTATTAGAAAAAATAGGATCGCAGAGAAATAAAATAAAACAAAAGAGGAAATAAAACATAGAACATACACAATACAATAGAGACAAAGATATACGTGTTGTTCGATTACTAAGAGGGGGGTGAATAAGTAATAGATCAATATAATCCTTTTTAACCACAAAATCCAAGTGTTATATCAATGTAGCATTATCATCCAATAGTTGCAGAGTAAATAAACAATGAACAAATGAGTAATCATACACATACACAGTACACCAGTGTTTTTACGTGGAAACCCAAAACGGGAGAAAACCACAGAATGCTTTTTCTTATATGTATTTAATAATTAAATTCATTGGAAGCACCAACATCCTTTGTTTTCCAGCTACAATTGGAAGATGGATCCAACCCCCTAGTTTCTCAGGCTACAACTTGAGGGAATCTCCAACTCCCCAATTCTCTGGCTACAAATAGAAGGAGGCTACAACCCCCTAGTTTCTCAAGCTACAACATGAGGGAACCTCCAACTCCCCAATTCTCTAGCTACAACCAGAAGGAGGCTACAACCCCCTATGTTCACTAGCTACAACCACCTTTCCTTACCTCATCTAATCTCCCTGAAATATAAGTAGAATAATGGAACCATGGTCACACTATCACTGTGATATATGTTGTTGTAAAACTTGTAGCAATCAACTTGTAATCAACCTGTACCATAAACAAGTGCACCAACATGTACCAAACAACCTATAATCAACTTGTACCATAAACAAGTGAATCAACCATGCACCAACATATGCCTCAACTTGTACCATCAATGAGTGCATAAACCATTCACCAAATATGTACCAATCATGCATCAAATAAACAAAAACTATGACTCATCAAGATGTACCAACATCATCAACTATACACGTCGTGTATGTGCCAACATGTACCTCAACCAAAAGCCCTCATCAATTTCATCATCCAAATCTGATTTGTAACTCTATAATAAACCTGGTGTATATGATCACATACTTGTAAACCTTCCTTAACTTTAACAACAAGAGACTAGCATTTTCATCAAATTTTACTTTAGTCTCACATGACTACTTTTGGATTAGTCAACAACCCTAACTTGCAAAAATCATAATTATCGACCTATAATGAATAAAGATATGAAACTGGTACACAATGTTCTTCAGTGTCTTTAATACAATTCCTCCATATTTCACTACTTGGAACCTCTCAGAAAAGGAGTTATAGAAACAATAGCATACCTTGTTGAATTATGTCTTATTCTAGAGAGCGAACTTGTAGAGCATGCCCTGAACGGAATATTTGTTGTATGGATATGAAAATGGTACACAGAATACTAAAGACTGTACTCTAACCAATAAATTTGTTCTTACTGAAATAAGATCTATTATGAAGAAGTTATGATGTTTTTACCCGAGACACTTGTTTTATACCAGTTTCAGGACTAGCCACAAACCCTATTTTCTACGGAGTGTAACTCCAAAAATACAATGACACACAATCTGAAATTTTTATCATAGCTACTTGGACATGTTTCCTCAATGGCCTACAAATTTTGAGGTCTGAATCATTCTAGAAGAAATGTTATTGCGAAAACGGTGAGATGGAATGTAAATAACATACCTTAGAAAGTATCATCAAAAGAATTTATCCTCCCTTGAATTTCAGCCTTCTTTACTTAACTTCCCTCTGAAACTCGGCTTACATATCCTTTGGTTACCTTGGTCACTTGTAGATATTCAATATTCTCAAGTGTGATTAAAATGAGAAAGCCTCGCCTCTTATCTATACTTTCATGCAGTTTCCTATAGGGGTTACATTTTAACCATCTTACCCTACTTTCCTTATTTTAGGGTTAACCCACTTCTAACCACTTGTCCACTTAGTAATTTATCCATTAACTTTATTATTTAAATAATTTATTTTGTATCCACTTTCACTTATAGTACACTCATCACTTCACTTTATTATTTACCTTCTAAAATCTCTTAAACCACTTTCCTTATTTTAGGGCTAACCCACTTCTAACCACTTGTCCACTTAGTAATTTATCCATTAACTTTATTATTTAGATAATCTATTTTGTATCCACTTTGAATTATAGTACACTCATCACTTCACTTTATTATTTAAATAATTTCTTCTTTGAAACCACTTTGACTACTTTGACCTTTTGGGGCTTCTAGATGACTCATGAGGGTTCTCCAACTTCACATGTCCATAACTCTCTAACTATGAGGAGTTATGTGATGTTCCACATACCACTAGAAATGGAATGAATTTTACTATCCATATAGAATAGTCGTACCTTCAAATATATAAAAAAATCATACCATTATACATCAAACAAACCAGAGTACATTACTTAAACCTTTGTGCTACCGAAATTCTCTACCGGATTTTCTTCAAGGGTTGACATCAATAACAACCAAACCAAATAATCAACATGTGGTTCACCCAATGTGGGATACGTCCACCAAAGAAATTGCTAGGTCCTTCATTTATTATTATCCAGCAAATGAAGGGATACAACCTACAACACACCCGTTGTAACTTCATCTTCTTTCTCTCATAGACTCCTCTCTCATAATACAATATTCGCAATGATACATAGACACAATACATTTCCATCATAAAAAGAGGGTTTCTTTCTAGGGGGAAAAACCCTAACATAACTTCTACCGTCAGATCTGCGACCTTATAATGAATGGTCCATATTTACTATGAAATTACAATACACATTTACAAGGAAATTTTTTCTTCAGGGGCCTGCTTGCCACATTACCCTACAGGAGGGGAAAGGCCCCCCTCCATTCCCCCGCATGAAGGAGTGTACAATCTTCTAGGGTGTAAAGTATCCATGGGGTATAAACACAGCTGAAAACAAAGGCCTCTGAATCATGAATATAATCAAGATCCACAACCAACAATCTCCCTCTTCTTCCTTCAACTTGTAAACCCATTTATTATGTAATTATCTTTTTCCTACAGGAAACTAAACCAAATCCAAAGTCTGGATATTTACTAGGGAATCCATTTCCTCTTTCATTCCTTTCCCCCACTTCTTTTTAGTGTCTACCTGCATTTCCTCTTCATAACATTTTGGTTCACCAGAATCAGTTAACAATAAATAATACAATGAAGGAGAGTATCATTCAGGGGTCTACTTAGCATCATAGATCTTCTAACAACACTTGCAGGAGTTTGAGGAACATTTCACTCTTTTTGTTGTACATTTTGATTTTTTGGTATCTTTGGAATTTACTTTTAGTAATCTCATCAAGCACTATGTATTCTAGTTTTTCTTTTTCCTGTTTCTTTCCCTACAATTGATCTTTGTACCATGACCTTCTCATTGAATATGACATCTCTACTCCTAATGATTTTTTTATTTTCATAATCCCATAAGCGATAACAAAAATCATTAACACCATATCCAATAAAGGTACACTTCTTGTATTTTGCCTCGGTATTTTTTTTATTTTCTTTATCAATATGGACAAATGCTTCATAACCGAAAGTCTTCAAAAAAGAATAGTTTACCTTTTTACTTGTCCATGCCTCCTTTGCAGTTCTACCATCCAAAGATCTTGAAGGTCCTATGTTTATTAATTAAACAACAGTATCTACAACATCTGGCCATAACTGTAAGGGAAAACTAGCATGTAATCTCATACTCCTTGCACGCTCCATGATTGTCCCATTCATCCTTTCTAACACACCATTTTCTTGTTTTGTTCTTGGAACTGTCTTCTCTCTATGAATCCCATGGTATGAATAGTAATTATCAAAATCCTTGCTGCAATATTCATCTCCATTTTCTGATATGAGACACTTCAACCTTTTTCTTGTCTCATTCTCAACCAAATCTTTCCATTTCTTAAAAGTATCAAAAACACCAGATTTTTGTCGAATCCAATAAACCCAAGTTTTTCTAGTTTCATCATCAATAAAAGTAATATAATAATGAGAGCCACCAAGAGACGATACATGAGTTGGTCCCCATACATTTTTATGCACAAGATCTAACCTTTCACTCTTCTTTTCTTTTCCGACTCTGAGAAATATGACTCTCTTCTGTTTTCCATAAACACAATGCTCACAGAAATCCAAATCAATTTGTTTAAGATCTGGAAACAAATTTATTTTGTGAAGTATCTGCATCCCCTTCTCACTCATGTTTCCAAGCCTATGATTCCACAATGATGTATCCACTCCTTTAGAATCTAAAGAGATATAAGAATCAGTATTACCAGTACATAAATACAATGTACCTACCTTCTCTCCTTGTTCTATCACCAATGATCCTTTGGTGACCTTCCACACCTTATCTGTAAATATGGATATACAACCTTCACTTTCCAACTCCCCTATTGAAATTATATTTCTACTTATATCTAGAACATGTCTTACCTCTTTCAACAACCATTGGTTTCCATTCCTTTTATTTATTTTTAGCTTTCCCATTCCAACAATTTTTCATGGTGCATCATCACCCAAATGAACCTGTCCAAAATCACCATGAACATAATCTAGAAACTTTTTCCTATGGGGTGTGGCATGAAATGAAGCCTCGAAATCTACTACCCAAGACTCACAAATATTATCTATAGAAAGAATCAAAGCATGTTGTAACACATCACATGTTACATTTGCTTCCCGATTTTTCTCCTATTGTCCCTCTCTTTGTTTCTTTGGAGCTCTATAGTCTTTCTTCAGATGTCCTTTCTTTCCAATATTCCAACACTCTATATTTCCAAGTATGGATTTGGATCTGCCCTTCCTAGAATTCTCGCGGTTTACCGAGCCATTTCCTCTATCCTTTTTCCTTCCCCTTTTCTCCATGTTTAACGAATTACTTGATGTCTCACCTGTGATTTTTCGTCGCATTTCCTTGCTAAGGATAACACCAACAACATCATAAAATTTTAGAATGTTTGAAGCAGAGACATAGTTACTTACAGCCATGACCAAGCCATTCCAACTTCCTGGCAATGAGAATAAGATTATAAGAGCCCTGATTTCATCATCAAAGTCCACTTTTACATAACTTAGTTGATTAGTAACCGTATTAAATTCACTTAAATGATCTGCAACAGACCCACCTTCTGACATATTTATATTAAATAATCTCTTCATTATAAATACCTTATTGGAAACCTAGGGTTTTTCATATAGTTTATCCAATGCATCCATCATCTCCTTCATTGTCTTTTCTTTGGAAATATTGAAATCCACCAACGCTTCCAGGATCAGTGATTTTGTTCCCAGTGTCTTTCTGTCAAGAAACTCGCAATATTCATCCTTCATGGTCATTGACTTCTTTTCTATTCCACCCAATGGTAGGAATAGATCCTTTTGATATAAATAATCTTCCATAAGCATCTTCCATAACTGGTAGTTTTGGCTATTAAATTTCTTGACCATAAACTTTCCATATTCCTCCATTACTCCCACTCGAACCAGGAACCCTCTTTTCGTGCGAGTTACGTTTCGCTCTAATACCAGTTGTTATAAAAAAGAGGATCGTTGAGCAATAAATAAAACAAATGCGGAAATAAAACATAGAAGATACACAATACAATAGAGACACAGATATACGTGGTTCACCCAGTGTGGGCTATGTCCACCGGAGAAATTTCTAGGTCCTTCCTTTATTATTATATAGGAAATGAAGGGATACAACCTACAACACACTCGTTGTAACTTCCTCTTGTTTCTCTCACAGTCTCTTGTCTCAGAATACAATATTTTCAATGATACATATCCACAATACATTTCCCTCATAAAAAGAGGGTTTCCTTCTGGGTGAAAAAACCCTAACATAACTTCTATCTTCATATATGAGACCTTATAGTGAACAGTCTATACTTACTATGAAATTACAATATACATTTACAAGGCAATTTTTCCTACAGGGGCATCTCCCTCAAACCCCCTTCGAGGGCCCGCTTGCCCCGGACCCCACAGGAGGGGCAAGCCCCCTCTACACTCCCCCATTTGAAGGAGTGTACATTATTTTGGGGTGTAAAGTCTTCATGGGGTATAAACACGGCTTAAAACAAAGGCCTTTGAATCAGGAAGATAATCAGGCTCCACAACCAACAGTGTCGACCTTACAAATGATAGATTATTCTTCTACACTTTCACTTTTCACATTGGATTATTATTCATTTTTTAGATTTGGATGTGTTGGATTTTCAACCAATTCACTTCTCATTAGGGTTTTCTCTCATTGGATTTGAGTTCACATCAGTGAAAACTTATAGATTATTTGTCTCATTTGTTTCACAATGAATTTTCCATATATATATATATATATATTGGCATCCACTTTTGGAGATTTTATAAGGGGATCTTCATCAACACTCATGATGTTTCAGACCATGAGTATCATATATCAAATTGAAGACTTAGATATGCTATCAACTTTTTCACAAGTATTTTTTTCTTATATGATGTAGTTGTACGAATTTATGATTAAGGGGGGATTGTTATCAATTTATCCCTAATCATTAAGTCCTAATATTTCCTCATTAATATCTTAGGATATATTCATTAACCTATTGAACTTGTCATTAGTTATCATGATCGTTAAAGGTGGTTATCAAAGGTTTGTACTATATACATTGTACTCTCATGTGAATAGTGATTGAATAATAATGATTTTGTATTTGTGCTTTTCAACGTATTCATTTTCTTCTTGATGTTCTTTTTCTTCATTATGTCTTTCATTATTGATAAAATATCGATGATAAAAGATCAAGGAAAAAATTTATAGAAAGGATCACAAGAGAAGCACATCCTAGTAAGAGAACATGGTAATTTATTAAAAAATTTAATATAAAAATAATGTATTTCAATTATCTATAGGTTTAAATGATAAGTAATAGTTAACACATATCATGCAGAGAAAAATCTTGAAAAAACTGAATAAGATTATTTGCAATCTAAGCGGAAAATAGTATAGAATTTTTATGGAAATTTTGCAAACAATGGAATTAGGTGGATCAAAAGGCGATCAACATGAAGTTTTTCTTTGAATTTTTACTAGTAATGTACTTATTATTAATAATAAATAAAGGGGTGGCAGCTATGGGGGATTATTCTTGATCACGAAGGAAATCAAGAAATTGCATTCTCATAGGGATTAGGCAAGACAACAAATATTCAAGAAATGTTTTGGCACTAATGAAAGGGTTAATGATTTTGAATCAAAAGGGGATAAAATAGTTCATCATATGCATTATTGATTGATCATTCAAGAAATGCATATGATCATGCTAGTTATTAAAGATCGAATCCTCGTGAAAAGTTTTGAATTCACTGACAATTATCCAGTTATAAGAATGTACAATTCCTCTATAGTTAAACAAGAAAATGAAGTAGTTAATATACAAATGGGAATGGTGAGAAACAAATGGGGAAACCTAGTTCAATGTATCATCCCATGAAATATTTGTTTAATTCAACATTAAGGTCAGGGCATATGAATTTAAGGGAAAAGTGGGGGCCTTCAAAGGAAGTGTGTAAAGGGGAAATTAAACCCCTCATTCCTTGCATACACTCATGTATTTAGGCATATATGACTATCATTTGTGTAAGGATGGGATGGGTGAATTTGATGCAGGAGCATCGCTCCACCTTAGTACATGCCAACTGGTTAGCACGTTGGTGCACATTCAAGGAAGGGAGAGGTGTCCCCCTCTCATTTTTCCTGCAAAATTTAAATTGAAATCAAGGAAATTAATGTTTTCAGGCTGGAAGAACCAAGTTGTGATTTCTCACAAGTTGTAGATGAGGTCGCATTAAGTGGTTGACAGTAGGAATGATCTAGACCTGATTCGGTTTAGATTTCCACTCATTGTAATTTGCCTCATTAGTTAGGTGTTTTGAATGGTGATTAGACACCACTAGTGTATCCTGGAGGGAAAGCTAGTCAAGCCCCTCATGTATAAATCCTAGTATTGTATTCCCAGTAGAGAGCCCAGAGGTTGTTCAGAGGTTGTTGCAACATGGGTTGATTGTGTTGATAAGGAGGAGAGTTGAGAGCCGAGACTCAGTTGCAGTTCAGACTCATACATTATAATTGATATTCCGCCATTAATAGAAAGGAACAAATTCCCCTGCTTTTAATTCTTGTGAAATGGATGTTTTATTTATGAATGTCACTTATGGATGTTTATGTTGTAGATGTATATGCTATATTTCATCTGCAAGGATATAGATATAATCCTCTATCTATGAGTTCGATAAGTTATATCTGGGTTCTTTAGGATGAGTGCAAGGAGTGTGCGATAGAGAGTTGAAACTCTGTGAGTTGGTGCAAGGAGTGTGTATCTGAACTCTTCAGAGTCAGAGAAGAATGTGTCAGGAGGGAACACCAGAATAATTTACATACCCAAGGGAGAATTTCAAGGTTGTTGAATACCTTGGAGGAAATCCTATGCGTGACAAAGTGTAACACAACGTTACTGAGTATTGTAAAAGACTCTGCTAGGATGGCATTGAGTGGGTGCAAGAATGTACAATACCAACACATTATAGAGTCTTGGAGATATTGAGGAAAACCCATATTTTTTGAACACTCTGAGGGATGAAGACTCTACAAGTGTTCATTGAGTGAAAATAGGAGTTTCCTTGGAAAAACCTGAAGGATTCAGGACAAGGAAGAAGACCAGTGAAAGGAGTGCATCAGGAAATCACTTAGACAAGTCTTGTGAGAAGTCGTTTGAAGGCTTAATCGAGTGCAAGGAGTGCACCAAAGACAAAGTAAGTTCATCTTACAAGTTCAGGAGAAAGAGCCTTGAGTTGGAGGGAACTAGAAAGTTCTTTGGAAGGATGCTCAGAATGACTAGCGTCGTCGCATGCGAGATTCCTGAAAAGAGTGTAGAAAGGTCGAGAGAATTCCAAGTCACGAATAGTGAGAAAGTTCTAAGTGTTCACAAAGAGTAAGGACTTGTCGAATTCTTGAAGGCAAGTGGAACTTCCCATCATCAGGAAAAGACAGGTGGCGACATATTAGAAGATCCGAGGAATAGAGTTCTAGAAGACTTGCCAAGAGAAAAGGTAAAACGTCATGAAGTGGCAAAGAGCAGAGTGAATCTAGACCATTGGATCTAGATGGGACATGTGGAGGAGAGCCACACATTTTGGAGAAGTGGTGTTCTGGAAGAAAAGGGGAGAGTAGAGAAGAGAGACTCCCAAAGGATAGAGTTCAAAGCTTATCATAGTCATCGACTGTGGAAGTGACGGGGACCATTGATTGTCACATCAGTTGTATTAGCTTATTCATAGCTCAGGGAAATAGGAGCCAACTATCATGAAAAAGCCAAAGATCGAAAACCCAAATATCCTTTCATGGTTTATCCCCGGGACATAGCACGAGGTCATATCATAAAAGGGGCCTAGCACAAGAGAAATAGTGTCACCATAAAATTGCTTCAAAGGGGCCAAGAAGATATTCGTGAAGGTTGATAGAACCCACACTTTGAAGAAAGAGGGACCTGTGATAATTTGCATTGGGTTCCAGCAGGGAACCAAAGAGTCAATCTGACTCAAGTGATTGAACGATCCTAGACCTGGAGATCGAGCAACCCCTGAGGATAGAAATGAAGGAGAAGGGGAGGGATCTGCGCCAGAGTGGTATAAGAGCCACTTAATTGATTTTTGTAGGCAAGGGAAATAGAGTGAGATGCTCTGTAGAGACTATTGCAAGGTCTGTGGTAGATAGTAAACAAGGAGCTCAGTGAAATCCAAGAAGAGATGGAAAATATAGCACTAAATATGCAGTAGGAGGCAAAGGTATGTTGGATTTATGAGTGGCCTTTGAAAAGGAAAGACGAGTTGCCTATTCGGAGGTTTTTGGTCATAAAGCAGAAACATGTGTTAAAAGGGTGGTTGAGGCAAGCTGAAAAACTCAGTTGCGAGGGAAAGAGATCTGGCAGAGGTCTTGTAGATTGTCAGGTGGGAAATGAGAAGGGATCGGTTGGTATCATAAACTTCCAGGAGGGAAGACGAGACATCTTAATTTTTTGGGTGGGAAAGGGAGAAGAAATGAGCTCAACTAAGTGTTCATGTCAACAATGGGTGTTCACAGATGGAGAAAAGGAAAAATAAATTCCTCATCCATATGAAAATTCATGTGGGACTTCAAGCCGCATGAATGAAGACGATGAAAAGTTAAATACTTCCATCATCAAGGAGAAGGATCAGAGGAGCATTTTAATCATTGGTGAAATCAAGGTGTTCCTGCCAAGCAGCCAAGGAGAGGCTAGCATATTTGTTGTAGAGGTAGCAGAAAATGGATAGCAATTTGAGACTGTCATGGAGGATAAGGAGTCGATACTGAATTCTACCCCAATAGCAAAAGAGGAGCACACGGTCGAGTTGCTCACTCAATGCAAGATAGAGTTGAAGATGTTGGAGGATTGATTGAACAGTCTCGAACCAAAAGATGGTTGCTAGAAGATAGGAATGCCCAAGCAGACATTTCAGTTTAAGGTTCAGCTAGAGGAAGCTAGAATGGAACTAACACAAGAGGAGATGGAAGAAGTTAGTCTCTCATAGGAGATAGCTTAGAAACAACTCAGTAAGGAGCCTAAGGAATTAGAATTTTCATCAGAGTTTCTAGACAGTGTCATAGGATATGTTGGTACCATGGGGGACCAGGTTGGTCTTCTCATTGACCGACATGAGGAGTTGCAGTTGAGGAGACTGCATAAGAAGTCTAGCCAGTATATTAGCTGGAAGAGGTGATACAGGAGATAAGGGAGTTCATGTTGAAGTCAGCAGAAGAAGCTTTCAATGAGGAGAAGCTGAAGAGAGGAAAACTTGCACGAGCAACAGGGAAGAAGTAGCATTAATAGCAAAGAAGAGGAGCAGGAGGACAGCTCTAGGAGAAAGCTTGGGATCCAGGGGGATTTCAACAGAGTTGAAAAGCTGATGAGAAGGATCTCATGAATTTTCGTAGCAAAGGAGTATGATGCAGGAGTATCGCTCCACCTCAACACGTGTCAGTTGGTTAGCACTTTGGTGCACATTCAATGAAGGGACAAGCACCACCCTCTCATTTTTCCTGCGAAATTTAAATTGTAATCAAGGAAATCAATGTTGTCGGGATGGAAGAGCCAAGTTATGCTTTCTCACAAGTTGTATATGAGGTCACCTTAAGTGGTTGACAGTAGGAAGTATCTAGACCTATTTCGGGCTAGATTTCCACTCATTGTAATTTTCCTCATTAGTTAGGCATTTTAAATGGTGATT
The DNA here is from genome assembly GCA_009831015.1 of Picea engelmannii. Lineage (NCBI taxonomy): Eukaryota > Viridiplantae > Streptophyta > Pinopsida > Pinales > Pinaceae > Picea > Picea engelmannii. The sequence goes on along the minus strand of ML804987.1, from coordinate 344,679 downwards.
AGACACCATTAGTGTAGCTTGGAGGGAAATCCCATCAATCCCCTCATGTATAAATCCCTGTATTGTATGCCCAGTAGAGGGCCCATAGGTTGTTGAGAGGTTGTTGACACATGGGTTGATTCTGTTGATAAGGAGGATATTTGAGAGCCGAGACTCAGTTGCAGTCTGACCTCATACACTGTAATTGATATTTTTTCATTAATAGAAAGGAACATATTCTAGTGTTTGTAATTATTGTGTAATGGATGTTTTCTTTATGAATTTCACTTATGGATGTTTATGTTGTATATGTATATTCTAGAGTTCATTTGCAAGGCTAGAGATAGAATCCTCTATATGTGAGTTCGTTGGATTATATATGGGTTCTTTAGTTTGAGTGCAAGGAGTACGCAACAGAGAGTTGAAACTCTATGAGCTAGCGCAAGGACTATGTTTCTGAACTCTTCAGATTCATAGAAAAACATGCCAAGAAGGCACACCAAAATAATTCACAGACCCAAGGGATAATTTCAAGGTTGTTGAATACCTTGGAGGAAATCCTACTCAAGAGGAAGTGTAGCACATAGTTATTGAGTACTCTGTAAGACTCTTCCAGGAGGGCATTGAGTGGGTACAATTGCACACAGGACCAACACATTTTGGAGTGTTGTAGATATTGATGAAAACCCAGAGTTTTTGACCACTCTGAGGGAAGAAGACTCTACAAGTGTGAATTGAGTTGAAGTAGGAGTTTCCTTGGAAAAACCTGAAGGATTCAGGACAAGGAAGAAGACAGGTGCAAGGATCACATCAGGCCAGCACTTAGACAAGTGTTGCGAGAATTCATCTAAAGGATTAATTGAGTGAAAAGAGTGCGCCAAAGACAAAGTAATTTCATCTTACAAGTTCAGGAGAAAGAGCCTCGATTCTCCAGGAGGGCACCAGAAAGTTCTTTGGAAGGACACATGAGAGTCAGGAACCTTAGAGGTTCGATACAAGAAAATATTCAGAAGGATTATCGCGCACATGATTCCTGTAAAGAGTGGAGAAAGGTCAAGAGAAGTCCAAGTCTTATATAGTGAGAAAGTTCTAAGTGTGCACAAGGAGTAAGGACTTTCTAAAGTCCCGAAGAAAAGAGGAACCAGTCATCATCAGGGAAGGATAGGTGGTGACAAACCAGAAGATCTGGGGAATAGAGTTCTAGAAGACTTGCTAAGAGAAAATGGAAAACTTTGTGAAGTCGCGAAGAGCGGAGTGAATCCAGACCGTTGGATCTAGAAGGGACACATGGAGAATATCCACACATTTCGAAGAAGTGGTGTTCCGGAAGAAAAGGGGAGAGTAGAGAGAATAGACTCCTGAACGCCGGAGTCTAAATCTGATCACATCTGTCAACTATGGAAGCGACGAGGACCGTTGATCCTTGTGTCAGTTGTATTAGTCGATTTGGAGCACGTGGAAATAGGAGTTGGTTGTCATGAAAAAGATGAAGCCTGAAAACCCAAAGTGCCTTTCATGGTTTAGCCCCGAGACATAGCCCAAGTTCATATGATAAAATGGGCCTAACATAGGAGAACTAGTGTCGTTGTCAACTTTCTTCAAAGGGGCCAATAAGAAAGCCATGGTGGTTGATAGAACCTGAACTTTAGAGAAAGAGGGAACTGTGAGAATTTGCATTGGGTTGCATTAGGGAACCAGAGATTCAATCTGACTCAAGTGACTAAACGATCCTAGACCAAGAGGTAGAGCATCCCCGAAGGACAGAAGTGAAGGAGAAGGGGAGGTCTGCACCAGAATTCATGTGGAATATCTCTTTGAATGGTTTATAGTTTGTTTGTTGTTGATAATATCATTCTTCCTTTTTACATATGGCTTCTTATATAGGGAGAGTATTGGAAGTGTTTCATTCTAATTAAGGCTCAATATCATCTCTATGCTTTGGTAGTCAATTGGTTAGTCTAGTTTTGGTCTGATTCAATGGACAATGTACATGGTTATTTAGAACATTGCACCATGTTTGAAAATTCAAAACTATGTAGGGGAATTTATAGATGTGAGAGGTACATTAGGGACATATGAGAATGTTTATCATTATATATTTTTTTTAAATGGGAAGGATGGAGAAGAGAATGGGAGAGAGGAAATTCCTTGGAGGCTCAAGAACTACAAAGGAATCTTATATGAATAAACTCCTAGGTATAATCACTCAAAAACAAATTCAGTTTGAAATCTATATGGGAAGTAATACTCAGAGGATGGAAGAAATGAAAGAGAGAATAAGTGGGTCACAGGAAAAATTGGGAAGATAGAAATGGAGAAAAGGTTTGTTGTTAAGGTCATTTAGTGAGTGGCTCCTCCTACTTTTTCTAAAAAAATCAAGAAGCTACATTTGCATATTTGCAACGTGTAAAATATAGCATTGTAACAAATAATTGCATTGTATTCATTAGAATTTAATGATGTGATTCAAATATATTTACACACATGTTTTTAAATGGTTTTTAAGCATCAATGCTCTATACATGTACAAACACATCAATATTAATAACTATCATCAATGCATAGGTTCTCCTAATAACAACAACAATGCAATTTTCTTCAATGATACCATTACCATTGTCGTTGTTGTTATCATCACTATTACAAGGATTTACAATGTGGATAGGGATATATACACCATTGATTTTACATATATAATATTCATTCATTCTTTCAAAATACGTAATGTGCATCAATGCCTTAAACTATGATATGTGTTGGTGCCTTAAAAATAAAATACACATCAATGCATATTAATTATGGGTGCACTTATTCACCTTAAGGATATAAGCACACCGGAAAAAAAAACCTTCTTCAAAACCTCCAACCACTTGGAATTTTTAGTTATAGTGAACATTTGTTAAAACCTCTATCAAAATATCTTCTACCAATAGTTGAGGTTATTTTGATCATTTTTCCCAATCTTGTAACACTAAAAACATCAATAAATACCTTGACTAGGTAGTATTTTCCTTATGGTGTACATAGAGCTATGTCTTCCACATTAGAGAAAATGTTATTTTCATTAATGATACTATAGAGTGCATATATTGCATTTGCAGTGTTAGGGTCGCATGGCCCCCCACTCTCTCTATGTAAAAAATTGACTCTTTAATCCACATTTTCCTATTCATTTGCCTAATTGTTCAAAGAATATTGCTCGCTTGATAGTCACATTGTTGTGTCATCAACTTTTGTAATATCCCTCACTACCGCTGTAATAAATTTCAGCCTATTTTTGTAGGTTTATATTGATTTTTTGGCTCAGGAATTTTGTCAAATAGTTGGTTGTCATATCAAATATTCTCTGTATGAACCTCTTACTATTTTTTGTAAATTATTTCTACGATAGACATTATGTCAAACACTTAGTTTGAAATACCCACTCCCACACAATTCACCCTTGTTGTTTTCTTATTTCTAGATGGTTGTTCATTAGTGTTTTAATGTATTTGTTGATTTAGAAATTTAGAAAAGCAGTTTGCAATGTTTCCAAATATGCTTAATAAAAGATATACATAATAACAAGAAAGTATACAGAAGAATATTTAAGTAATAGAAAGGAATATGAACATTGTGTTTAATTTATTAACCAACAGATCTGAGCTATTATATCAACAAATGACTCACAAAAATACCCTGAACAGCAGTGGTGTTGGACGACACAGTGGGATGGAAATAAGAAGAAGTTGTTGTAATTGTAGCAGCAACCAAACTGCCACAAAATTAGTTAGTAAAAATATTTCCACCATAGATCTAGGCTACCCCAAAGAAACTCATCCTCATTGAAGATAACTCAGCTTCTACATTATCTAAACTTTGCCCCAAAATTGAAACAACTTGCCCAGTCAAGGAAAATCGCCCAAAGCAACAGCAAACTCAGTCTAGAAGAGGATGGGCGGCCCTCCCACTAAGGATATTAGGGCTTCTTATTGATAAATGCAGCTTCTATAGGAAAATATGGCCCCATTATTCATGGAAATGACCTTTGTTTAAGTAACTTCGGCCTCCACAAAGAGCTGGGTCTTTCACCTACAGAAATCAGCCTACAAAAATAGAAATGGCTCCTCCATCAAGACAGTGCCTTCCCACACCAAAAATTGTCTCTTGGTAAAAGAGAATTCAACCCTCTTTTGGTAAAATCACTTCCACACCAAGGCCTCTTCCAATCACTATTGTAGATCAAGGAATTTGTCTTCCTTAAGCCACCAAAACTGTACAATTATGAGAAATATATTCATCAATGAGAACTAATGAATAACATGGGTGATTATTCCTCAAGATTGTCTAGGGTGAAATCTTTCACCACTAAAACCAACCATCCACAAGGGCTTTGTTGCAAAACCCTAGCAAGTCAAGGTACAAGAACTCTCTCCAACCTGATTATAAAGTGATCAACATAATGAGAGAATTGAACCCTCATCTCTCTTTTATATTTCTGACCCCTTTTTACCTTTTTGTGAACCTTTTACCCTTTTAACTTTACTTAAAAGATAAAAGTAACTTTATAAAGCTTTATTCGCTTTATTTTCCTAGTCACTTTTTATTTACTCAATGTCATTTTATTATGTTTTATTTTCCTCTCATGACATCAAATAATTATTAATTCCACTTTGTAATCAACTTTGTCCTACAGGAATCAGATAGACCACTAAGTCGTCCTCTGAGAGAGGTCATTTAGAAGGGGACATTACAATCTTCCCTTCCCAAGTTTTTTTTTCCCCAAGCAATTGCAAATCAGGATGCTGCAAAATATGATATCCCTCCCAAGTGGTGTCCTCCACTCGTAAGTATATACACCTGATCAGGAAATCTCTGATAACTCTTCTCCTCAATCTCCTCTCCATGACATCCAAAATATCCTCTGTAAAGAAAACCAACTAGCCCTCTTCATCCAACGGGGGTAACCTTGTAGAAGTGGTCACCTTTTGTCCTACTTCCTTTTTTAGGTATGACACATGAAAATCATTATGGATCTTGCTCCCCTCTCAAATATCAAGCTCATAGGATACCTCCCAATCTCTCCATACTACCCTGTATGGACCATAAAACCAAGGACTCAATTTTTTTTCACTACTCTTCTTCAACGAAGACTATCTATCTTCATGCAACCTTAGAAATACCAAGTCTCCTACCTCGAATTTTCACTCAACCTTGTGCTTATATGCATATTTATTTTGTTGATTCTAGGTTGTCTACAAGTTATCCTCAAGGGCCTTAAGGATGTCCTGATTCTCCTATATCTAATCCTTGGGTTTTGGAGCCCTATTTTCCCCAAATTCCAAATCCACAAATGAAGGTACATCGTGATTGTACAAATATAAGTATCTAAATGGACTCATAAAAATGGACATGTGATTGGTGGTGTTATACCAATATTCTCCCATATCTAACCACGTAATCCATGTCCTCTACTATCCTAATACATAGTTGTGCAAATATCCCTCAATCCATTTGTTCACAATATATGTCTGGCCATCTATATGAGGATGATAACTAGTGCTAGGATTCAAATCAGTTCCTACCAACCTGAACAACTCCTGCCAAAAAGCACTGAGAAATTTTTTGTCCCTGTCACTGACAATGTACCTCAGTAACCCATTAATTCTAAACAACTCCCTGAAAAACAACTCTGCTACCTATGTTTCCTTGTACTATGATGAGATAGAAAATAAGAGTGTAAACTTCGTCAAGTGTTTGACCACTAAATATATTCAATATCTTCCCTGTACCCTCAGTAAACCTGTGATAAATTCCATCAACACACTCTCCCATATCTTCTCTCGAATGGGTAGAGGTTGTAATAATATTTTCGGGTGCATATGCTCTAACTTGTTATGTTGACAAGTCATACACTCTCTCACATACTGTAGCACATCATCCATGAGTCCCTTCCATGAGAACATCTCTTGTACCTACCTATAGGTTTTGAAATACCAAGGATTCCCTGCTAATAGTGTATCATGTGAAGTCCTCAAGATATTTTCCTTGATTGTGGACTCAGAAACTATATATATCTTGTCTTTGTAAAAAACTATATCATCTACCACCCGATACTAGTCATCCTATATGATTCCATCTATCAACTTGCATGCAAACTAATTCTTAGAATATTCGACCAAAAGGTGATATTTCCAATCAGTTGTAATCTCCATGAGGGAATTTATTGTTAGTCTCCTGGAAAGGGCATCAACCACAACATTCTTCTTACCCTTCACATACTCAATGTCAAATTCATATGCCTATATATTGCTAACCCATTTTTGTTTCCTCTCATTAAAATCATTTTGCTCCAGGAAATACCTCAAACTATTGTGGTTAGCCTTAACCACAAATTGGCCACCAACCAAATACTGCCTAAACTTCACCAACGCATGCATGATGGCGAGCATCTCTTTGTCATAAATCGAGTAGAGTCACTTTGTGTCCCTGAGCTTCCTACTCTCAAACATTATCGAGTGTCTATTATTCATCATAACTTCCCCAATACCCTCACCCTATGCATCACACTCAAGTACAAAGGGTTGAGTGAAATCATGGATTGCTAACAATGGGAAAGTTCTCATCACATCCTTGAGCCTTTCAAATGCCTGTTTTGACACCTATGTCCACCTGAATTCTTATTTATTCGTAATATCTATCAATGGTGGAACGAACTATGAAAATCCCTGAAAAAACCTTATATAGTAGTTGCATATCCCAAAGAAACCTCGTAATTATGTGGGTGACCTAGCTGTGGGCCAATCCAAAATGGCCTCAATATTCTCTTGGTGTACCTGTACCCCCTACACACTGATCACATGGCTCAAGTATAGAATCTTCGTCATGCCAAACTCACACATGGATGCCTTGGAATACAACAACTTCTCTCCCATAATAGTCAATACCTCGTCCAAATGCCTTAGGTTGTCCTCCCATTTCCTGTTATAAATAAGTAATTCATCAAAGAAAACCAACTGGAACTTCCTCAATTGTTTGTTGCAGATATGGTTCATGCATGACTGGAAAGTGTTAGGAGTGTTGTTTAACCCAAATGAAATGACAAAAAAAAATTAATTCCCATAGTGACACCTGAAAGCAGTTTTGTGAAAATCCCGCTCACTGACCCTGATCGGATGGTATCATGATCGAAGATCAATATTCAAAAAGTACACTTCCCCATGAAACTCATCTAACAACTCCTCAATCCTAGGAATGAGGTACCTATTTTTTATTGTCTTCTTGTTCAATATCTAATAATAAGTTCGCATACTCATCATGCCATCCTTCTTCTTGACCAAAACCACTAATCAAGCAAATGGGCTAGAACTAGGCCCAATATGTCCCATCTCCAAAAACTCCTTAATGGAATTTTCTATCTCATCCTTAAAATTATTTGGGTTTCTATATAGAGCAGTAATCATAGGTTTGGCAGCCTCTTATAGCTCAATGGTATGCTCAAATACTCGTTTTGGATGTCTCCCTAGTGGAATCTCCCCAAAAACTCAGTCATGTTTTTTCAGCAAGGTTTGGATGTCCACATGATACTATTGGTTATTGTCTGAAGGTGTCTAAGAAGTGATCAAAAACTTCACTACACAAGATACATATATGTTCTTGAAGTTCCCCTCCATCCAATTATATGATAGAATCCCAGGAGAATCACTAGACATGCCCCTCAAGACCACATTTCTCCCATCTATTGTCCTGAACTCTAATTCCATGGCATGATAGTCAACAAAACATTTCCCAAAGGAAACAATCCACTGAACCCCGATGTGATGTTTGTATCTGGAAGCTCAACTACATAGAATTCATTTGTCAATATTTAGTTACCCAATGCTACATACAACTGTGGAATCTTCTTGGTGCATGACATGCTGCGCCCGCCAACAACTACTACATCAAAACCCCCAAAGTCGATTGTATGTATGCCTCTCTTAGCCACCAAGGATTCATCAATGAATTTATGGTTTTCCCCACCATCAATCAGCAATGTGACATGTTGGCCCTATAAAACTCCACGGACCCTGAAGGTATTAAATATGGGAACACCTAACAGAGTGGAAATATCCCGACCCTTGACCTCCTCATGTGGCTACTCATAGACTAAACTTTCATGCTCGTTTTCTTGTTCTTTCCTTTTTACCTCCTCTCCAGCACTATCTGAAGAACCTCTATATAGTGCACCTTTCCATTACCCATACACCTGTGAATAGGTTCCTTGCAGCTGAAACATAGATTCTTTCTCCTTAGTTCCCTTTGATCATCATCATGCGACCTATCTCTTCTGGTCCACTCCTTATAGAAATGATTTTTTTCCTTTTTCTTCTGAGGGATGAAAGGTTTATGAGAAAATTTTGTATTAGGGACTACATGCTTCATGTCCCTTGTCCTAATGACAAAATCCTATAAATACTATGGTTTGAATGCCTTAACCCACCCCTTCAAGGGTTCGGATAGTCCTTCAATAAAAATCATGGTCAACATGTGCTCAGATACATCTATTACCATAAATCCCATATCTGAAACTTCGATATGTAAGCATATGTCGAACCACTCTTCTTGATTTGTGTTAACTCCCTGAAGTACAATGTTATATATATCCTATAAAATTGGTCCATAAGTCTCTAAGTGAAATCCAAGTAGGACGTAATACTTTCATGTCCCAGTGTGACTATCCCATGGTACCACCACTAGTGGGCTTCTCCATATAAGTCCAAAGTGGTGTATTTGATGGACTTTGACTCTATCATGGGGTTGAGTTGTAAATAAGTATCCAACTTTTGTACCCACACCCTAGCTATGCATTTGCTAGACCCCACTTTCCTCTATAGCTCTGAACTTTGTTGGACCCTGTTGAAATCTCTAGGCCTATTCCTGTACTTGATAGTACAAAAATCATGTAAAGACATGGCTTCTTGAAACTCCTCCCTTATATTCTGATACTCTCTCAAATAATCAGTAAACTCCTCCCCTTGTCCTTACTTCCCTTGATTTACATCTTGTTTCCCATCCAAAAACTAAGGCATATATGGTCTAGGGATCTCTCTACTTGTAAACCCAATGTGATTCTGTGTAGGGACATGTGTATGGCCCCATTCTGCATGGTTTTCATTATGGCCATGGTTGCCATTAGTGAATATTGAACCATCATTAACCACAATGTTTTGGTTCCCTTGAGTATTTTCCATAAGATGAGATAGAAGATCAACCATTTTTTGTTGTCCCCTTTGTAGATTTTAACCTTGTACAATATTTTATTGCAAGCATGTTTTCAATAAAAGAATAGAAAATATACAATCGAAAATACACACAATACATAGATATTTTTCCCCTAGAAACCCAAACCGGGAAACCCAACATATTCTATATTCATTCACATCATACATTGTTTACAATACAATATACATATGGGAGCCAATGGCATCCAAAACCCTAATCTAATGACCTGGATTAGTCAAAAAACCTAATTCCTTAACTGGAAATAGAAAACCATTCGTGAAAAACCATGTGCTGAAAAACCGTCCAAAAATGGACATGAAAACAGGTAAAAAATAAAATTTGGTGGAGATTCCCTTGAAACCTCATGTAGGGGAGATCACGTCCCCCTGCAAACCCCCTGGATAGGGGGGATCTATTCCCCTATGACCCTATAGGAAAGGAGTGGGGGCACCCCTCTCCTACCCCCTTGCACGCCTGGCGCAAAGTAGACACTACTTCTAGTCATGCAAAGAATATAACACCTACCCAACATGCTTTCTAGGTTACCTTGCACTCTTACTATGTCATTTATTTTTCTTTCCAATTCATTCAAGATATCTATATCATTGTCATATTGATGTTCATTTACATCCCCCATGTGTTCCTCTCCTTTTGATTCTTATTGGAATATGTTTTCAACCCCTTTATACCTTCTTCTTCTATAACTGATGTGTTTTATGTCCCTGGGAATCATAAAAGGAACATGTTAGATACAATCTGGAAGAAAAACCCATCTCTGATACCACTATAATATTCCTCACTACAGTTGTAATAAATTTCTACCTATTGTTGTAGGTTTATATTGATTTTTTGGCTCAGGGATTTTGTCAAACAACTGGCTTGCCTATTAAATATTCATTATATGAACCCCTTATTGTTTATTGTAAATTATTTTTGTGGAAGATATTATTTCAAACACTCAGTTGTGAATCTTGACTCCCCAAGCAAATCACCCTTGTAGTTATTTTGTTTCTATATGGTTGTTCATTAGTGTTTTCATCTATTTGTTTATTTAGAGATTTAGACAAATAGTTTGCAATGTTTCCAAATACACTTAATAAAATATATACATAATAGAAAGAAAGTATAAAAAAGAATATTTAAGTAATAGGAAGGAATATGGCCACTCTGTTTACTTTATTAACAAACATATCTGAGCTCTTACATGAAGAAACAACTCAAAGAAATACCCTGAACAATAGTGGTGTTGGATGACACAGTTGGCTGGAAATAAGAAGAAGTTGTTGTAGTTTTAGAAGCAACCAAGCCCCCAAAAAATCGGCTACTAAGAAGACTTCCACCACGGATATTGGTTTCCCCAAAGATACTTGGCCTTCTTGAAGATAAATCGGCCCCTTCACTATATAAACTCATCCCTGGATCTGAAACAACTTGCCTAGTCAAGGAAAACCTCCCACAATAATAGAAAACTCACTTTAGAAGAGGATGGGAGACCCTTCCACTAAGGATATACAACCTTCTTGTTGATAAACTTGGTTTCTATAGGAAAATATGGCCCCCTTATTCAGGTAAATGACCTATGTTTAATTAACTTCGACCTCCACAAAGAGTTGGGTCTTTCACCTACATAAATCATCCTACAAAAATAGAAATGGGTCCTCCAGGAATATGTCGCCTTCCCACACCAAAACTTGTCTCTTGGTAAAAGAGAATTCGGACCTCTCTTTTGGTAAATGCACTTCTACACCAAGGGCTCTTCCAATCACTACTATATATGAAGGAATTTGTCTTCCTTAAGCCACCAAAACTCTGCAATTATGAGAAATATCTTCAACAAAGAGAATGAATGAAGAACCTGGGTGATTCTTCCTCAAAATTGGCTAGGGTAGAATCTTTCACCACAAAAACCAACTATCCACAAGGGCTTTGCTGCAAAACCCTAACAAGTCAAGCTACAAGATCTCTCTCCAACTTGATTAGTATAGTGATCAACATAATGAGAGAAATGAACCATCATCTATCTTTTATCCTTCTCACCCTTTTTTGACCCCTTTTTACCTTTTTGATACTTTTTTTCCTTTTTAACTTTACTTAAAAGATTAAAGTGACTTTATAAAATTTTATTCACTTTATTTCACCCAGACACTTTTTAATTACTCAATGTCATGTTATAATGTTTCCTTTTCCTCTAATGACATCAAATAATTCTTAATTCCCCTTTTTAATCGGATATGGCCTACTAGAATCAGATAGACCACTAAGTTGTTCTATGAGAGTGATCATTTAGAAGGGGATATTGCAGCTTTTGTCTCTTTTACAGCCTTATTTTCCACCCTAGGGACACATGGAGGACGCATTGATGCTCCATTGCTAAGACACACTCTTCTGCCATGGATTGACAATGATTCTTAGGGTTCTCATGCCCCAAATTCTTGACAAAGTGTGATTGGTCACTATCTGTATGATTGGCAACCCATGACCAGTTTTTAGCTGCAACACTACAGCCTAGGACCTCCCCTATAGGTGCAAAAAAAAAGGTTTGTAGAGTGCAAAAAAAAATCCATTTTTCGTGAAATGTTTTTTGGGTTTTTTTCCTATGAACCCTAGGGATCATTTTATTTCAAAAAATATCCTTTATAAATTAGTTTTTGAAGGGATTTTTCATTATTATTTACATGGTATAGAAGAGGAAAAATAAAAGTTTCAATTGCGACCACCTCCTTGATGTGAGTTTTTTGGGATTTTTTTCCATTTTTCTTCAAATTTGTTTTGGGATTGAGATTGGGATATTGTCGATGATATGTAGTCTATAATTGATCCCTAGATAGGAATATTATTTTCCTTTTGTGTGCCTTAATTGGATTTGATGTTTTTTTTCTTGGAGTGCATTTTTTATGCTTTGTGCTTGCTTGACCTTGTTCCTTAGTGAACAGTGACTTGTGCAACATATTTTGCAGGTCTAGTTGGATTTGTTTATGTGTTGTAGTTCCTTTTTTATGTGGCTCATACATGAAATTGGAAATTTTTCATGGCACTAAGAGGTCTCTTTTGAATATTTGGGTGCATTGTTGTCCTTTAAGATCTGAGAGTGTTTTGGATTTATGATTAATTGGAATTGAGTGATTGATATCTTGTTTTGTTTTGTGAAAAAGAAACCTCTTGTTCCTTCCCTTAAATAGTTTTCATCGAAGAAGAAAAATTTACATTTCTTGAATTTCCAGTATTTTCCTTTCTTTGGATTGGAAAAGAGTCAAAAAGATCACTGAAGTTGCACCCATTCCCTTGAGTAAAAAATTTCCATAAGAAAAAGAACGCTTAATCTAAAATTTATCAGACTCCTTTTCTTTATAGAAAACTAACACTAGATAGGATTTAGGGCCTTGGTGTAGGATTGGAGACTAAATTCTCCAAGGTTGTAAAACTGAAACCAGAAAGTCACTAGTGAGTGCACAAATATATTGTCACAATGTGTGTTTCGGGAAGTGCCTCTAATAGAAGATTTAAGCATGAGGTCACATTGGAGAAAGTATGGTGATATCCCCTCTTTTCTTGTCTCGGTGCTTGCTATATTTCTTGGATTACTATCTATAAAGGGGTTTCTAAGTTCCCACACCTCTTTGCAAGGTAGTGCTCTCAAAGCTTAGAGATTAATTTCCCTACCTATACATGTGGTCTGACCTTTGATTATTCACCCAGTCATCGATTGTGAGGTGCTAACCATAGTGTAATTTCCTAGGTAGATACAGAGGTTACTACAAGTGGGAAGTTCCTAAGATACATAGGGTAGACATTGAACCTTTGATTCAATTCCCCCAGAGGATTCCTAACTTAATAAATGGTAATTGCACTGGTAAGGGTTGTTACGCGTGGGTTAATGTAATTGTTCCTCAAACCTTTGCTAGCTAATAGTTGGGGAATTGACATGCCCTAGAGGGTTGGTTTTAAGAATTCCTCCTTTATCCATTGGTTTGTCTGTTGAAGACTGTATTTTCTAGGAGTGTGCTCTATGGTAACATTTTTGTCTAGTTGGCCATAGGTTATTATTTTGTCCTTGGATTAAAACATGATTTTCATTGTGGTTGACTAAATTATTTGTTGGTACGTAGACCCTTTACTCATTTGGTTGAATCGACCTTTTGGTGATTTCTTATCATTTTTTAGTGATCCTCCTATAATGTCAGGTGTGAATGGTGTATCCAATATGGGAGGACATATTCCTTCATCATCTAGTCTTATGGGAGGACTCTACTTAACTCCTTCCTTACCATCCATTGGTGGGATATTTTCTTCCACTACCATGACTTGTACATCAATTTGTTCCATTTGGGGTATTCCTCCAATTACATTATTTCCCTCCACAAATATACACGACATTTGTACACTCGTTGCTTTGTCACAAGTGGCTACATATGAATTTTTTTTCTAGCAGGGGGAAAGGCCTTGGTTTTACTACCAAAAGTGGATTACCTTATATCTATAGTAAACCTATAGGTATCATGGTGATATCAAATGTTAGTTTCCCATTTGGTTGCAATTTTAATCTTGGGTCTGATCATGTCCCTATTGTTTTTCCTAATGATAGGGGCAGGTATGTCTCTAGGGGCACCAATTTCCTTGGGGGTATTTATCAGGGGGTGAAGACCTTGGTTTTAGTACTAGAAGTGGATTCCCTTATATATATAGAAACCTTATAGGTATCCTGGTGATATCAAATGCTAGTTTCCCATTTGGTTGGAATTTTAATCCTGTGTCTGGGCATGTCCCTAATGTTTTTCCTAATGATAGGGGAAGTTACATCTCTGGGCACCAATGTCCTTGGGGATATTTATCTGGGGGAATCAGTGCTTCCATACCCCACCAACACTCCCTTTTCATGTGATAGTGATCACGTGAAAATAAATTATTGTATGAATTCCAACTAAGGTACCCCTCCCAAAGGAGACTCTTTTACTTTTCCTTCCTTTGGAACTGTTGGTACCTCTTTGATGGCCATGTTGAATATTCCAGGATTTTTTGTAGGCATGCCAATTTGGTTGATGACCATTATGAATGTTCCAAATTATCTTGAATATTATTTTCCATTACAATCTATTCCTCCTCCTTCTACCTATTCTGGTGAAATTTAATCTCCTAGTAACCAGAAGTATAAAAGGAATAAAAGGAGGAAGAATAAGAAAAATAAGGGAAGATAAAGGGAGAAGTCATTATCCATTGCAAGTCATGTTGGAGACATGTCACGAGTTACTGCAAGTCATACTAGAGATGAGAAACCAACCACTGCAAGTCATGTTAGGGGAAACACACCAGTCACTACAAGTCATACTGTGATAAGAAACCAACCATTGAAAGTCATGTTGGGGGCAAGAAACTAATCACTGTAATTCATGATGGGGTCATTGATATTGTTGAGAAATATATACAAGCAAGAAGCAAGCCTAAGTTCCCTTGCACAGTTTGCAAGGGAGATCACATTACTCATTTATGTCCTATTGTTCCAGAAATAAAAATAGTGTGGTCCCAGTCTGAAGGATCTTCTACTCTAGAACCAGCTTTGGTTTCTCAACAATCTACTCAATTGTTTATTGATGAAGTGGTCACATAAATGCAATCATCAGTTGATCCCACTCTTCTTTTGAAGAGTGATGTTCCTACCACTCATGTTTTCCTCACGGCCAGTTCAAAACCTTCTAAACAAGGGGTCATCCCACTAACCTCGAGCGTGCTCCCTCCAAGTCATAGGAGTGTTTCCTATGATTGGAATAGTACTATTGAGCCACGCCTTCCTTCTTCTACAAATTTCCAAATAATAGTTGTAGCTTATTCAAATAATATCTACCAATGTATTATATGTAACACACCCAAACCCCTAAGTACCATTTTAAGGGATGGGGTATTAAATTTTCACATTCCCTCAACTACCTCAAAACCCCTTATAAAGGATACCATCATATTCTACTCGTCGATATCTTTCCAATGACTATAATTTTTCCAAAATCGATCTCTGGATCAAAATTTATGGCTCCATGTTATCATTTCCATCCAACATGGAACTGCCATGTTGTGACATGTCATCCTTTAACATTGACATGCATAATAGTGTGGATATCATAAAGGAACATGCCACCTAATTCACTGGATTCAAATCCTTCCACATGCCCAACTTTAGATTGCGCATTTACCTGATATATAAGTTAGTCAGGTGTTGACACCCATCTACCGAGAATTGGCTTGAATTCATTTGTTGATGTTATCCTAGGACATCGATTTTTTTACCTCGGACCACCGAGATATTTTCCCACTCGGAAAATTGGTATCCATCCTAAACTCAAGACCCGATCCGACATGAGATGACACCCAAGAAATGTTTCCTTGTCATTATCTGCAACCTGGAAAGACACATGGTACTCACACCACCCGATATGTGGCACTTTTTTTCTCCACAGATCACGACCTAATTATGCTAGATCTGCATGACACGTGGCATCACCATTGTGTGATGTGTGGACCTCTAACTGGGTTCCACATGGATGCATCGCTTTGTGACACCTAGCCCCAGACACCAGACCTCAGGTTTTCCTGGAGTAGTGTAAACTTTGCATACCTCCGGTGTCTAACATCCCAGTGATTACGATAAAATTAATTATATTAATCTCGGCAATCATAAGATGGATAGTTACCTTAATATTCAAAATTACAATCCTTTAACTTACACCAAGACCTATCGCTAAGATCTTATGATCGGTGGATCTAAAAATCATAATTAAAGGTTATCGTCCAATGATATTCACCCTATGTGGGTCCTTACTTAATTCCTACGCAACTTAGGTGATGACAAGTGCCATCTATGTTACCACGGTGTTTATCCTTCTCTGGGTTTACCTAAAAGGTGTTACTTCCCCCTGGGTATATATGTGATGGATGCATGTGTCAGGGTGTATACCTTTCATGTCAGTTTATTCCCAATAAAATGCTCATGATTGTTCTTTAAGGATATCTACTAATTGTTTATGTTGGTCTCCATCTAGCCCGGAGTTTATATGTAAAGATTTCCCTGGACTAATCTCGTAGGGCATAGTATAATACATGGTAGACTCATGTATCTCGAAGATAAAATATGTCGAAGAAAAAATGGATGGGTCCAATTGTTCTTGAAATTCTTCCCCAAACATGTACTCAAATTGGGGAAAAGACTGTGGAAAATCCACACATGTGATAGTAGAAATAAACTGGTTTAGCACATTTTTTGTTGTGTGCTCCTGAAGTGCCCATGCATGGTCACTTGGAAATACGGGTTCTTCCCAGTCCTCATTCTTGTATGGACATTCAAGTAACCATAGATTCTCCATAATAAGTTGAGATGGAGGGTAAATGTTGAGCTTCTGTATAGAGAGATCATTTGAGATGGTCATTTCCCCTTCTCTACAGCCAATAAATGCATTGGTTGTGGCTAGCCAAGGTCTTTCCAAAATGACGGGATGGCCTTTGGCAGGATCCTTTGAGTGAATGACAAGAAAATATACTGGGTACTCCCACAAGGATAAAGTAACCATGATATCATCTAAAATTCCTTTAGGGATAACCCTAGTCTTATCTGCTACTTCCAAAATGGTTGGGGTAGGCTGAGGAAGAGGTTGTCACTATAATTGTTCCAAGGTAGTAAAGGTCATAAAATTGATGGCTTCCCCTAGGTATATGAGAGTGTTTCCAATGCAGACCTCATTAATGGTTATGGTCACTACAGGGTTTCTTGAATTTCCATATTTTGATAGTTTTGGTTGCTTCGATATGTACTCAGAAAGTCTTCCTACCAAATGTGTTGTAGGAGGGTCCTTTTGCTTCCTACCTGGCTTCTTAATACATAATTCTTTGACTACCTTGTTGTAGATTGGAATTTCTTTAATGGCTTGAAGAAGGGGAATCTTGACACAAATATTCTTCAATTCATTCAAGATGTCAAATTCCGGTTGGGTGGTAGGTTTCTCGATTACCAATTGGTCTGGATAAGGAGGGACCTTCGTAATTTGTGAAGGTTCATTTTGGGGAAGCTTGGGTTCTTGGTTCTTCGGGATAATAACATCTTCCCACCTAGTGTCATCCGTGGGTTGTTTGGTGGTTTCTTCTTCTTCTTCTTCCTGGATGAATATCGAAGGTCTCTGCCTATCCATAAATTTTCCTGATCTTAGTTGAATCTCCTGTAATGGAACAAGAGTAATAACATATGTCGGAAAGGCCTACATATCAACATTGTGAATAGGTTGAGGGGGATTTTTATTCGTATTCGACATTGGTTGTGCCTGTAATAGTGTTGGTCTCAGGGAGCTTGCATTTTTGTATTGTAGTAGTTGTGGTTGTGGAATAGGAGGTCAAGGTCGTGGAACAAAACCTGGCAGAAGTTGCGAAGTGTTTGGTGGAAACAAAGGATAAGGATGGTTGGACATATGGATAGGTGGAGCTTGAGGGTTTCTTTGGTTATGCCCTCCTCTCTGTTAAGCCCTAATGTTGGCTCATTACCCCTTAATTGGGGGATATTACATTAGTAACGTTATTTTATTTATGTCATCTTTATTCCATTAGCTGTAATTATACCTCCTAGTCTTCTATATATACCAAGGAGACATTTTCATTTACAATCATCTTGTACTTGAACATTTAAGTGGGGTAAAAGGAGGTTGCCCCCTGGAAGAGGCTTATTATCTGAAATTATCTCTTTTTGAAGGCATTGAGTACTTTTTCAAAGGTTTTTCTATGCTATATTGATATTTGGTTCTTAACATATGGTATCAGAGCTCAAGGTCTTGGGGTTTCACTGCTACATCTGAGACACCTTGGAATTTTCGCTATAAAGTTTTTTCTACAATGTTTTAGAAGGAACGACTTGAAATATATTTAGTATATGGATCAAGGTACATTGGGTTAAAATTTCAACTCCTGAAGCCTTATAATTTCGGAGATACAACCTGTACAAGATAGGGTTCTGGAATCATCCTGAACTGAGTCATTGCAGAATGTTCACTATAAAAACTTTTATGTAACGTTTCATACCCTAAAAGGTGGAAGATATTCACAAAAATTAGTAAGGTATCTGTGGTCCAAAGTTCATCTTCTGGTTCATCTTAAATTTTTAGATACACCTTGTGTAAGATAGGGTATCTGACTACTCCTATTGACTAGTCACAAGAAGGTGTTCCAGGTAAAACAATCATAACTTCTTCCTAGAGTATCCAAATTGAGTGGGACTGGTTTCATTTGATAGTTGATAGTTTGTAGTATCTCTGGCATGAGTTTCAAAATTTTATATCAATTATTTTGTGTGGGGCACGCTATACAAGTGAGATCTCCTGGAAAGGCAAAAAATAAAACAAGTTGTGTGGAAGTTACCATAAATTCCACTTGGCAAATCCAATTTTGATCAGACCTATGGCATTGTAGAGAAGAAATATCAGAGAACTACATAAAATAAATTTTCATACCTAGAAGGGCCAAAACTTGGGAAATACAACAGAATAAATATTGTCTAGCAGAACCACCTCAAAATCAAGGTTCAAAAGTGATACTTGGCCAACATGCCACCCAAAAAGGGAACTTCTACACCAAATAAGCCTCCAAAAAATCCTACTTGGACTCTTGATGAAGGTG